>CM059426.1:146538217-146998986 GCA_030390025.1 Squalus acanthias | reverse complement strand
TTCTCACCTCCCTCCTTCTCTCCCTCCCCCTCTCTCTCCCCACTCTCTCGCCTCCCTCCTTCTCTCCCTCCCTCTCTCTCTCCCCACTCTCTCCCCTCCCTCCTTCTCTCCCTCCCTCCCCCTCCCTGTCTCCCCCCTCTCATGTCTCCCCTTCACTCTCTCCCCCTCCTGCATTCTTTTTAATTGCATCCCACAGGCAGTACACTGAATCCTGCTCCTGCGGGCCATGATTAAAAAGAGAGCTTGCGCACTGGAGCTCACTTCTGCGGAACTGTGCGAAGTGCGCGGCCTGCAATGCGGGGTGCACGGCACCCACAAGATAGCTGCACATTCAGAGTGTGCAAGCTGTTGGTAAGGGCAAGCATGCCGCGTTTGATGCTCAATGCAGGTGGCCACCCATCCCATGGACGAACACATCATAGCTAAGGCCTGTGACATCATGCCAGTCATGCTTGAGAAGGACTCCTCCATTCTCTCCGCAAGCGTGCATATCACGGCCGGAAATCCTGTCAGAGCCTCATGCATTTTTTGCTGCTCCTCCAGAATCATCCTCTTTGTCGATGGCCCCCGAGATTCAGCACGTGCGTCCAGCTGAGCAGAGCCTGGAGCGTCCGGCACCCTCAGACAAGGACTCTCCGCTGCTGTCCCTGTCTGCACCATTTGCTCTTGCTCAGGTGATCTGTGAGACACCAGGTGACAACACTACTATCTGACTTGATGGTCCCACCAACGTTGGTGTGCATGCATCCTGTGATGGTGCACCCTCAGAGTTAGCGACCTCCTCGGGTTCACTGCCTCTTGGACACTTGATGGTCCTGGAGGAGAGTAAAGACAAGAACTAGAACTGTCACGGTAAGAATGTTTTAAGTGCACATGATCATATTTCACTGGCTGCTGACATCAAGTCAGCATGAGTGACTGTAGTATGCCATGTGGCTGTGTGATATTGAATTCTGTCACCAGGTAGCTGGGAGCTCCCCGTCTCTCATCACCATCAACGCCGACACTCCACTTAGCTCCAGTGCCTCCTCCTCTGCAGCAGAGGGCCACCTCCAGTTCTCTGCCTTTCCCTGGTGTTCTGTGCTCTCTTCTCTTGCAAGGACGGAAACAAGAGACCTTTGAGTGAGAGTCATGGAATGAGTGAAACAGATGGATGGGCAACATCTGCAGAGGGTGACTATGAGGGAGCGGTGTGACATTGCATTAAGATGAGGGTGAGTGTCAGTGGTGGATAGTCAGATGGGGATGTGGGGAAATGTATAAACAGAGAGGGATGGGTGGACCTGCAAGGTACGTTGGTGTGAGGGGTGCTGTGCAGGAGTAGGCTTGGGAAGGCAGAGTGAGGGGAAGGGGGTTGGGATGACACGCACATCAGGATGTAGTTGAATATGGCATTGTACTCACCTTTCCTGAACTCATGAGGTCATTAAATCTCTTCCTGCATTGAATCCACAACCGTGCCACCACACTCCTGTCGCTCACCTCTGCCACAAGCTTTAGCCATGCCTTCTTTGTCATTGAGACTGGCTTCTTCCTCCCGTCAGCAGCGAATAACACCTCCCTGCGGGCCCTAACACATTGCAGCAGGAGGTCCAGGGAGGCATCACTGAAGTGAGGTGCACCTTTTGTATGTTGTAATTCCATTTCTGGACTCCAAGCAATCTTTCTGCCACCTCCACAAACTTTCATCTTTGCAGTGTTGCTTTAAGTACCTCAGCTGAATTGGACCCATGCGTGACATCATCACGCCCGCTAGCATTAATTGGTCAGGAAACCTGAAAGTCAGATGCAAATTCAGCGGCTTCGTTAAAAGGCCACTGACAAACGCGCCGCTGAAACTTTTGGGTTCCAGGGCTCCCTCGCTGCCAGCCCGCCGAGCAGTGAAAATTCTGGCCTGGAATTCATCTCCATTGCAAGATTACAGTTATACTGTCACTTCTGCATTGACACAAAGCAGTTTCAGATGCCCATCGACATAAAAGAAGCAATATGACTACAGGCTCAGATTGACTCTCAAGGGCACCATAATCTAGCAGTGTGAGAACCTATTCAGAAGGTCATCTTGCCACCGATGATGCAGGATAACTCAAAACTAGCGTGAAGTCAGGTTTAAAAACTAACCCGGTGACTCAATGGTTCTCCTGGGCACTATTGAGCCTTTTAACTTTATAGAAAGAACTGCTGCCCACTGCTTCCTCCCAGATTTTAAAAAAAATAGCCACCAGGAAAACATGCAAAAATGTATTTGCAAAGCTCTCCCCCAGTGGACAGAGTGCAAGTCACAGCCTGCGCTATAACTCCACTCTTGCCAACACATACAGCAAGCTCCGTATAACTGCAGCCATGTCTAACAAAGTATGGAAATGGTAAAAGACCATTCAGCCCATCAAGTCCAGTACTTCCACAGATGGTGGACCTCACTACCCTAGAGTCATGGACTTCATCTCATCCATTTAATCTCCTGAGGAAATATTCTACATAAATGCTCCCTGATTCCCAAGATATTCAAGCAAAACTCTAGAATATTTATCCATTCTAAGCCTGCTGTCCATCTCCCTGCCCCTCCCCAGCCCCAACAAGAACCATCATGTCCTGTGAATATTTGATAATCTCAGGCTATACTTATACCTATAACCTCCAATTGGATAATTATCCAAATCCTTTCAGAAGGAGTTAATTGCCTACAGATTTTGCTAGAAACATCATTCAAACTCATTTGTGAGTAGAAAGGGAACCGGCATTACATCAGTTTGGTTGTATTTGAATGCAGGTCCCAGAAGATGAAAGAACAGCTACTATACCACCGAGTGTCCCAAAAAAATTGTTTCACTATACCCATCTAAGTATCAGCAGTGGTTTATGGGTTTTTACCCTAGATATCTTCTCTGGTGCAGCTTCACTGGTCACTCCCGTAACTGGACCTCATGTCCCTTTATGAACGATGACTAGATAAGTACTGTTACCGAATTGAGACACAAGTTTTGAACCAACAAATGATTTTAATTGCTTGAAATAAATGAATGAACAGTACACAGTTTTCACACAGATATATTTTCTTTGCATTCCTCAATATGTAAAGTAACAAAGACGCCACTTGCTTTCTCTCTGAATACAGCCGTTAACCATACACTAAAACCTCAGACCAGTCTGATTTCACTTGTCAAGCTGGCAGAGAACTTAAAACCCCCAGCCTTACAGCTGGTGACTGTGAGTTACAAACATGCTGAATGCCTCAGTGCCCGTCTCTGAGAATTGTCATTTTAAGTCTGTCAGATGAAATCTCTGCCTATTAAGTTGTCAATCACAGAGGTCTCCAGCCAATCAAGAAAACTTGCTTTCTTTCAAAGGATTCAGAAACAGCTTTCACCACCCCTGGGATAAGGATCTGCCTTTTGATGTGTGACCAAGGGACCTTCACGAGTCTGATAGACTATGTGCCCCACTGTGTGGATTTAATAGAAGAACACCTCAACCCAGCAGCTGTCACAACAGTATTCCTGAGGGACAATGGCGCCATCCCTAGCAATACCACTAGATGTCTGGAATTGTAAATAATGCCCACCCTCGGGTTCATTGGTTAATTAACACTACACACCACTATTGTATGGGCCAAAATGAACCTGCACTTTGAGGAAAATCTGGCAAACAATCTCAAACTGATGGATCTCTTTTAAGGAATACTGTTAATTCCTTACATTCTATTTCTAGTATTACAAGAATGCATGCTAAAAAATTCAGCACAGGCAAAAATCTATTTTGCCTCAACCACCTAAAGCTTCCCAAAAGTAGTTTCATTATATCTGATCTAAGTTTTAGCCGTTTCCATTTCATTCATTCATTCATTCATATTTAGCTTTGTAGATATGTGGTTAGAGCTGTAATCTATGTTTCTGTGGAGTCCTGAAGCTCTACAAATTTGAGAAAACCCTAAGATTTGCATGTATGTTTCTTAAAAATCTATATCAAATGCTTCAGTGCAAATCAGTACACCCCCTGACTTCACAGAGCTTCAGAAGTGTTGCTGTAAAATGCACTTCACGCTGAGGATAAAGCCCCTACCTGTGCTAGTGCTAACTACACCGTTCACAGCTGATCCACACAAAGGCACATTAGATGCAAATCTCCCCCGTCCCACCACCACCATACAATGAAATGAGAGGAGACTTTCAAACAAAGGAAGCTGAAATTGGAGGTTTGCTGGTGCTGTTGGGGAGGGTTTAAACTAGCTTGGCAGGGGGATGGGAACCCGAGTGTAGATTCAGAAGGGAGACAAGCAAAGCTGGAAATGGAAAGCAGTAAATTAGTACGTGAGTTTGGAAGGTAAAGGAAACAAAGGCTAGAAAATAGACAACAAAGGGGTTTGGCAGTGCTTAATGGCATATACTTCAATGCAAGGAGTCCAGTAAATAAGGCAGATGAGCTGAGGGCACAGATAGACATGTGGAAGTATAATATCATAGCTATTACTGAAACATGACTGAAAGAAGGGCAGGAATGGCAGCTCAACATTCCTGGTTACAGGGTTTTCAGATGAGATAGAGAGGGGGATAAAAAAAGGAGGGAGAGTCGCAATATTGAATAAAGAGACAATTACAGCTGTGAGGAGGGATGATATGTTAGAAGGATCATCAAATGAAGCCATATGGGTTGAACTGAAGAACAAAAAAGGGGCAATCAGACTGCTAGGAGTGTACTATAGACCCCCAAATAGTCAGAGGGAGATAGAAGAGCAAGTATGTAGGCACATTTCTGAGAAGTGCAAAAACAATAGGGCAGTAATAGTAGGGGATTTCAACTACCCTAATATTAACTGGGATGGAATCAGTGTAAAAAAGTATAGATGGCACAGACTTCTTAAAATGCATTCAGGAAAACTTCTTTAGCCAGTACGTACCAGCCCAACAAGAGGGGGCTGTTCTAGACTTGGTTTTAGGGAATGAGACTTAGGTGGGCAGGTGGAAGGGGTATCAGTGGGAGAGCATTTTGGTGGTAGTGATCATAATTCAGTTAGATTTAGCGTAGTTATGGAAAAGGACAAAGATAGACCAAGAATAAAAGTTCTCAATTGGGGAAAGGCTAATTTTACTAAGCGGAGATGTAATTTGGAAAAATGGACTGGAAACAGCTACTTGAAGGTAAATCAGTGTCAGAGCAAGGAGGAGATAGTGAGGGTTCAGAGCAAATATGCTCCCACAAAGAAAAAGGGTGGGACTCCCAAATCTAGAGTCCCCTGATATCAAGGGGCATACAGGGTAGGATAAGGCAAAAACGGGAAGCTTATGTCAGATACCGAGAGCTAAATACTGCAGAAAGCCTGGAGAAGTATAGAAAGTGCAGGGGTGAAATTAAAAAGGAAATTAGGAAAGCAAAGAGAGGGCATGAAAAAATATTGACAAGTAAAATCAAGGAAAACCCAAAGATGTTTTATAACTACATGAAGAGCAGGAGGAAAACTAAGGAAACAGTTGGGCCTATTAGAGACCAAAAGGTAACCTGTGTGTGGAGGCGGAAGACATGGGCATGGGCATGGGCATGGCAGGCCTTCAAGGTGGAGATAGTCTGCGTACACACCAAGCAAATTCCCATAAGGAGGAAAGATGGGGCATTCAAAGCTAGAGCTCCCTGGATGACAAAGGAAATAGAGGTTAAATGAAACAGGGAAAATAAGAAAAAAAAGTAAGTTTGTGACAAATGTCAAATACAGAATACAGTAGAAAACCAGGCAGAATACAGAGAGTGCAGGGGGAAATGCAAAAAAAGGATCTAAGGAGGGTAAAGAGAGAGTATGAGAAAAGGGTAACCTAAAAGGGAACCCAAAAATCTTGTATAAACATATAAAAAGTGAAAGGATAGTTAAAGGAAGGGTGGGGGCCGATTAGGGACAAAAAAGGGAATCTTTTTATGGAGGCAGGGGGCATGACTGAGGTACTGAATGAGTACTTTGCATCTGTCTTCACAAAAGAAGAGGATGAGTTAATGTTGCAGTAGAGGAGGAGGGAGTAGAGATATTGAATAGAATAAAAAAAGATAGAAAGGAGGTGAAAAATAGATTTGCATCACTCAAAGTTAACAAGTCACCCGGTCCAGATGGGATGCATCCTAGGTTGCTGAGGGAGCTAAGGTGGAGATAGCAGAAGCTCTGACCACAATGTTTCAATCCTCCTTGGATATGGGAATGGTGCGAGAGGACTGGAGGATTAAAATGTTACACCCCTGTTCAAAAAGGCGAGAGGGATAAACCTGGTAACTACAGGCAAGTCAGTCTAACATCAGTGGTGGGAAAACTACTAGAGACCATTATCAAGGCCAAAATTAATTCTCACTTGGAAAAGCATGGGTTAATAAGGACCAGGCAGCACGGATTTGTTAAAGGCAAATCGTGTCTGACTAACCTGATTTGAGTTCTTTGATCAAGTAACAGAGAGGGTTGATGATGGCACTACATTGATGTTGTATATATGAACTTGCTGAGGGGGGGGGGGAAAGCAGAGTTGCTTGGTTGGCCAGGGGGGAAGCACTCCAGCTCCTCCTGGCGTACAAGCAGTACCTCTTCCACACAGCAGTCCTCGCCTCCCTTTAGCTGCCAGGTTTCCTGAGGCTCGGGAAGGGATAAACCTGGAAGGCAGATAAAATGTGAGACTCGCAGCCTCATTATAATATTTAAATGACCCAACCGCCTCCTGGGAGTGGGTTGGTTGCCTACCCCCTGTCCCGCCTCTGTTAAAACCGGAAGTAGGCGGGTCGGAGGCTGGTTGGGTTTGGGTTTGTGATTTTTTAAATTTTCACAGCCCACCCGACCCAAACTCACCCGTTTTTGGGAGTTAAAATTCCCCTCTATGACTCTATGGGGGAAAAATTGGGTTGCTTTGCACCTCCTGTTAGCGCCCCAGGGTGCGTTTTCCCAGCACCCCGCTCCCCGGTGGTCCAGCAGGGCCCAGTGCGCACTGCGCTAGGCCCCTCTCCTTTGATCAGGGGAGGGAGGCCTGTAACACCGCGGTGCTATGTGCCGATGCGTGTGGTGCTGTTGCACAAAGTGCACGATATTGAATGGTATCGCCCCAGGAAGGAGGGGGAGTGCTTCCAGTAGCGCCCCGCCTCCTGCTTGGGGTGCTACCACTCAATTTACAGCACGGGGGTGCTAACTTTTTTGGGGCACTAAAAGTAGCGCCCCGGCGAAGTTAGTGTCCCAAAGGGGGCGCAACCGAATTTTTCCCCCTATGACGGTTAGGCAGTTTTGTGCTGCAGACTCTCACACATTAGGAACTGCATGCCATGTGCAGAATGGACACGTATGGTAAGCATTCAAAGGACTGTAAGTTAGTTTAAGTGTGAGGGAAACCTTTATGGCATACATACTTTGCCGATCTGTTTGGTATAAGGTTATTGTAGGCAGTCTAATCAAGGCTGAGATCTCGAAACTCCTCCTGCTTTTGCAGCCTGAAATAGCATTAACGATGACCATCAACTTCACCCATGTACTCGGTCCAACTCACCTGTGCAGGTAGTGTGAAACAGGGCAATCGTGCTCTAATGCACTTCTTCCAGCAGCAGTTCTACTGATGCATCGTCCATTCAAAGGGCTCATAGAAACCTCTGCTCCATTTTGACAATGAATTGTAATGTGGTCGAGCTTTTATTTAGCAAAAAAGCACTCTGCTTTCAACTGCTGCTGTAAGCCTTTTACTGCCGGCAGCAATGCCAGATATTCCCAAAACACCAAGCTCCCAATGGCTGGCAGAGTACACACCAGGAGCTTGATCAACACATATAATTAAGTCTGACCCCAGAAGATAACGTGAAGTCAAGCATATGGAACGGCAGCAGATGCAGAGCTTACTGCACTCGATTCCTGCTTGATCCATGAAATTGTGGAAAATCCACACTCCTGTTATATGCAGATGTTCAGTAATATCTTGCTTCATGTTTATAACATTTGTTGGACATGGACTGTACCCAAAGTATTATCAAGACTGCCTTTTCCACCGCAGACCTGAAAAGAACCCACTGAATAGATGATGCCGAGGGACTGAACTATGCATTCTAAAAGGAAAATCTAAATGTTGCCTTCCAGTATCCTAAAGGAAGGCAATATTTACACTTGCAAAATACATTAAAAACTGGTCTGTTATTTCACAGATACAACACTCCTGTATCTATTAAATAAAAACACACTCCACTTTTTGAAGACACAGTCCACCCTTGCATAGTATAGATAGTATATAATGCATTCTGCTTTATGAAATTATAATCCTCCTATATTCATTATATATGACAGATAGGTAAGTGTTTGTTAAAAGGTAGTAATGATTCCATCCAAAGCTATAACAGCGAATCACAAGGACTTCACCTTCATCAGACCCCGAGAAGTCATGGAAGGCTCACTTCTACCTGCAGAATCCGAGGAAATGGTTGCAATCCATTAAGGACCAGCTGCTTTCAGAACATGGGTTCTGAAAATCCGCAGGTCCAACATTCTAGTCTAAGTACTGGGATACACCTGCTGGGATCCACCAACCTGACCTCACCAGGATCCGTAATTTTACTAACAGTGACAGGCACATCTCAGGCACCTTTATAAGGGTGCCAAAAAAAATACATTTTTGGCAGTATTTCTTCGGGGGTCCAGGATATTAGTTGGCCCTCATGTGGACCACACTTGTGGCCCTCCATTGTCTGGTATATCTCCTTACGCCTAATCTCTCACCGGCCGCCCGGCAAATCCCAGGCCAGGGCTGAGGAAACTCCTGCCCCGGGAGTCCCCTCCACACAGTAACGTTCCCCACCCCCCAATGTAAGGGACCACGTTTGGGGTGGAACGCAAACAAGCGGAGTGGAAACAGTGGATGCAAAGGTCATATCCAGCTCCTGGCCTACTTCATTGTCATTCTACCACATTCTTGCCCAAATTACTGTGGGAGTGCGCCGGAAAATGCGTGGATTTTCGGAGCAATGGGGGGGAATTTTAACCCCCAAAAACGGGTGGGTTGGGGTCGGGTGGGATATTAAAATGTTAAAAATCTGAATCCCGACCCTAATCCGCCCGCTTCCGGTTTTAACGGAGGCGGGACGGGATGGGGGGGGAGGGGGTGGGCGAGCAACCAACCTGCTCGCAGAAGGCGGATTGGCAATTTAAATATTATAATGAGGCTGGGAGCCTCACATTTAACCACCATTTTAAATTTAAACCTGGCCAGCCAAGTTTCCCGGGCCTCCGATCTCCCTTGTGGCCTCAGGACTCCCGATCACCACAGCCTCTGATCTCCACAATGTTGCCCCAGCTCAGGAACCCCAATCTTCCTCCCCTGGCTCAGACTCCCGATCTTCCTCGCCCCCGCTCCCCCACCGCACCCCGGCCTCCCCCGGCTCAGGACTCCCGATCTTCTTCCCCTGCTCCGGGAGCCTCCCCGATTTCCCCTGGCTCAGGACTCCCGATCTTCCGCGCCCCCACTCCCCAACCGCACCCCGGCCTCCCCCGGCTCAGGACTCCCGATCTTCCTCACCCCCGCTCCCCCACTGCACCCCGACCTCCTCCGGCTCAGGACTCCCGATCTTCCTCACCCCCGCTCCCCCACTGCACCCCGACCTCCCCCGGCTCAGGACTCCCGATCTTCCTCACCCCCGCTCCCCGACCTCCCCCGGCTCAGGACTCCCAATCTTCCCGAAGTTCTAACGAAAGGTCATCGACCTGAAACGTTAACTCTGTTCCTCTCTCCACAGATGCTGCCTGACCTGCTGAGTGTTTCCAGCATTTTCTGTTTTTATTTCAGAGTCCCAGCGGTAGTTTGCTTTTCTATAACTGAAACAAAAGTGCTTTTGTACCACTTACTTTGAAGTTCAATGATACCAGGTTATATTTCAGTTTCGCAGAGTAAAGTATACATTATCTATTATAATAATTGCTGGAAAATGTTACAAGGAAATAAAATCTCAAGGACTCGGGAACAAAGACACACAGATTGCTTCCAACAGAGTGCTCAGATAGACAGAATAAGGTGCTATGTTTCAGGATATTCAATGTCCTCACACAAAGACATAGGAAATTGTATCTTTGGATAAATAATGTGATTCTCACCAATAAAATCGCTCCTTTGTCACTCGTTCCTGCAGTAACTCCCATTTCTTTCCAAGATCAATAGAAAAATATAGCTGCAAAAATTAAAAACAGATTATTTTATCAAGCTTTCAATAACACAACTGCACAATGATACATGCTGGCACTGTACATTAAATATTGATAGCTGAAACCAATACGTGCTTTGACACTGAGAGCTCCTCTTTGTTCTCATGTGTCACCTTTAGGCTCGAGTCTTTAATCCACTTGCATGCTCTGTAGACAGACCCTTCCAATGAACGGCAGTGATGGATTCTTTCACATGTGGATGAGAGGCTGGTGCTATCACTGGTCTGATATGCTGCGTATTCCACAATGTCATTGCCAAAGTTCAACGCAGATGAGTGAATAGCACACATGGTGGAAAATGAGGGCTGATTTGGTGATCCTGAATAGATAGGGAGTGCACTGTGGGAAATCACAGCTGTACACCCACTATTTTTCATGATGCACACTCTGTGAATATCGCTCCTCACTGCAAGCGTAGCATTGGGGAACCGCCTTGAACTGTCTTCACTGAATTATCAATTCCAGTCCTTCCATTTAAGTACAAACAAAATATCTCCTGGGTCTCATTTCTTTATCCTGATTTGCATCTCGGAATTTAACTTCAAATACCACAAATGGATTTTGGCACTTCCAGTTTCCAGTGGGTGCTTCAGATTAGAGCTACTTGGAGGCCCTGTCCATTAATTTACATATAAATGTGGCAAAGACCTTTACAGCAACAGGGTTTTTAAAATCTTGCTCCCCTCTCAGTAATGGACATGGTAAGGCAAGGGAAAGTAGAAACAAGTTTTAAACTTTTTCCTTTTTTTTTTAAATTGGAAAAATAAGTTAGGAATGATAGGATAAGTTAAAAGAAATTGTAGGCCAGATGGGAAAGACAAGAGAAAGGGGAGAAATAGGAATGATATGGCAAGCAGTCTCAGAATAAGGGGTTGGCCATTTAGGACTGAGATGAGGAGAAATTACTTCACTAAAAGGTTGTGAATCTTCAGAATTCTCTACCCCAGAGGGCTGTGGATGCTCAGTCGTTGAGTATATCCAAGACAAGGATTGATAAATTTTTGGATATTAAGGGAACCAAGGAATGGGGAGATAGTGCGGGAAGGTGGAGTTGGGGTAGAAGATCAGCCATGAGCAGGCTCGAAGGGCCGAATGGCCTACTCCTGCTCCTATTTCTTATGTTCCCTGCGCTGGAGAACACTTGGGGGGAAAAATTTGGTTTTAGTGGGAGGTTAGCAGCGGCGGCGGCAGCAGCATCCTGCAGCGCCTCCGGTGATGACATCATCGCCGTGCGCAGTGCCCCGCTCGCAAACTTGTCTCGCGCCCCCTGACCAACCACTGGACGCTATGTCCGACAGGGTCAGGGGGGGCGTTTTTGCAGCCGGGGCGGCGATAATTAAAGGGCAGGTGCTGGGCGGCCATTTTTTTGGGCCACCTGCCCCCCCCCCTCTGGCCTCCTCACGTGGGGTGCCGGCCGCGATCCATCAGCCTGGCACTCCTCTCCCTGGTGGCCCAGCAGGGCCCCAGTGCGTGCTGCGCTAGGCCCCTCCCCTTTAATCGGGGGAGGGAGGCCTGTAATACCGCGGCGCTACGTGCCGATGCGCGAGGCGCTGCTGCACGTAGCGCCGCGATATTCAATGGGCGCGCCGCAAGAGGGAGGGGGAGCGCTTCCAGTAGCGCCCCGCCGCCTGCTTGGGGCGCTACCATTGAATTTCGGGCGTGGGGGTGCTAACTTTTTCGGGGCGCTACTTATTGCCCCAAAAGGGCCGCGAGCCAATTTCCCCCCCTTAGTTTCCAGGACAGTAAAGAGGAAGAAGATGCAGAGACCCACTGGGGTTTTCGCCAGTAGGACAAAACAGGCTCATAGTGAATCAACAGCCCGTTTTACACACGCCCAATTTCAACTGAGGTCAATGTGTGTGTGCTCACGTGTCTATCTGGGGTCATCAGAGAAGCACATGATCAGGCTCAGCTGCGATGTCCCCATCAGTCTAACATTCTCACTAGACTCACATGATAAATGGCTGCCTGGATAAAGTACTGGAGGACAGCTGGTGCCTGAGCAACTGACTCGGACTGCCCCAGCAATAGGCAGAAAAAGCCAAGAAATTTGGCTGTGCGCAAAAAAATATTTGCAGTGAAAACAGAGACTCCTGCATTCAGAAAGTGGCACGAATACATGTGTGTGTGACACAGCCGTATGACTCTTTATTAACAATGACTAGCTAAATCTATCACACACACACACACACAGCACTGGGCACAACTATTTTTTGATCCATTTTGCACACTTCAGCACCAGCATTTGTACCCCATGTTACATGAACCCCGATTTTAACTATTACTGGGGACTAAAGGCATGGTCCACGGTACTCAGGTAAGTCACAAGGAGGGTTTTTTGGGAGGGCCTCATGATCGCGGTGGGTGGGGGAGATGGACCGAGACATGAAGGCCTAAACTTTCCTTGTGGGTCCTGGAGGAGCAACACAAGGAAAGTAAAAAAGAAATGTTTCAGAGACTTGCCTGTTTGTGCCTCTTCTAGCCCCAGCTCATTGTCCCAATATGTTGACCTGGCAAGAAATTAACAATGGTTTTCCCACTCAGGCCGAAGGTTAAAACAGCTGTCAAGCCTCAATGATGTCAGCAGAGCCCGATCTGCATATTTAAAGAGGGACACTGCCAGATTTCAACGGATGCCATACCCGCTCGCTCAGAAGAGCAGGTTAAAATAGACGACTGCAGGAAGAGAGCCCAGACGCGGTTAAAATACCCCTTATGGTACCTGATATAATTTATATAGCTACCCCCAAAACACAATGGTCTGGAATTTGCGATCAGCAGCGAAGCGATGACAGTCGCTGCTGACCTCAAAGAAAGTTGCCCACAAAGGTCTAACAATCTCTGTGGCATGAATTTCATCTCTCCTGACCTTAGTTTGAATCTGGCGCCAAATCAAGCAAATCTCCAGTGTCCAGCAATAGTGATGTCATCAAGCAGGCTAAGCAGCCAATCACATTGAAGAATTCTCACAGACAGCAAACCAGGAAGTAAAATGCACAGATTATAATTTACTTTTTATAAATTTTACAGAGAGCGAAATAAAGATTGGGACATACACATAGGATTAAGGTAGAAGCTGAAATATCATAAACAAACATTTAAAAAAAAAATTATAGTAAAACCCATGTAATTCTTATCATAGTAATAGAAAAATGTAACATTTCACAAATATAAAATTAGTTTTTCAGGACCAGAACATTTGTTCAGCAGTCAATACGCCGTTAAAAAATCCAATTACACCTCTTTCAACAAGGCTTAAATTTTTTGGGGGCAGGGGGGTGGTTAACAGTGATATTCCAGCATCAAAGGGGAAGTTTTCGTCAGTAACTATGATCTGAATTGATTGCCAGCTCTGGGGAGTTCCACAGCGCAACCTGTGGAGGAGCAGGGAATGACTGACAGCAAATTCTGCATTGCCACGTTTATCTGCGCATGCGCTGACTCCAGAAGTTGCTGCCACTTTCAGAGGAGTAATGACGGCGAACGCTGACAGTTTTGCCATCATTACCACCGCAAAATCTGGGCCAATTTTTTCTCTTTTTTTTTTATAATAGGTGGCTCAACAACAGAGTACATCCAATGCCACTTATAAAAAGTCCGCTACCTCACAAATCCACCCCTGGTGATCGCTGGGAGCAGAGAGAGAGTTGGAGCATTCCACTGGATTAGTAACAGGAGACTCACAGGTTTTCTATAATGCACACGATGACAACCTTTATTCGGCAAGGGGAGCGTAGGTTAAAAATAATATTGTTGTTGTGAAAGGAGGCATGTGCAATGACGTGACAGTGTCATCACATCTCACTAGCATCTGCTGTTGAGAAAATATGATGTTTGCTTACAGCTGAAAAAGAAATTAAAGTAAGCGCGAGACTTTGCTGCAAAAGGAACCTATGGTACCTGCTGCTGCAGGAAGTGTCACGAGTGGCAATCATTAAAGCAGAATTTGCAGAAAAGGCTTTTCACGGTGCTGGAACTAAGCTATAACTTCTCAACATAGGAAACAATACCTTGTTTGAGACAGATGCAAGCGCAGCAAGAGTGTAGACTAATAAAGATTCCAGGCAGAGGTGGGACGCACACAGTACAGGAAACTTTCGTTTATCCGGCATCGACGGGACCGGCGTGGTGCCGGTTTATCGAAAGTACCGGATAACAGAGAGTTATATCTACCGAGGCTATTTTTAACAAAGAGACTCCAAGCAGCACGGGAGAATCTACTCCTGCTACTGCAATGTTTCGGACTTGCGACAGCGCCAGGAGGCCGAGTAGTGGCACTTTTGAAAAGTACCCCTACTGACTAAATCGGCGTTCGCGGACTCGGACTCGGGATCGGCAACATTGCCGGTTATTTGAGAGGATTTTTCGGAGCACTCGGCGTTCGCAGAGACTCGACTGCGACTCGGCAACATTGCCGGTTATTTGAGAGGAGTTTTCGGAGGATGATTTTTGCCGGTTAAGCGAGAATTCCGGATATTTGGGTGCCGGATAAACGAAAGTTTCCTGTACTGTAGTTCCTTCTGGCTGTGCGCAGTATAAAAGTTTAATTTGTTGTTTTTCTCCCCGCCCCTCTCCTCCCCATGTAATTTGGCACTGAGCGCTCAGCTCCAGGGGTGAGAGTTAGGGTTGCCAACTCTGGTTGAACGCATTCCTGAAGGTTTCATCACATGACCTTTTGCCTCCTACCACCCAGCCCCCACGCTCCCGCCATTGGTCGCCTGGCACCTCCATCCTCGCGCCAACTGGAAACAGACTCTTCTTTACCCGGTTGGTTGATTCTTGACTGTCAAACAGCCTTTTACCCCCATCTCCAATATTTTACAACTGATAAACGAAAGTGTTCAAAGAAAATGGAAAAAAAAACACACAATGTTTTTTAATTCTTGCAGCAGTGTCCTGGAGATTAATCTTTAATTCCTGGAGACTCCAGGACAATCCTGGAGAGTTGGCAACCCTAGTAAGAGTTTGCGCTGCTTTTGCACCAGAGCAGAAAGGATTCATTGTATGGCCGTACTTACCCAACCCTCCTTGCTGTACACAAGCAACTTATCTTCTTCTTTTGGGTGAAAAACCAACGTCTCCACAGAGAAGAAAATCTGCTGTTTTTGAAAGTTGGCTCCCTCGTCCGTGCTCACGAAGAGGCTCTGTTCACGGTCATTCAGCGATGAACTGACAAGGATTATCTTAAATAGAATAAACAGAAAATGGATCATTTCTTGTAAATTAATAAAAATTGCGTCTTCAGTAAAGGAGTAATTTTCCAACTTTGCACCATCAGTGGGGCGCCTCAGCACTGGCAGTGCATATTGGAAATTGGGTATGCACTGTGCGTGATTTTCCAACTGTTACTGTCAGCAAATCATTCGCAGCACACATCTGAGTTTCAATATATACGCTCGCAGAGGGCGAGGCTCCATGCTGGAATCACAATGTTGAAAAACTGTCCTGTGTAACACAACACATAAGAATGTTATAACAAGCTGCATTCCGTGTAGTTGAGGGCATTGTGGATTAAGAGAATATTAGGAGGCAAGGGATGTAGAACAGAGACAACAACAATTTGCATTTATATAGCGCCTTTAACATAGTAAAATGTCCCAAGGTGCTTCACAGGAGCGATTATCAAACAAAATTTGACACCGAGCCACATAGAGAGATATTAGTACAGGTGACCAAAAGCTTGATAAAGAAGTAGGTTTTAAGGAGCATCTTAAAAGGAGGAAAGAGAGGTAGCGAGGCGGAGAGGTTTAGCGAGAGAATTCCAGAGCTTCGGGCCTTGGCAGCTGAAGGCAGGCCACCAATAGTGGAGCGAAGAAAATTGGGGATGCGCAAGAGGTCAGAGTTGGAGGAGCGCAGAGACCACGGAGAGTTGTAGGGCTGGGGGAGGTTACAGAAATAGGGACGGGCGAGGCCATGGAAGGATTTGAAAACAAGGATGAGAATTTTAAAATGGAGGCGTTGCTGGACTGGGAGCCAATGTAGGTCAGCTGAGCACAGGGGTGATGGGCGAACGGGACTTGGTGCAAGTTAGGACACGGGCAGCAGAGTTATGGATGAGCTCAAGGGCGGGAGGCCGACCAGGAGAACATTGGAATAGTCGAGTCTAGAGGTAACAACAAAAGCATTATATTTGAGTTAATAATGAGGTAAAATTTAAGTTTTGATTTAAGTTTATGGCCTCACTTTTCTCTTTCTTGGGTCTACTTGAGTCAAGAAATATCCTGGATAAGAGAATGGGCAGTTGATCTGTTCCTAGACTTTCATCAATGCAATTGCGAAACCAGCTATTAGGAGGGAGGTCAGAGTTGGCTGGAGTAACTCTCTCTCTTTCTCTGACACCCTATGTGGGAAAGAGTTTGCACAGTGCTAATTAAATTCTAACATTGGTACAGCTGAAATCAGGAGCTCAGCATGATGAGATTCGTAGGCCTGAGCCTCCAGCATTCCATAGTGAGTGATCAGGAGGTTGGAAACAAACCAGTTGTCCCAACTGCAGCAAGTCTGCTGGAAATGTGCATGTGTGAATGTTGATGGGGACAGGACTGGGCTCATCTTTAATGGGGACGGGATTGGGTTCACTTTAATGGGGACGGGATTGGACTCCCCTTTAATGGGGGACAGGATTTGGCTCACCTTTAATGGGGACAGGATTGGGCTCACCTTTGATAAGGGCAGGAATGGGCTGACCTTTAATGGGGACAGGATTGGACTCACCTTTAATGGGGACGGGATTGGACTCACATTTAATGGGGACAGGATTGGGCTCACCTTTAATGGGGACAGGACTGGGTTCATCTTTAATGGGGGACGGGACTGGGCTCACTTTTAATGGGGACGGGACTGGGCTCACCGTTAACACCCTCCTACAACTGAATGGTCTGCCAAAACTCACCATCCATGGTCAGACACTGACTGGCCATTTGAGGGAGGTACAGGAGGGCTGCTGGTGCCAATGAAACCATACCCCAGCAAGAGGCAGCATCTTCAGGACACAAGAGCAGAATGGGGGATGAACATGTTGATCCAATCTGCAGTAAATAACATTTCCTGAAATTTACATAGGGTTCTCCCAATCTCCCGCCACAACTTTGGTGGAAAATGTTGTCATTCTTCTTCCAAAGAGATTGAAGAATCTCCGTGGAATTTTCAGGCAATTTTATTTTCTGCAGATTGCATCGAAATAAAAATATGAAAATGCCAAAGAGCTAGAATAGACATGACAACACCAGGTGGAGATTTCTTCCCAGTCTCCAGTTTCCAATATCAGGGAATCTAAAGTCAAAGTTCCAAGTCAAATCTAAATTTGGGATGATCTGAATATATTGCAAAATGGCCATTCTATTTTCTACAGAAGTTCTACAGCACAGATGTTACTGAAATACATGTCTTCCCATCTGTGCTGCAAAGCCTTATGTATCTCTCTTGATATCTGGTGTGAGACCATTTCACTGGTGCTGATCAGAAGCACCCTCTCCTCCAGTATAATGTACAATTAAACAAACAGCTTTGACAGGATTCTGAAGTGCTAGTTGAGGTTATTAAAAGCACTAGATGCAGCCTGCACACTGAAAAAGCCTCAAGTTGTCTGTTGTATTAATCTTATTGACAAATCACTCATCTGAGACAATGTCCTTTAAACAAAAGCAAATAGAATCTGCTCTGTAAAAGCGGAACTATCCACATGGAATACTAATTCTACCCAGCAATTTATTGCGCATTAAGTAGTGTATTGTGAAAACTGCAATTTGCCACCAAGCTCAGAGGAATGTCTTTCACATACTGAAGTCTGCACAAATCCATCAGTTCATTTACAGCATTCTCTCAGAGGTCTTCAGTCTTTACAAAATATGAAGACTGCAAATAGTCTCGAATGTGGTTAGAAATGTAATTAATCTGAAATTAATACATTTTGGCACCTCCAGCACTCCCCACACCTACAAATTAGAGGCGGTTTGCTTTATTTAATTCTCATTGAAAGGGATTAACATCTCACTTAATATTCACAATGGACAATAACGGTCCAAACTGAATTTACTGTCAATGGTTAAAGCGGGTACCATGAATTCTTACCGAGAGTTTTCCACATAGGTTCTACTCGTTACTATAATGTGAACCAGATGAGAAGTTGAGATGGCCTGTGAACTTCTCCAAAGATAACGATGCTACTCCATAATTGACAGCGGAGGGAGGTGTCATTCAAGCAGTCAGAACAGCCAGTTTTTCCCTCTCCCTGATCTGACTCGATTACTTGCAGCCTGACTAACAGACAAGGAAATACACCGACCAAAGCAAGCATCAAGCAACCTGACTTAAAACCTCTCACTTTCTGCACACACTGTTGAGACTGGATGCACGTTGCTTCAAATCTATGCAATGTAATGAACACATAGCATTTTATGATTATTTCCAGTGCTGATGGGAGCAGGCCAAATACCATCAACACAGGGCTTGAGTCCATACCCACCATCATTCAGAAATCAGCCAGGGAAACGCATACCAATTTTTAACAGGGAACGTAATACAGATTGATTCCAGATGAAACAGTTATGTTTAACCACAGGGAAGTCGGCAGAGACTACGCTAAGCAGGGCAATAGTAAACTACGGCCAGAACAACTAACTTTTTTTTCCCCATGGCAGGATATTAAAGTTACAGCATTACAAGTTTACATAGGCAGTTTCCATTAAAAATGTGGACAAAGGAATTTATAATGGAAAAAAGTGGGCAGGAAGCGCACAATTTTTAATATATGATAGCTATTGATATGAAGGCAGGCATTTCTCCAGTTTCAATCACTCTGAACTTATCTTGGCTGTTAAATTTATACATGAGTTATTCATTTGACAGCAGAACGTACACCTGGAAAAAACTCTGATTGCTACCATGTAAACTAAATCAGCTATTTCTTGATGGTAAGTTCTATTCATTAATGTTAAGCTTTCCCATGCTAACAGACTGTGAATATTCTAACAGTGAAGCAATACAATCGGTAATCAGCAAATTAGTGTTGATATATAGCCCCAGCTGTATAGATACAGGTGTGAAATACTGTGACACATTGTTGAACAAATTCTAAATATCTTAAATTTCAACAGAAGGAACTGAAGCAAACAAGTAGTACTATAAAAACAAACTTAGCATGCCTGACAACAGAAATAAAGCACATCTAAAAGTATCCTCAAAGGAAATAAAGTATTAGCAACCCCTGGAAGAATCTTTACTTTTGGTGCCAGTTGTAGCTTGTAAGATAAGTTTTGTGAGTGTATACACTGGTAATTGGATTCAGATAGCCATTGTTAACTATTATAGAGCTTGGAAAGAGAATGGATCACTGATTGAGACCAAACAGGGATGCATTAGAACTATAATGTAGTCCTTTACCATGCTGACATTGGATGTCACCCTGATATGAACCTCCAATCAGATCACACCGTAAAAGTAGAACAAGAAAGATTGGAAAAGAAAAATTTTAAAACCGTCCGGCCAAAATCAAGCTTTACATGTTCCCACTAGATGACCAGCAGTCACTCTTCTGTGGCATGTTCCAGGAAATCTTAATTTTCACAACATTAACTGAAAAGAAGCAGAACAGGTAAGAGTTTAAAAGGGAACGTCACTCTGGGGCAGCGCAGTGTATTTGACTTTGGCTTGACTCTTGGGATTGGCAGGGATGATGCAAATCCCTGCTCAGATGAGCGGCAGCTAGCAGGCTCATCTGCAAGATACGCACATTGCCTGAGTGTGTGCTTTGTCAGTCAGGAGACCAGAGCTGCCCTTGGACCCCCATCAACCAGAATATTTCCTCTCAGGTAGCAGTTAAATTAAATGATCCCTTCCCCATCTTTCTAAGGAGTGTTTTTCACTGAAGGTACAATTGGTATCAAAATGATCAAAAATCATCACATACTCCTCTGGAGTAGTAGCTGATCATTTTTGCTAAATAAACACACAAAGCACTTCACATATGTTTTTACATATATCACTACAATTGAGTTCCTTGTTTGGACCTCTAATCTTCGTATTCCTACATGCACAGTAACACAAGATGCAAACTGTATTTTGTAAAAATAATAACATTTTACACATCAATGCCCAGACTGAAAATCTTAGGTTCTGCTGCAAAATGTAATCAACGACAAGGATTTCAACTACAGTTCCTGACACAGAAACCCAGATCCCTATTAAAAGGCCTGATAAAGCCTTATGACAGCCATACCTTAGTATACTCCATAAATTCTCCCTTATTCTGGAATGTGTACTTTATGCAAATATTTATACAGCAACTTGCTTGCATTTATATGGAGCCTTTAAGGTAGAAAAACACCACAAAGCACTTTATAGAGCCAGAGTCAAAAAAATGGACACTAAGCCAAAAGAAGTGTTTTTAGGACGGGTGACTAATAGCTTCATCAAAAAGATGGGTTTTAACGAGTGTCTTAAAGGAGGAGATGGAGGTGGAGAGGCAGAGGGATTCAGTAATGGAATTCCGGAGTGTGGGACTGAAGCAGCATGATTGCCAACGATGGGGCAAAGGGAAGGGAAGATGCACAAGAGGCCAGAGTCAGAAGAATGGACACCTCGGAAGGGGATGGAGGGAGGGGGGTGGAAGGTTGTAGGCCTTGAGTATGTTACAGAGACGGGTAGGAGCCAAGCCATGAAGGGATTTAAACACAAGGATAAGAACTTTAAATTGAGGCATTGGGGGACCCAGAGCTAATGCAGGTCAGTGAGGACAGGGGTAATGGGTTAATAAGACAGTGCAGGATAGGATACAGGCAGCAGAGTTTTGGATGAGCTGAAATGGAGATGGGAGGCCAGCCAGAAGAACATTGGAATAGTCGAGTCCGGAGCTGACAAAGTCACGACATTTCACTGTCTAGTCTCAGGTCCCTCCCCTTGTATTACATCCAAATACCTCCCACTATATCATATTACTTTTAACTGGTACACTGCAGTGTTTGACCTTTGAACATAAGCCGAACACAGCTGTCAAAAAACATTTTGAGTATACAAGAATAACTGTGTAAGATTCCATTAATTATACTGAGCAGCAATCATAGGAACAGGAGTAGGCCATTCAGCCTCTCGAGCCTGCTCCGCCATTCAATGAGATCATGGCTGATCTGCGACCTAACTCCATATACCTGCCTTTGGCCCATATCCCTTAATACCTTTGGTTAACAAAAATCTATCAACCTCTGATCTAAAATTAACAATTGATCTAGCATCAGTTGCTGTTTGCGGAAGTGAGTTCCAAACTTCTACCACCCTTTGTGTGTAGAAGTGTTTCCTAATTTTACTCCTGAAAGGTCTGGCTCTAATTTTTAGACTATGCCCCCTAGTCCTAGAATCCCCAACCAGCGGAAATAGTTTCTCTCTATCTACCCTATCTGTTCCCCTTAATATCTTGAAAACTTCGATCAGATCACCCCTTAACCTTCTAAATTCTAGGGAATACAACCCTAATTTGTGCAATCTCTCCTTGTAACTTAATCCTTGGAGTCCGGGTATCGTTCTGGTAAATCTACGCTGCACTCCCTCCAAGGCCACTATATCCTTCCTAAGGTGTGGTGCCCAGAACTGCTCACAGTACTCCAGGTGTGGTCTAACCAGGGTTTTGTATAGCTGCAGCATTACTTTTACCCCCTTGCATTCTAGTCCTCTAGATATAAAGGCCATCATTCTATTAGCCTTTTTGATTATTTTCTGTACCTGTTCATGATATTTTAATGATCTATGTACCTGGACCCCCAAGTCTCTTTGAACCTGCACTGCTTTTAGCTTTTCACCATTTAGAAAGTACTCTGTTCTATCCTTTTTAGGTCCAAAGTGGATGACCTTACAGTTGCCTACATTGAAATCGATTTGCCACAGTTTTGACCATTCACTTAATCTATCGATACTCCTTTGTAATTTTATGCCTTCATCCACATTGCCTACAATACCACCTATCTTTGTGTCATTGGCAAATTTGGAGATATGACTTTCTATGCCATCATCTAAGTCGTTAATAAATACTGTGAATAGTTGAGGCCATTATGCCTACTGCCTGTCTCCTGCCGCTCAGCCAATTTCCTAACCAGGTCAATAAATTGCCTTCAATTCTGTGGGCTTCTACCTTAGTTAACAGTCTCTCATGAGGGACTTTATCCAATGCCTTCTGGAAGTCCATATAAATAGACATTCCCCTGTCCACTACTTTAGTCACCTCAAAAAATTTAATCAGGTTTGTCAGGCATAACCTACCTTTCACAAATCCATGCTGGCTCTCTCTGATGAACTGAAAATTTGAGGTGTTCAGTCACCCTATCCTTAATTATAGCAATTTCCCGACAACAGATGTTAGGCTAACTGGTCTATAATTCCCTGGTTTCCCTCTCTCTCCATTCTTAAACAGCAGAGTGACATGCGCAATTTTCCAATCTAAAGGAACGGTTCCTGAATCATGAGAACTTTGGAAGATTATAGTTAGGGCATCTTTTAAAACCCTGGGATGGAAACCATCTGGTCCTGGGGATTTGTCACTCTTTAGTGCCATTATTTTCTTCATTACTGTTATTTTACTTACATTATTTTTACTGAGTCCCTGTCCCTGATTCAATATTAGTTTCCTTTGTATTGCCAATTCCTAATAATTCGTCTAAAAATATTTCCACAGTTCAAAAATTTCTTTAATTTCAATAGAAAGGCAAATCGCAGGCTGGCAAGTGCACAAGTAGAAAGCCCGTCCTCTTGTTTTTTTATCCTGCATACTCAAAAGGCAAGGACATTAGAGGGTCTAATCCTGGATATTACATTAAAATTTATCATTGCTATTAATTTGCACAATGTTTATACTGACTTTTATATTGAACCATTATTAAACATTTTGCTGTAAGGCTTTTTTAAGAACAATGTGCAGAATTATTTAAGACAACTACATAGGAGAGTTATGAAGCAGGTTAGCACATTAGAACCTCTCACCCTGGGGCCTGGGTTTGAATTCACTTCAGACTGGCGCAAGTCTCCTCCGCTTTCTGCTGGCTGCAAGAGTCCTGTGTGAAATGGCTTTAGGAACCCTCAATTTAGTTCTAAGAGAATGTGACCACAAAGCACAAAACCACTTGCACCCTAACATTAAATTGTCAATCTCATCAAGGGACCTGGATCAAAGGCAGGTAAATGGAGTTGAGGTACAGATCAGCCATGATTTAACTGAATGGCGGAACAGGCTCGAGGAGCTCAATGGCCTACTCCTGTTCTTATGTTTCATTCAGACAGGACACAAAGTTGTTGACAGAAATGGAAATGATGCAGTGGTGCAGAAGTGGGTGCTCTTCTGAGATTGGAAGTTAAGCCCTATGGATTGACCAGTGTTGTGGGAGCTAAGGTCAGTTGTGTTTTGATTACTAACAGAACGAATCAAAAGTTATTTATTTTCTGTGGACCCGCTTGACTTGTCCAGTTTGTGAAGCACAGGGCTTCGCACAGTGCACACGTGTGAATGCTTTGTTGTGGTCAACTCTGGTTGTCGCTGTTGACAGTTTTGCATTTCAAGTTGTCCACCCTGTGTCGGGGAACTGAAGATCACCTTGATTGGTGTTTTGCAAGTATTTCACAGTTGTTTGTGTCAATCCCACACAGTTTCAGCTTATTGTTCAACTGGTCCTTAAAATACTTCGGTCCCAATATTTATGCGAACGTGGGGGCGGGGTGGGGTGAGTAGCGGGTCATAGCGGTCGGATAACCCAGAGGTCCTGCTGAATTTAATGTAAGGACCTCATTTTAATTTTCTTTCTCCGTTTCCTGGCCTGCAGCCAGCCAGATTGAGATCTCCTTTTTTATCCCTAAACATCAAGAGAGAGTAGTGGTGAACAGTTGTCTTTTGGACTGGAGGAAGGTATACAGTGGTGTTCCCCAGGGGTTGGTACTAGGACCACTGCTTTTCTTGATATATATTAATGACTTGGACGTGGGTGTACAGGGCACAATTTCAGAATTTGCAGATGACACAAAACTTGGAAGTATAGTGAACAGTGAGGAGGATAGTGATAGACTTCAAGAAGACATAGACAGGCTGGTGAAATGGGCGGACACGTGGCAGATGAAATTTACCACAGAAGTGTGAAGTGATGCATTTTGGTAGAAATAATGAGGAGAGGACATATAAAGGGTACAATCCTAAAGGGGGTGCATGAACAGAGAGACCTGGGGGTATGTGTGCATGAACCGTTGAAGGTGGCAGGGCAGGTTGAGAAAGCCTTATGGGATCCTGGGCTTCATAAATAGAGGTATAGAGTACAAAAGCTTACGGGATCCTGGGCTTCATAAACAGAGGTATACAGTACAAAAGTGTGGAAATTATGATGAACCTGTATAAAACATTGGTTCGGCCCCAACTGGAGTATTGTGTCCAATTCTGGACACCGCACTTTAGGAAGGATGTGAAGGCCTTAGAGAGGGTGCAGAAAAAATTTACGAGAATGATTCCAGGGATGAGGGACTTACGTGGATAGACTCGAGAAGCTGGGGTTGTTCTCCTTGGAGCAGAGAAGATTGACGAGATTTGATAGGGGTGTTCAAAATCATGAGGGGTCTGGACAGGGTAGATAGAGGGAAACTGTTCCCATTGTCAGAAGGTTCGAGAACCAGAAGACACAGATTTAAGGTGATTGGCAAAAGAACCAAAGGCGACGTAAGAAAAAACTTTTTTTTTTACACAGCAAGTGGTTAGGATCTGGAATGCACTGCCTGAAAGGGTGGTGAAGGCAGACTCAATCTTATCTTTCAAAAGGGAATTGGATAAGTATCGGATGGAAAAAAAATTGCAGGGCTATGGGGAAAGGGCAAGGGAGTGGGACTAGCTGAGAGTCGGCATGGGCTCGACGGGCCGAATGGCCTTCTTCCGTGCTGTAACCATTCTATGATCTCCACCCTTCCTTTGACTACACTTTTACTATTTATATGTTTATAAAAGACTTTTAGGTTCCCTTTTATGTTAGCTGCTAATCTATTCTTATACTCTCATTTTGCCCCTCTTTTTCCATTTTTTAGATCTCATCTGTACTTTCTGTATTCAGCTTAGTTCTCTACTCTATTATGAACCTTACATTGACATAAACCTCCTTTTTCTATTTCATTTTAATTTCTATATCGTTAGTCATCCATGGAGCTCTAGCTTTGGATGCCTTTTCTTTTCCCCCTTGTGGGAATGTGTCGACTCTGTACCCGAACCATCTCCTCCTTGAAAACCTCCCATTGTTCAATTACTGTTTTGACTACCAATTTTTGATTCCAATCCACCTGGGCAAGATCCATTTTTAACTCACTGCAATTAGCCATCCACCAGTTATGTATTTTTATGTTTGATTGTTCCTTGTCCTTTTCCATAACTATTCTAAACCTAATGATATTATGATCACTGTTCCTCAAATGCACCCCCACTTAAACAAGATTCACTTGCCCCACTTCATTCCCCAGAACTAGATCCATGATTTATTATACTGGAAGAGCACTGACCATGAAAGTATTTGTAGGAAGCCGTCGTGTTGAACGGTACATTAGTTGTTTGGAGAATAGTACCATGTCATGAGAAGGAGTGCATATGAATGCTTGTGGGGCATGTGTGTTCTGTAAAGGCTTCACATCATTGCTGTAGGAAGGAGAAGGCCTTGTCTACTTTATACAGTACTTAGAAGCTGCAACTGGATGAAATGAAGGCAGACAGAGGTCACAGCAAATCACCCAGTTGGCATCAGAAGCAAGTTGGCACAAATCCACTCTACAGCCATTTTAAGCTGAAAGAGATATTTTCTAATGGTTCAAGTTTTGTTTCCATCAGTCCTTGTTTACAGTGTTTGGAGAAAACTGACCAGCCTTCGAGTTGCAGTGGGGAGTTTGTGTTCAGGGCTGTCATAATCCTTTCCCTCACTGGCTATGAAGCTGCTATTGATGGGGCTGACTTGGTGACAAAGGCTCTCCTACTGAGGACAAAGAATTCAACCTCCCCCACCCACCCACTTGCCCACACACGCACAAAAAACTGTAAGCCTAATTTTGAGCAATTCAACCTTTTGTGCATCTCTTTCAGAGTATTCTTGATCGCCATCCATGTTTTACTTCTGAAATATGCAAGAGATTTGCTTGAAAAAATTATGCATGTTTGAGAAAAACAGACGCATTCTAATGGATTATCAGTTACACAAGGCAGGTCATTCAAATGGATTCAGATTTTTGTAGTGAAGTTAAGACAAAGCACGTTATATCGACCAGCCCATAAATGAACCCAGTAGGGATCAATAATCCGTAGCGATGTGCTGTAGTTTCCTTGTGGATGTAACAATAACTGTTCCCTCTTGTGCCAACAGAAAACTGCTTGCATTCCTCATTCAATTCACTGCAGTCAGTGAATAGAATATCTGATCATGAGCAAGATGTAAAGGAGATTTGTCTTGAAATATAAATTTAATGTGCTCTTGTTCTTTATGAGAGCACTGTTTTTAAAGGAGTTATTCTTCTTAAATAATTAAGGAATTTGCTTCTTCCCACTCTTTCACTGGTCAGCTGGAGTGACAGGCATGACCATGAGCCTATTGCAACACTCATTGTACCATCCTCTGCCTGGGACAAAGTCCCAGACTACAGGTAGGATGAAAGACAGTTGCAGTCTCTTGCTCAGCCCAAATGCCTCCACAACGCTCTACTCCATTGAAATTGGATTTCCTTCTAATTAAATTGCTCAATTTTCATTTGACATCAGTGGGAGAGCCCAGAATAAACAATCCTACCCATGAGTATACCAAACCAACGCTTGCCGCTCCCTGGAGGACGGCATTTCCTCCCATCAGGAGCCAACTCAAGTCAGAAGCTGTTCCATGGCACCCAGGGAGCAGGACCAGTTGCACGGTTATCTTCTGCATGACTGAGGGGAGCTTATACTCATTAGTCTGGGTTTTGTGGCTCAGCTTGTAATTTAGACCAAGTGAGGGAGTGGTGATTTGCCTCAGTTAAAAGGGGTGGCATCAGAGCCCAAAAGCTTACCACACTTTACTTAAGTGCTTCCGTCTGTTTCTAATAAAGGAAAAATCAATAATTATTGGGTTTACTTGTCAATGTGCAGTGCAGGCAAACTGATAGCAAACTACTTAGTGTCGTGCAATGAACAGCTGTGTCCCTGTTAAATGTTAATACTAGCCTGTAATGACAGAGAAACTCGACTGAAAGTTCAGATTCGCATCGGCTGAACTGAGTTTTTAAGTGAATCCACTTCTGATTTTAACTGGTATTCAGAGCTGTCGACCACAGGGGATTTTAGAAGTAGCATTGATGATCAAAAAGGGTGGCCGAGATTGCAACTCTAATTTTAGATATAAGGAGTAATTTTGGAAATTTTCAGTTCCTAGTCTGAGCCTCACCCGTTGTGAATGCAAATACCCCGTGAAGGTGCATTTATTTTTCAGAGTGACAGACATTAAATTAGGTTGAATTTTTAAACTAAGGTGGGTGATTGTCACTCTAATTGCTGGTAGGACATAGGGACTTTATCACTGTCCCACCGAGGACAGAACTCCAGCCATGCCGGATCGGAGAAAGACCATGGTGTGGATCTGGTCAGACGTCTGTCACTTTCAGTTCTGTCTGGTGACTATAAGGTGGAGGATTTGCAGACAGCTCACCCACCACCTGAAGAACAGCTGGCCTCCTTCCGTAATTCCCTACATGGTGTCACGGGGTTGGTAATCAGAACCTTCTTTTACTGATGTTGGGTGAAAAGAAAGAAAGGAAAGTCTTGCCTTTATGTAGCACCTTTCACGACCTCAGTATGTCCCAAAGCACTTTGCAGCCAGTGAAGTACTTTTGAAGTGTAGTCACTGTTGTAACACTGGAAACACAGCAACAAGGTTCCACAAACAGCAATGAGATAATGACAAGACAATCTGTTTTTTTAGTGAAGTTGGTTGAGCACTCCCTCAGTACTGCACTGAAGTGTCAGCTTAGATTTTGTGCTCAAGTCTCTGGAGTGGGGCTTGAATTCACAACCTTCTGATTCAGAGGCGAGAGTGCTACCCACTGAGCCACAGCTGAAAGTGATAGAACTACTGTCAGTAAGACAGGCAACAACACCTGCCTGTTTGTCAAAATGAAAATCTAGTAAAGTTACTTTGCATGTCTGGTAATACTCATTTTGCAGACAGGTACAACAACTACCTTCTTCACACACAAGCAGCAAATCCATTTTGATTTGTTGGGAATTGGCAGCTGTCCTTAAATCACAGTGACCATGTGCAAAATTGCCAGCTGTACACTTGCTGCAAAATAAAGTCACCCACGCTATCAGTGGGGTGCCTCTCCCATTGGCTGAGGATACTGGGAATCCGCGGGCAGGATCTTTTCCATCCGTTAAAATTATCGGGAAGTCGTGGGCAGGTTGCCTGTGATTTCCCATTCTTTGTGTGATTGGCGGGCGTGGCTCCCCAGTGCTTGTATCAGGTTTTAATCTTGCTCCACAGCACACTGTGTACTCTTAAGTATGGAGTCAAACTGAATTGGGCTGCCCGGCCCAGAATGCACTGCAGCAGCTGGGCTGTCCGTTGTTTCCTTGTTGCAAGACATTGATTAGGAGTCTATAAATAGCGATCTTTGCAACGGATGAGCTCTCGCAATTTAATACAATACATGAACCTTAAGAATTTTAAACTTCACTTCCGTAGTGGGGAAAATGCTGGAAAGGATTGTATAGGAAGCTCCCCCAACAGACCAGAGCAGCAGTTCTCAATCTTTTTTCAGGTTCAGCCTCATCATCTCAAGAGTTTTCGGGCCATGCCCCAACAAGATGTTTGTGTAGCTCTGGCACACATCTGGCTAAGGATATGATTGTGTACAGAAGTGCGTGTATGTGTATGTTTGTTTTCTCTCGTTCACTTAGTTGCTCTTTTTCTTTGCTTTTGTCCTTCTCTTTTCTTTCACTTTTTCCCTCTCTCCCTGCCCTTTGACACCTTTTCTCTCTTCCCTTCACTCCAGGACGTAATCTAACCTGACACTTCAGTGCAGTACTGAGACAATGCTCCATTGTCGCTGGTGCAGTCTTTCAGATGAGATGTTAATCTGAAGTCTTCTCTGCCCGTTAGGGTAGAGGCAAAAGATGCCACAGCACTTTTTCCAAAGGAAGAGGAGGGCGTACTCCTGGTGTCCAGCCCAACATTCATCCTTTAACCAACACCACCAAAGAAAAATAGATTAACTGGTCATTTATCTGATTTGCTGCCATATTGCTTATAATAACAACAGTGACTGCACTGCAAAAAGCAACTAATTCACTGGCAGTGAAGCCCTTTGGGGTGTCTGGATTATGAGGAAGGGAGAAAGGAAAGAAGGGAGGAAGGAAAGAAGGGAGAAAGGGGGGAAAGGAGGAAGGGAAGGAAGGTTCTGCATTATATGGTATAAAATGGTCCTTATACAACAACACATCATCTGATTTACCGTGAGCAACGTGACAGGAGATTAGCTAGTAATACATTAAAAATAGTGCATCTGCTTATGCAGACATCTCACTCACAGGTCACACTTTGTTATAGAGAAAAGCAATCTTAATATGCTGTGTGCATCTCAGCTGGAGCCTGAAATTATAGGGAGCTCCAGGAATGTGTCACACGATCACGATAATTATAGACGAGGAAAGCCATTCAGCCCATTTTAATTCATCCATCCAGAGAAATCCTAATGTCCCTCCATTGTGGCATCCAATTGTTTCTTAAATGATTCCAGGCTTTTGCTCTGTTGTGAAGTTTATTCCACATGTTGAACACTCTTTGTGTGAAGAAAAATTTCCTGATATCAGTCCTAAATTTACCTTTTACTAGTTTGTACCTGTGTCCCGGTTCTACTACTATAAGATTACCTTTCAAATACATCCTTTCCAAGCTGAAAAGCATCTTAACTTAGACTTCTGACACTGGAAATCAGCTTCATGGCTCTGTGTCAGCTATGGCTCAGTTGCCAGCACTCTCACCTCTGAGTCTGAAGGTTGTGGGTCCAAGTCCCACTCCAGAGACTTGACCACAAAATCCAGTCTGACACTCCAGTGCAGTACTGAAGGAGTGCTGCACTGTCAAAGGTGTCGACTTTCTGGCATGAAACCAAGCCCCATCTGCCCTCTCAGGAGAATGAAAAATCTGCCCTCTCAGGTGGACGCAAAAATATCACGGCACTATTTGAAGAAGAGCAGGGGAGTTCTCCCTGGTGTCCTGGCCAATATTTATCCCTTAATCAACATCACTAAAACAGATTATCTGGTCATTATCTCATTGCTGTCTGTGGGACCTTGCTGTGACCAAATTGGCTGTCGCGTTTCCTACAACACAACAGTGACTATACTTCATTGGCTGTAAAGCACTTTGGGACGGCCTGAGGTCATGAAAGGTGCTATATTAATATAAGACTTTCTTTCTCTTCTCTGCACTGCCTCTAGTGCTGAAATGTCTCTCTTGTTTCTTGGTAACCAGAACTGGGTGCAGTATTCAAGGTGCGGTCTGACCAGAACATTACACAACTTGATCATTACCTCTTCCAACTTATATTCTACTGTTTTGGGTAAGTAGTTCAACATCCATTTAGCTTTGCTAATTGGTGCTCTGCATTGGTTAGACATATTTAGTATCAAGTCTACTAAGCCTCCTAGGTCGCTTTCAGTTTCTTCCTTAGCTATTTCAAATCCATTCATGTCAATATTTACAAGGTGGGCCTGGGGATGTATCAATATTTGCAGAAGTTCTGGGAGTCCATCAGCATTTGCAAGGGGTCCCAGAAAGAGAAAAGTTTAAAAATGTCTGAGGAAGGTAGTCCTTGTAATAATATTATAAAATTTGGGGCTGAGATCAAACTACATGGCCAGGAGACTAATGGAAGGGACATTGATAACATTTAAAGGGATTTGGACCAATTAAATGGATGGGCTAAGGAATGGATGACAAGTTATAATGTGAATAAATCTATGTTTATATGCAGATTGGAACAGGAATCAGGGTTTTAGATTTTCATCTTTTAAAAGCACTGGATAAATATTTGGTTAGTAATTAAGATTGAAGGTTCAAAGAATAAGCACTGATAGAGATGACCAAATGCTGTGTGGAACATGATGATTCTTGAGCTGCTGGAACCATGGAAGTATCATACCAAGGAGGCAAACAGTCAAAGAACAACAGTGCCAGATGTAGGATCAAGTGAAATATTCTGGAATTGTTTCCATTTTACTTTTCTGGGAGGCAGGGAGAAACTTTGCAGAACATTTCCTACACAGATTAAATATAATTGATTGCATATGGCGTGTGGCAGGAGTGAGCTCGATGGACCAAGAGTCTTTTCCTTTCTATGATTTGTTAAATTCATATAACCTTTCTTTTTGTTCAACTTTTACCAGTAAATTGGACTGCCATGGATTTTCCCCTCTTTGTCGTTTTGGTTGAGTTACAGTTGCCTGCAAACAAACTATAATTCACAGCAAAAAATAATTGCTGGATGCAAACTCATTCCCACCTGCTGTGCAAATGGACTTTATATAGAGCAGTGTGTGTACTGTAGGACTTCCTGTCTCAAAATAATAGAATTCCAAAAAAATATATTTTCAAGTCACCAGCAGAAACCTGTCTGGGTAGCCCTGCCAAGGACTTTTCCTTAGGAGATTGAAGAATTAAATGGAATATTTAATGGGACAAATGGTACTAAGTCTGAAAGGAACAGGCTTGATGGGCCAAATGGCCTTTTCTCATTCTGTATATTTATGTTTCAATAGGCAGATGACCCACCCTTTAAATGTTATCAAGGGACAGTCGTTTACTTTTTTGGTTACTGCTTATTGGTTATCTGCGAAGATGGTGTATAACACGGGTGAAAACACCAGACTTCAGCACCATGAAAACACCAGATACATGGTTTGGGGAGGGGAGCCGTCATCATGGTCAGTTTAACCGCTCCAGGCCAACAGAAGATGAAAGCAAGCCCACCAATAACGAGCAGCTCCAACAGGGCACTACATCACAAAGGGCGAGCAATGTCCAACCACGTTCTGGATAGAGAGCAGGGGCGGGTCTGGTGCATTTCGTTGTGCGAGTCAACATTCTCAACAATCATTGTGATGAAGTCAGAGTATCGCTGGTCAAAAACCCAAGGAGCTGCACGAAGATGTGCTGTCTCTGATAAATTCATGCCAGAACTCCAAACTTTAGTGAAAAAGACTGCAAAGTTTCACACTGAATGATGGTAGATGTTTGTTAAGTAAATATACACGTTAAGTGCATTTACCTGTATTGTATGTAAGGTGTTTTCCACTAAAATTACTGCATGTGGCTAAAACGGTGTCGCTGTAGCCACATCTGTAGTCAGTGATTTCTATTGGACAACACTGATGTAGGGGACAATGTTACACTGGAAAATGTAGAAAGCTCATCAGACTAGTGGCTGACAGATTCTAGTAGTCTCAAGATTGAATCTCATGGCTGCAGTAATCATGGGTCAGGTGCCTCATCTGCAATATTACCAGGCTGTTCCAACAAAACTCTAATTTAAAATTTGTCCCATGGATACATCTTGGGGGTGAATTTCCTTGGCCCTTCTCCCGCTCCACTGCCATAACTTCAGTAGAAACTCGGAGAGGCGCCAATGTAAATTCACCCCCAGGGTAAATTCACATGGGCCAAATTTCACCCCCTTTGACTCTGATGCTGCATTCATACTGCTCCTGTCCTTGTTTCACTCCCTTCAGTCTCTGTTTGAAAGCGATCAAACAATCTCCAAAGTAAGTAGTCCAGATTACTTAGGAGCATTCCGATATAGTAAAGCAGGTTAAAAGGGACTGACCAGAGCCCACTAAGACTGGTGGCACAGGACAGTGAAGCAGTAGAGAAATGACACCGAAACATCCAGATACAAAGCTGCCACGGCACGCCCTGTACATATGCAGCTTCACAAAATCTATAGCTCCTCAATTCTATTTTGCAGTGCGCTTGTTTCTCCTTCAGCCTGCTCCCAGTGACACAAGGCCTCTTGATTTCGATCTCAGGCTGGAGCAGGCTACGAAGCAGACTGAACACTGCATAATAGAAGCCGATCTCAGAAGTCATCACCTACCGACCGACAGTGGGGTGTTAATGGTATGCTACACTACAGCTGCTATTCCTTCATGTTCACCCAGTACAGGCTGTCATACGTGCGGTAATCACATAAGAAAAAACCTTCTGTAAACCGAAGATCACAAAAGAAATGATTTTCAAGCATGGTTGATTTTTTGAGACTGAGATAAGTACGGTAATTGCAATGCAATTAATTTAGCAGTATGGGTCATTTTTAACATTTCTATTTTTGTTTTTATTTCCCCATCTTCTTTATGTCTTCTCACACGTCTGCCAATGATGCTTTGGAACTGGCTGCTAGGAAGTAATATGAGATCAGCCTGGGGTATGTGACTCATCAACCAATTTTTCTCTTGCTCCGTGTGTGGAAGCTCCTCGCCTCCACTCGGCACCTTCCCTTAACAGGCCGACTCAGATTGGTAACTCACCGTGTGAGGAATAATGTGTGCATTCCTGCATCTGATCACTGCATAGCAAAACTCACGAGCACATCATTGGGCTGCCACTGCAGATATTTTTTTTTAAGCAAAACACAAGCCAATTTAGACCTGAAGGGTGTCCCATGGACTCCAGTTTTTACGGTACGGTATTTGGATTTCCTTCTCCTTGCATGAATCATCCTCAGCAGATCTGTTCACAGAGCTCCAACAATGCATCTTTAAAATTAACTATTGGACAGTCTGTGGTTTCTGAAGCAGGCTGTCACAAGGCCCATGGGTTCTGAAGCCGTTGTGGCAGATCTGTGGGCTCTGGTTAGGGTTATTCTCCTTCCAATTTTCCTTCTCCCTTTCTGGAGAAGCGCCTGCCCTCTACTTGACAGCTCCCAACAGAGATAAATCTGGTATCAGGAGATCAGTCTGTGAGTTTTTCAATCCAGTGTGCTGCCTCACAGTCACCTCATCATTAATCTTTACCTCCTATGTAAAAAAGTAAAAAAAAAAGCACGACATTGAAAAAAACTGCAGCAGAGCTCATCGGCAGCTATTTTGCAGTCTATTAGAGACATTGCTCCATAATTTGCTGCAGGAGTGACTCTAACGGTACCTTCTCCTTCTTCTTAGGCAGTCCCTCGGAACCGAGGATGACTTGGTTCCACATTAAAAATGAGCTCTCAGGTGACTGATGAGTCCAATGCGGGACCTACAGTCTCTGTCACAGGTGGGGCAGACGGTGGTTGAAGGGGTGGGTGGGTGGGGTGCTTGGGTTGACGTGCGCTCCTTCCGCTGTTTGCGCTTGGCTTCTGCTTGCTCCCGGCGAAGAGACTCGAGGTGTTCGGCGCCTTCCCGGATGCTTCTCCTCCACTTTGTGCGGTCTTGGGCCAGGGATTCCCAGGTGTCGGTGGGGATGTTGCACTTTTTCAAGGAGGCTTTGAGGGTGTCCTTGAAGCGTTTCATCTGCCCACCTGGGGCTCTCTTGCCGTGTCGGAGCTCCGAGTAGAGCGCTTGTTTTGGGAGTCTCGTATCAGGCATGCGGACGATGTAGCCCATCCATAGGAGCTGATCAGAGTGTGGTCAAAGCTTCGATGCTGGCCTGAGCGAGAACACTGACGTCTAATGGTACCTGCTGTTAGTGAGACTTGCCCTTGCTGTTTCTACTCCCGACGATATTTTGTGCTGCAAGTTGCTGAAAGTGCAAGCTGATAACGTTGCAGCGAGAGAAACCGGGCATCTGGGATCTATGTGGTCAGGGCAAGCAACTGTGTATCTCCTTAACCAATTGGACTGAAGGACTATGAAATAAACAGGGCAAGGACGGAGAAGTGTAAAGTAGAGTGGGTGAATTCAATGCCAAATCAGGTACTGAAAGAGAAATAAAGAGAGAAAAAAGGGACAGAAACCAAAAGTAAAAAACAAATGTTTTCATTTTAAATTTCACTTTTTTAAAGTATCTAACAACACCTGAATAGTATGTTGCCTCCCTGGTGCCAAGGTAAAGGATATCACTGAACGGGTGCAGGACATTCTGTGAGGGGAAGGGGAACATAAGATATAAGAGCAGGAGTAGGCCATACGGCCCCTCGAACCTGCTCCGCCATTCAATAAGATCATGGCTGATCATCGACCTCAACTCCACTTTCCCGCCTGATCTCCATATCCCTTGATTCCCCGAGAGTCCAACAGCTGAAAGTCATGATCCATGTTGGAACCAATGACATAGGTAGGAAAAGGGTTGAGGTTCTACAGGCAGAGTTCCAAGAGCTAGGAAAAAGATTAAAGAACAGGACCTCAAAGGTGGTAAACTCTGGATTACTCCCAGTGCCACATGCTAGTGAGTACAGCAACAGGAAAATACTACAGGTGAATGCATGGCTGGAGAAGTGGCGCAGAAAGAAAGAAAGACTTGCATTTATATAGCACCTTTCACAACCTCAGGACATCCCAAAGTGCTTTACAGCCAATTAAGTACTTTTGAAGTGTAGTCACTGTTGTAATGCAGGAAAGGTGGCAGCCAATTTGCGCACAGCAAGCTCCCACAAACAGTAATGTGATAATGACCAGATAATCTGTTTTGAGTAAAGTTGATTGAGGGATAAATATTAGCCAGGACACCGGGGATAACTCCCCATCTCTTCTTCGTAGTAGTACCATGGTATTTTTTTACGTCCACCTGAGAGACAGGGCCTCGGTTTAACATTTCATCCAAAAGACGGCACCTCCGACTGTGCAGCATTCCCTCAGTACTGCACTGGAGTGTCAGCCTAGATTTTTGTGCTCAAGTCTCTGGAGTGGAACTTGAACCCACAACCTTCTGACTCAGAGGCGAGAGTGCTACCAACTGAGCCACAACTGACGCTTCAGATTCTTGGGGCATTGGGGCAAGTTCTGAGGCAGGAGGGACATTTACAAGCCGGACGGGCCCTGGGACCGGGGTGGGTGGCAGTATTGATCAAGGATAATATTACAGTTCTACAGAGGGACAATATACTAGAGGGTTCAAAGACTGAACCTATTTGGTTAGAGTTAAGGAACAGAAAAGGAGCTGTTACATTGCTAGGTGTTTGCTATAGACCCCCAAATAGAAGAAGATATAGGAGCAAATATGTAGGCAAATGTTGGAGAAATGTAAAAAGAACAGTGCAGTAATAGTAGGGGATTCACTTACCCTATTATAGATTGGGGGAAAACCAGAGTAAAGGACAAGGAGTGTGAAGAATTCCTAAATGTACAGGAAAACTTCCTTAATTAGTAGGTTTCTAGCCCAACGAGGAAGGAAGCAGTGCTGGATCTAGTTCTGGGAAATGAAGTAGGGCAAGTGGAGTGTGTTTCAGTGGAAGAACATCTGGGTAATACTGATCATAACATAATTAGGTTTAAAGTAGTTATGGAAAGGGACAAAAAAAAAATCAAAGGTGAAAATGCCCAACTGAAGAGAGCCAATTTCAGTGATGTGAAAAGGGATCTGTCACAGGTGGACTGGAAACAAAGATTGGCCAGGAAAACAGTAAATGAGCAATGGCAGACCTTCAGTCGGGAAATAGTTTGGGTACATACCAAGCATATTCCCATAAGGTGGAAAGATGGGGCATCCAAAGCTAGAGATCCCTGGATGACAAAGGAAATAGAGATTAAAGTAAAATAGAAATGGAGGTTTATGACAAATGTCAGATACAGAATACCGTTGAAAACCAGGCAGAATACAGAGAGTTCAGGGAGAAATTGAAAAAGGATATAAGGAGGGCAAAGAGAGTGTATGAGAAAAGGGTAACGTAAAAGGGAACCCAAAACTCTTTTATAAACATATAAAAAGTGAAAGGATAGTTAAAGGAAGGGTGGGGGGAAAAAAGGAATCTTCTTATGAAGGCAGAGGGCATGACTGAGGTACTGAATAAGTACTTTGCATCTGTCTTCACAAAAGAAGAGGATGAGGTTAATGTTGCAGCAGAGGAGGAGGGAGTCGAGATATTAGATAGGATAAAAATAGATAGAAAGGAGGTACTAAATAGATTGACATCACTCAAAGTTAACAAGTCACCCAGTCCAGATAGGATGCATCCTCGGTTGCTGAAGGAAGCTGGGGTAGAGATAGAAGAAGCTCCGACCACAATATTTCAATCCTCCTTGGATTATGGGAGTGGTGTCAGAGGACTGGAGGTTGCAAATGTTACACCCCTGTTCAAAAATGGGGAGAATTAAACCTGGTAACTACAGGCCAATCAGCCCAACATCAGGGAAAAAATGAATTATCACTTGGAAAAGCGTGGGTTAATAAGGGGCAGCCAGCACGGATTTGTTAAAGTCAAATCATGTCTGACTAACCTGATTGAGTTATTTGATGAAGTAACAGAGAGGGCTGATGAAGGTAGCGCAGTAGATGTTATATATATGGACTTTCAAAAGGCATTTGATAAAGTACCACATAACAGACTTATTTGGAAAATAGAAGCACATGATATTAAAGGGACGGTGGTAACTTGGGTACGAAATTGGCTAAAGGATAGGAGGAAGAGAGTAGTGGTGAACGGATGTTTTTCTGACTGGAGAGAAGTATGCAGTGGGGTCCCCCAGGACCATTGCTTTTCTTGTTACATATAAATGATCTGGATTTGGGTATAGGAAGTACAATTTTGAAGTTTGCAGATGATGCGATACTTGGAAATGTAGTAAATAGTGAGCAAGATAGTAACAGACTTCAGGAGGACATAGACAGACTGGTGAAATGGGCAGACACATGGCAGATGCAATTTAATGCGGATAAGCATGAAGAAATACACTTTGGGAGGAACAACATGGAGAGGCAGTATAATCTAAATGGTGCTATTTTGAGGTGGGTGCAAGAACAGAGGGACCTGGAGATGCACATTCACAAATCTTTGAAAGTGGCAGGGCAAATTGATAAGTCTGTTAAGAAAGCATATGGGATACTTGGCTTTGTAAATAGGGGCATTGAATACAAAAACAAGGAAGTGATGCTAAACCTTTACAAATCACTGGTTAGGCCTCAGCTGGAGTATTGTGTACAATTCTGGGCACCACACTTTAGGAAGGATGTCGAGGCCTTGGAAAAGAGGAGGTTTACCAGGATGATACCAGGAACTTCAGTTATATGGAGAGATTTGGAGAAGCTTAGAAAGATTAGACCGAATAGAGATATTCAAAATTGTGAGGGGTTTTGATAAAGCAAGTAGGGAGAAACTATTTCCTCTGGCAAGTGGGTCAGTAACCAGAGGTTATAGATTTAAAATAATTGGCAAAAGAACTAGAGGGGAACTGAGGAGAAATGTTATCACACAGATCTGGAACACGCTACCTGAAAGTGTGGTGGAAACAGATTCCATAGGAACTTTCAAAAGGCAATTGGACATGTATTTTGAAGAGGGCTAATTTGCAGGATTATGGGGAAAAAGCTGGGACGTGGGACTAAATTGGACAGTTCTTTCAAAGACAGACCAAATGGCCTCCTTCTGTGCTGTAAGATTCTATGGTTGTAACAATTAAAACCTGAAGGAATGAGTCTCCACTCTAGGTGCCAGAGAGGTGCATTGACAGTAATTAACAATTAGCACATTGTTAAAAGAAACTCTGACAGCTAATCCAAGTTTAATTGCGCAGACCTTAAAATGGCTCCAAAACAGGCTCCTTGTGTCACTTCAGACCAGCTCTAACTTTCTGTGGCGAGTTTAGTTTGTATCTACTGTGCAAGTACAGCAACTTCACGCCACTCAAAGCATTTCAAAGGTGAGGCAGACAGCGGGATGCCGTTTTCACAAAGCTAATCGCGGAGTGGCACAACTCTGACAACAACTTTTGGATTTCCGCGTTTAATCCCGCATCTGCTGTAGCATTTGCACATAAATATACCGCTCACCATTACCTTGACAGCAAATTATGGGCCATTATTATCCATTCAGGGAGAGTTCCCTCCCTAAACCTCTCTCTTCTCCTTTAAGTCGCTCCTCAAAACCTACCTCTTTGAGCAAGCTTTTGATCACCTGTCCTAATATCTCCTTATGGGGCTTGGTGTCAAATTTTGTCTGATAACTCTCCTGGGATGTTTTTACTATGTTAAAGGCACTATATAAATGTAAGTTGTTGATGTTGATTTGCTCTGGAACAGTCAGTCCCAAAATCTTTGCTTAAGCAGCAGCATTATCTTCCAGGAAAACATGTGGAACAGCAAATGAAACGTCCACCGGAAAAAAACCAATTAGCCTATAGTTTTTGCTGTATGGGGTCAAGTGATACAAACTAGGTCGCTGTGTTGCAATGATGTCATCTGCCAATGTGTGCATATAATCTGAACTAGAAAGTGTGCCTTGCACTCTACCATGCTTCTTTAAGACGATTTCCGGGAGTACCTTGGTTGCACGCTCAAAGCACCGATGCCTGAGTTCTGCTTTGTGGCCGGCGGGAATGCAGGGGCGAAGAGCAGAGGTCAGTCATGTGAGTATACAAACTGTCTGCTCCTAAAATTGATCTCTGCTGGAAAAGATTAAATCATTTGAAAGCAGATGTCGCAAAGGATTATTTATTAATTGTAATTAGAACAGCTGCATGGTGGAACAGAGCACTTATATGGTATTATCTCTGAGGATGTAATCTTGATTAAGGATTAAAAATAAAATTCACCAGGGCCCTCTCACAGACCAAATTGTATAAACTCAGTCTGATACAGACCCCTACTTATTTAGGCCGACCAACTGTCCAACATTGGCCAGGAGCTTCATGTGTGAAACAGTGATCCTCAAGCAAGAGGGTGAGAGACCACTGATCTTACACACACAACATTGAGACAGAAATTCCAGACATTTGTCTTACTTTCTGCCATTAGAAAGTGAGAGAAAGCAAAAGATGGTCATGGATTGGTGCTGTTGTAGCATCCATAGCACTGGAGAAAACAATCTATTAAAACTTTCACCACACTATGAATACTCAGATAGCCGTATATCCATAAAGAAAGAAAGACTTGCATTTATATAGCGCCTTTCACGACCACCGGACATCCCAAAGCGAATGAAGTACTTTTGAAGTGTAGTCACTGTTGTAATGTAGGAAACGCAGCAGCCAATTTGTGCACAGCAAGCACCCACAAACAGCAATGTGATAATGACCAGATAATCTGTTTTTGTGATGTTGATTGAGACATAAATATTGGGCAGGACACCGGGGATAGCTCCCCAGCTCTTCTTCAAAATAGTGCCATGGGATCTTTTACGTCCACAGAGAGCAGACGGGGCCTCGGTTTAACGTCTCATCCGAAAGATGGCACCTCTGACGGTGCAGCACTCCCTCAGTACTGCACTGGAGTGTCAGCCTAGAGTTTTGTGCTCAAGTCTCTGGAGTGGGACTTGAACCCACAACCTTCTGACTCGGAGGTGAGAGTGCTACCCACTGAGCCACAACAAGGAAGAAATAAACCGGGGGTTTGGGATAGAAGAAGGGAATGTCGTAATCCATCACCTGTTAGGCCCATTAATTCCAGAGTCTTGGGATCTGCATCAAACTGGCAGAGTGCGTGATGTCTTGTTTTCCCACATTCTCCTATGAGGGCAAGCAGGAGAAACACTTGCAAATCTCACAGTCGGGAATCAGAGAAAGAGAAAGAAAAAAAAAATACCGGGAAAAGAGAATAAGGAGGAGAAACAATATATTAATACCATTTTGCCACTAGCTGCTCTTAGCCATATCTATGTTTATGGTATGAGTGAAGCCTCAGGTTTTTGGCGTGACTGAATGTATTACATTTAGGATCTGTTAAAACCAGAACTGCGCCACACTGCGTCATCGTCATTACACCATGGCAAATAGGAACCTCCATATGCTAAAACCCCACAACAGTCAATTTTAAAGATATACTGATGATAAAATAATTACTGTCTATCTTACAGTTTTTCTTTACAGCTGTGTCTCTTACCCTGCAATTTCTCTACTTTTTAAAAAGGCTCTAATTGGCCCACCTGCACATACAGGGATGGTACTTTTCTACAGTAAGATCCACGTCCTCATCTCCTTTTCCTCAACTATCATGACAAAATGTAGAACCTCCCAATATTGGGAATACAACTAGTAAGCTGCCATTTTAGCAGTCCTGCGGCACCACCTGACTCAAGTGATCAGTTAATTCTAGCTAACTTTTAGACTTATTGCTGCCACTGAGTCAGAAGATTGTGGTTTCAAGTTCCACTCCGCACAATCTAGGCTGACACTCCAATGCAGTGCTGAGGAAGTGCTACACTGTCGAGGTGCCGTCTTTCGGATGAGACGTTAAACCGAGGCCATGTCTGCCCTTTCAGGTGAACGTTAAAGATGCCATGGCAATATTTTGAAAAAGAGCAGGGCAGTTCTCTCAGTATCCTGGCCAATATTTATCCCTCAACCAAGATCACTTAAAAAAAAAACAGATTATCTGGTCATTATTGCATTGCTGTTCGTGGGAGCTTGCTGTGCACAAATTGGCTGCCGCATTTCCTGTCTATCTTACAGCAGTGACTACACTTTAAAATTACTTCATTGGCTGTAAAGCGCTTTGGGACGTCCTGAGGAGGTGAAAGGCGCTAGATAAATACAAATTTCTTTCTTTCTAGAAGCTGCTATGTTAAAATGCACGGCAATGTTCCAGTTTACATAGTGGGGGCTGGATTTTGCCAGCCCTGGGGAGGCGGGACTGCCGGGAAAATGGTAGAATTTGGGGGTGGGTGCCCAACCTGCCCCCATGCCATCTTGCCAGGAGGCGGGTGGCCGTCCTGCGCTGGGTCCCGTCTCCTTGGAGGTGGGAAGGGATTACAGTCACTTAACTGCCTGTTAACAGGTAGTTAACAGGCAGAAAATAGGATTATCCCCATTTTGCCCAAACAAGTGCGGGCTTCCCGAAGGCTCCGAAACCCGCCAGGGTCACCGCGGCGAGTAGTGGGTCTGCGGGGGTCGGAGGGGTTGTAAAGTGTGCTGTGGAGGTGAGTGATGGGTGCAAGTGTAGAGAGGTGAGTATCTGAGGTAAGTGGTGTTAGAAAAAGTTTACTTACCTTTGTTTCTTCCTGCAGGCTTCAATCGGTGGGTATGCGGAGAGTCTCGCACCTCCGCGGTAGAGATGACAGATGGCCGTTGCATTCTCCAATGCAGCAACCATCTAATTTCTACAAAAGAAAGAGGTTTGATGAGGTCTTGAATTCAAGAACTCATCAAACTACAGAGAATGTCAGTGTTTGACAGCTACACAGAGCTGTCAAATGATGACAATTCATCTGTCAAAAAATTGAGACAGATGAAACGTCATACGTTGACATTCTCTGTAACCGGCTTTCCTTAATTGGCCTGCTAAGCCCCATGGGCGGGCTTAACTAGATCAATCGAGGGAAAATAGCGTGGGTTGGCCAGAAGTTGATGGAGGCGGGACTGAAACCTGACAAGTGGGAGTCCCGCCTCCAAAAGCTCCCCATTGGCAAAATCCAGCCCTTAGATTTCACAAGGGGACAGATAAGTTCAGTCCTTGAGCAGTCAGTAGCAGCCAGCATCAGAACCCTTGTTAGCCGCATGGGGAGAGTTACTGACATACAAAAGAAGGTGGGAAAAGACCGCTGGCCCAGCCATGCTCATCCTATCCATTAGATGGTGCAACGTCGTGCACCACCTGCTCCGACTGCTGGAAATGCTAACTCCTGGAGCAGGCAGTTCCTTGTCGTGGCTATATTGCTACAAGGAGGTACCAAGCAGAGAAAGAGTTATTATTCCTCCTTTCTTTCCTGAAATGTGGTGATTAATGCTGGGGTACGGCATCACTGGCACCAGCAGCCCTCCGGGACTTGTTTAAACGGCCATTAATTAGCCAGCAGCCTAGACGGTGAGTGTTGCCAGGCTATTTATTATCGTGGGGGGCATCACAACCCAAAGCTGATTTTGTACTTACTTAACATCCACACACACATACACGCATGTATTTACCAGTCTCAGCTACTGGTTAGCAATCAGAAGCAGGACCGCTGGCTGCTTTTATTCGCTTCCCAAGCCCAGGCTCACCGAGGACAATTATAGCACCCGACTGCTACCTCAGCTAACTACAGAATGAGAAAGATTAATTATTTCTCTTCCTTCTAATAAAAATGAGGTTACAAGAGGTCAGAAAGCTTTAAAAAGAGTGGATCTTTGAGGCAAATGACTGCATGCTCAGGATCAGAGGTGATGAAAGATGGCAGCTTGTGATTATGTATGACTCATCTTGTCAATCAGCAAACCCTAGGGGGGTTTCTCCGGAAAACCAGCCGATAATTAGCTAGCTCCTTCTCAAGCAATGTTTTCCATTAACAGGCTTCAGCCACTGGATCAAGATGAGCACCGCTGTGCAAGGTGCTTATCAATCTCATGAAAAACAGGTTTAAAAAAATGATTTATCCCTATTAAAATATTCCTGCCAGACTGCCACTTCCTGGGCCATTCTAATGCATCTACTTTCAGTTAACAGCAGGACAAGAGGAGCCTGTTTTCTGACTGCTGCAAGCAAACTTGATATTGTAGAAAAGTAACTTAGTATATCACATAGAAGAACGGCAGTGTAGATATGGAGTGATACAAGGATCAACTTACCGTTTATTCAACAACCCAGGGAGGCTTTCAATTATTTTATCTCAGTTAAAATGACGAGGTGAAGAGCAATGTTCTCCCTAATTTTTTTTGTGTGTCCCACCGCGAAACTTAACATTGGAAAAGCTGGTCCCTGGCTGTGCGGGACCGACAAACAGCTGCGCAGCTGCAAGAGAACGTTTGTGAAGACCTCCCCCAACAGCTGCCCGGTCTTTGCCAGTGAGCTATCGATTATTTTACCAGTGTCATCTGTGGTTCAGTTGGTAGCACTCTCGTCTCGGAGTCAGAAGTTTGTGAGTTCAAGTCCCACATCAGAGACGTGAGCACAAAAATCAAGGCTGACACTCCAGTGCAGTACTGAGGGAGTCGCTGCACTGTCGGAAGTTCCGCCTTTCAGAGGCCCTGTCTGCTCTCTCAGGTGGACATAAAAGATCCCATGGCACTATTTCAAAAGAGAGCAGGACAGTTCCCTCAACCAACATCACTTAAAAAAAAATGATCTTGCCATTACTGCACTACTATTTGTGGGAGCTTGCTGTGCGCAAATTGGCTGCTGCGTTTCCGACATTAAAACAGTGATTACACTTCAATTACTTAATTGGCTGTAAAGCACTTTGGGACGTCCTGAGGTCATAAAAGGCTATATATAAATGTAAGTCTTTCTTTTTACCAATATGGGAGGTCCTTTGAGTAGTGAAGATTATTGAAAAATTTTCAAATACACATACACTCCCTGCCACAGACCATCTACAAGATTGATCTTGAATAAATCTGTAAAATTTAGTACATTGGTCTTTTCCAAAACAAAAACTATATCGAACATTTTAAAGTTCTCAGCATATCTTAAAGATTGGAGGGATATAGAATCAGGTCATTTTTGAAAACCACTTACCATCTATGAAAATGTAATGGAAGCAAGTTGTTTCCAAGTTCCAATCATTTATTGGCATGTTCAGCACTGAGATGACTTGCTCTGTATTAATCTGATCTGTATCAATGCGATTTTGTTTTTTGGGGAGAAAATTTATTCCAGCCCACAAAGGGTTTCACGTTAATCTGATTTGATCTGCTTCTGTGTAGCTTTGAGACAACACATGTGCACAACAGCTTGTTGCAGTTTATGTATAAATACCAAGGAAAACCCTCCGTCGGAACGTAGATATAGATATATATATACTGCAGTATAATGAGAGGTGGAGGAATGCATTAAGGTTATTTTGAACAATATGAAGTTGCTTCTATAAATTTTTACTTGTTGAAGTGATTGCCATGGATATATTGGCTTCAGCAATCTGTGCTTTTAATCAATTTATTGTGAAAGATTACGGCCCGTATTTTCCGATTGGAGGCTTCCCGCGGGCGGAGGCCTACGATCTGGAAAAATCTACGCCCTTACCTGAAGGTTCCCGGGACGCACACGCTTCCGCTCCTGGGCCTCACCAAACTCCAAGTGCGCAGGGCCCACATATCCCAGAGGCACAGGCAGTTCGCAGCGTCCCTGGGATCACGTGGGCCATGGGGAGCCAATCACAGAAGGGAATCTCCCTTCATACACTTGACAGGAAGACCTGTCAAATATATGAATGGAGATCACCCCAAAAACATAGTAAAACTTTAAATAAATTTAAAAAACATCACATTTTTCAATAAATTAAGTATTTTAACCAAAAATGTAATTTTTTGAAAAAAATAATTAAAGTTTTTTATGGGGCTAAAAATAAACTTACCTTTTATTAAAAGTATTTTTAAATGATAAATCAGTGGGAAAATTTTTTTCAACTCTTATCCTGGTAAAAGCAGGCCTTACGCTTTTACCAGGCGTAAGAATTGTAAGGGTTTTCTGCGGGCGGAGGGTCTCCAAAAAGCGCAACTATCCGCCCGCAGAGCCTCTTCTCCAGGGCAGCCGGAGGATCTGTCAAGACCATTCTTGACAGATCGGAAATGCCGGTTTTCAGCGCATGCGCAGTGCATGCCTGAAACCGGCATTTCCGATGTCCCTACGGGTGGGCACACAGCGCGTACACACCTGTAGGGATCGGAATATCTGGGCCTACATGTATGCCTGGATGAGTGCAACTGCAACAACACTCAAGAAGCTCGACACCATCCAGGACAAAGCAGCCCACTTGATTGGGACCCCATCCACCACCTTCAACATTCACTCCTCCACCACTGGCACACCGTGGCTGCAGTGTGTACCATCTACAAGATGCACTGCAGCACCTCCCAAACCCGTGACCTCTACCACCTAGAAGGACAAGGGCAGCAGGCGCATGGGAACACCATCAACTGCAAGTTCCCCTCCAAGTCACACACCATCCTGACTTAGAAGTAGATCGCCGTTCCTTCATCGTTGCTGGGTCAAAATCCTGGAACTCCCTCCCTAACAACACTGTGGGAGTACCTTCACCACAAGGACTGCAGCAGTTTAAGAAAGGGACTCACCACCACCTTCTCAAGGGCAATTAGGGATGGGCAATAAATGCTGGCCTTGCCAGCGACGCCCACAACAAGGAACGAATTTTTAAAAATGACTAGGGCCAAGTGGCAGCTAGAGGATGCAGGATTGATATTCAATTCAGATCACAAAGTAATACATTGCAAGCAATCCATGTTATATATAACTAACCCACCCTCACTACCCCATCGTTCCCTATGGTGGAACCCAAAGATCAGTTTAATTGGCAGTATTAGAAAGAAGAAAGAACTTGTGCTTATATAGCTCTTTGTCACTCTAACACATCTCACATTGTTGACCTACTGTTGTCATGTGCATAAATAGGCAGCTGTTTGGCACATAGTAATGTCCCACAAAGTGTAATAAGATGACTAGTTTACTGGCTTTTGGTAGTGTTGATTGAGGAAATAATGTTAGTCAGGCCACCAAGGGAATTCTCTTCACTTCTTCGAAGAATGCCATGGGATCTGCAATGTCCACTTGGACCATAGCAGAAGCTGACGGGTCCCCATTTTAACACATTATCCGAAAGATGGTGCCTTCGACAATGTAGCATTACTTCAGTACTGTACTGTAGTGTCAGTCTAGATTATGTGCTCAAGTTCTGGAGTGGGGCCCAAACTCTCATACCTCTGACACAGAGGTGAGAGTACTACCAACTGAGCCAGGTTAACACTCATATGGGTCTATTTTACGAACTTGCACTCCCAGCACGGAACATCCTCAAAGCCTGGTGACCTCCAAGCTTGTATACACAATATACTCTCCTGGCAGGAAACCTCCACTCCTGGAGAGCAAATATATATCCTGTAGTTATTAGTAAAAATGCTCCTCTAGAATACTTAAGGATAATTTTACAGTGCAAGCACATATCAGAAATTTGGGCATGTGCCCAAATTTACAACATGCACTCCAGCTGGATGAGGCTCCATGCTGGGAACACAAATTCATAAAATTACCACTTGTATACCAAGAGGACACAAATTAAAAATTAGGAAGAAGAAGGGAAGTCAGATAGAACTTTTAATTAATCTCTTCAAAGGATAATAGGCTTGTGAAATTGGTTACCAGGAAAGAGCATTGAAGCAGACAGTATAAATGAGTTCAAGAGATAGCTAGATACAGGCAAACTTGTTAGGCCCAACAGCCTTTTCCTGATCCTAACAAATTCTTATGTTTTTATGAGAGAAATTTTGGGTTTAAGTTGTATCATGAGATGTCATACGGCTTCAAATTCATTTCATTGCATCATCGATTATTTTATAATGAGAACATCTTCTAACCTCTCTGTCTCTCATTATAGCATTCTTCATCCTATTTCCTGCTAATAGTCAGCACTCCTCACAAGACATACTCATCACCTTGCCTTGATTGATTTAGCTACACGATCATTCTAAACTATGACCTGCCTAAGATACAAATTGAGAGTCCGAACAAGCCTACAACCAGAGGTGCTGAAACTTGATATGGTCTGAAGCACCTATGAGGTTCTTCTCCTCCCTTTAAAAAAAGAAACAATTTACATACCGACTTTAACATAGTAAAATGTCCTAAGGTGCTTCACTGGAGCAATTATCAAACAAAATTTGACACCGAGCCTGTAGGGGGTGGTGTGGTAGGGTCAGCTTCACCTCTGACTCAGTGAGCGGTTCGAATCGCTCCCACGCCCCTGGTTCTAGACCTTGGACTTATTTGGGGGTCGTGAACAAAGGTGCAGTAGACAACAGGTTTTGATGAAAGAATTTCGATCTTTATTCAAGAAAGTAAAACACAACACAAACACTCTTAACACTCTAAAGGTGGGGAACACTTCAGTACACGCGAGGGAAATAACATTAGAAGAATACTTCACCCCTCCCAATCCCACTTCACTAGCTAGGTTGGACTCTGGAGAACCAGGGATAATGCTCACCAAACGAATCCTTGACAGTTGAGAGTTAGGGTTTAGAGTCTTTTGAGTAAAGGGTTTCGTAAGGCCCTTGTTGCCGCGAGGTGTCCGATGGTCACTGAGGCGGTCGCTCTGGTCTCTTCTTGCGTGTCGGCCTACTTCTGGAGCTGTTGGCTTTCTTTGTTGAACTGCTTTCTGTTTAAACTGTCTTCTTCCGAGCTGTGGAACTGCCTTCTTGCAGAACTGTGGAAACTGCCTTCTGCCTGCTTGTTGAACTTGAACTGTTTTACTGGAGGAGAACTGGAGAACTCCCTTCTTACTGAACTGTCTTCTTTAACTGCCCAACTTGCTTCTCCTGAACTCTGTAATTCCAGCACTGACTTCTGCTGAAAAACAGGCTTTCAGATTGAACTCCAAAACTGCAGAACTGCCTTCTGTTGAACTTGAACTGTTGTTACTGCCGAACTGCTTGATGGGCCTTCAATTATACTAAATTGAAGTGGCCTTATCAAAACCAAATCAAATCATTGTAAGACCTCGTTAACAGTAACGACTTTACTAGCGTGTTAACTGGTTTTGTAAATGTGTGTAGTGGTTTCAAAATAGCTCCATCCTGTCGATCTGTTGTTTAATCGGAGTTTGAATTGTCCTCATGTTTTGGGTTTCTTGACTGGGCCTAGGACTTCGATCGAATATTTGCTTTATGCATGTCTTTAATGGGTTCTGTAATCGGTTTGATGGGACCTGTTGTTTAGGGTGGGGCTGTCTCCTCCTAGGGTCTATTGTCAAAATGTTAATGCTTGCTGGGGCTTGAGTGAGGTCATCCCGATTCCCCAGACAATGCAATTTAACTGCAATACCCAAAACTGCTTTTGCAGAGGTCGAACCTAACTTCCTTCACAGCCTTTTCTCCCTTCACAGGCCCAGACATGCTTTTAAAATGCCAAAACTTGGTTTTTGGTCTTACAGTCTCTTAGGTTAGGCCCAAATGCATATTTATCACTCTGAGGTAGTTCCAAAGTCCTTTTTTCTTCTTAGGTTTTGGGGATCTGCAAATTTTGGAAACCTTACAAGCCACATAAGGAGATATTAGGGCAGGTGACCAAAAGCTTGGTCAAAGATGTAGGTTTTAATGAGCATCTTAAAAGGAGGAGAGAAAGGTAGAGAGGTTTAGGGAGGGAATTCCAGAACTTGGGGCCTAGACAGCTGAAGGCACAGCTGCCAATGGAGGAGCGAAGAAAATCGGGGATGCGCAAGAGGCCAGAATTGGAGGAGCACAGAAATCTTGGAGGGTTGTAGGGCTGGAAGAGGTTACAGAGAAAGGGAGGGTGAAGCCATGGAGGTATTTGAAAACAAGGATGAGAATTTTAAGAGAACGGGACTTGATGCGAGTTAGGATAGGGGCAGCAGAGTTTTGAATGAGCTCGAGTTTACGGAGTGTGCAAGGTGGAAGGCACGCCAGGAGAGCACTGGAATAGTTGAGTCGAGACGTAATAAAGCCATCGATGAGGGTTTCAGCAGATAAGCTGAGGCAGGGGCGAAGGCGGGCGATGTTACGGAGGTTGAAGTAGGTGGTTTTGGTGATGGAGAGGATAATAGGGTTGGAAGCTCAGTTCAGGGTCATATAGGACACCAAAGTTGCGAACAGTCTGGTTCAGCCTCAGACAGTGGCCAAGGAGAGGGATGGAGTCAGTGACTAGGCAACAGAGTTTGTGGCGGGGATCAAAGGCAGTGGCTTTGGTCTTCCCAATATTTAGTTGGAGGAAATTTCTGTCAGAGCCTGCTCACAATACTGTATTTAGACTTCACGTTGTATGTCCAAAATTGGACCTGTTTGTGGAGACAATTTAAGTTTTAATAACTGCTGATTGATTTTTCTGAGAAAATAGTCATTTTTATGTAGTTAGGGTGACTGCCAGGGAATTTTCCAAATTTTTTAATAGGCTTCTAGCAAATTCCAGCAAACGTTCAGTGCAAATCTCAAATCCTGCAGGATGTGGGATGTATTGATGCGACACACACTTTCTGAGGTTTGCCTGTAGTGTATCTAGTTCTACCCTGGAGCATTTTGTTAAAGGTACGGCGTTAACGGAACAACAGTGGGACTGAGTTAAGAAGCAAAGTGGTGTAGAGAGTAAAATCAAGTTTAATTTGCTGTGTATGGAGGTCTAGAACAGAAATTGCTCAAGTGAGCGGATCAAATAGGAATTCTTCACCATGAAAAAAGATGATCTGAGAGTGTAAAATGTAAGAAAAATCAAGATTGAGAAAAGGGAATTCAACCCAATGAGCCTTAACCCTTATTATAGCAAGGGATGGCCAACTTTTTAATGCTGAAGAGCCAGAAAAAGAAAATTATGTTGATTAACAAGTTTTGATTTTATATATAGTAATATTCTCACTGCATTCGCATTTTGAAGCATAGCCCATCAATGTACTTTTGACAGGCTTTATGATCAACTATTTAATTGAAATCTGGATTGTATGTCATAAATGCTAACCTAGAAAATGAGCAAAAGCTGACGAACAATTTCAAAAACCTGACACAGCCCCAATAAAGCTGACAGCTTAAAAACAAATTAAATCCCATGCTCCCAGCAGGAAGCCGACTCAAAGGGAGCGTGGGCCAGAGAGCTGGCATTTACAGTTGCACGTCTAACTCTGACCGTGTTCTATTTGAGTACAGCTTCCAACTGGGAACGTGGAATTGGTGAATTTATCCTAATATTCCTTCACTCTTAATGAAGGGGGAAAAAAACATGTGAATAAAAGCCTGAAGGGGGATACAAGTGCTGAAACACAAGATTTATTTTCTAAGTGAAATCTGGGGGCATGCACCTCCCCAAAATCTTGACGTTTGACACTTCATTTGGTGCATTTTCCAGTATTTTGGAATCTGTAATAACATTCAGTATTGCATTTGTCATATGATAAGTAAGGAATGTTTTGCTCAATTTAAGTGAAAACTACTTGTACTTGCCATTTCGTAATTAATTATTTTCTTTGTAACTTAATCTTCCTTCTCACAGCAGTAGATAATCCTTATTACAAGAATAAAACATAATTTTCTTTTTATTTAAAAATTGATTAATAGCAAATAGAGATTTGAACTTATCTCCCTCATCAACTCAAATTGGTACTCATCTGGATTCAGGGGCATGCCATGAATGTTTTGAGTATTTGCATAAAAATTCTGCATTCTGGTTCATTTTAAACAATTATATTTTTCACAACTGATAGAAAAAACATGTGGGCTCTCAACAGAAGAATCTGACTGCCACTGTCCCAAAAGCTGCCTCAACAGTCACTCTCCCACCTCCAAATCCTTCCTCCCAGATTCACAGAGGCATACGCTGTTCACAGAGATAATGAACGACCTTCAACCCATACATAGTTCACAGAGATTCTGGGATTGATTTTCAATAATAGTGAATTATCGGGCAGGGACTGGGTGGAGCAAACTCACTGCCCGCCTGATGGCACCAGCAAAATGCCCGAACCATTACGATGGTTGGGCCTCATTTGAATTTATTCGGCAAACAAAGCCAAGCTGGAAGCTCAATCTAAAAACCTCACATTCTGTCCCTCACAATCCCTTTCTCTTATTACTTCTATCATTTGCTCTCTTCCTGTTTCTCTCTTAATTCCCATCTCGCTCATTGTTTCTCATTCCTCCTCTTTGTTCCTTCTCTCAGTTCCTCTTTCCCAGCAGAGGCTTTTTAAAAATCTAAGTAACAACATCTGGCTTCTATTCTGCTCCTGGTCCAATGACAGGATGTTGGCGCTGAAGGCTTGTGTGTGGCAGTAGCAGGAGCATTGCTCCTTGTTTGCTCCTTTGCTGAACTCCAGATCTGTTGATTGGGTAAGAGCTGAGAGTTTCTGGTGACCCACCTCAGCCTAAAATATGAATCAAAACTGATTCCATCAACATACAAAAAATAAACTGGTTTATCTTATGGCACATCAGGGTAGATCTTGACTTTGTGCAATACTGTAAAACAGGCGATAGTGAAGTCAATGGAAATAAAAACCAGGAGAGATGTAAAAAGGGCTGTTGACTCACCATCACCCATTTTCCACTATCGCACAAAGTAAAGATCTACCCGATCCATTCCAGAACCATTGATGGCCAGAAAGTAAAACCACGGAGAAACTTTCAGTTTGGCGCCAATATCCGCCATGCATCTGTGAAGCCCGCCCAACATGGCAGTCAGGAGGCTCGAACTACTTTCAGGCTTGGGCCTCATTGACATTTTGCTGGTGAGCTACGGGCACCAAACGGGTGCCCCGCTGCAGCTCCCAGGTTTCGCGGAGGATATAATCCGTCAGCTGTAACATGCAGCCGGCAGCAGTTAAGGCCCATCGGAGGGGGCGGGAACGCATGCCGGGGGGGCATAAGAACGGGCCAGCAGCAGGCCAGACTCCTGCTCCTTTTGACCCCACAAAAATCTAAAATAAAAACACAAAATACCTTGTTGGCGAGGTCATCAGCGGTTCCTTTAAAGATCGCTGGTTAGGCTTCTCAATGCCCAGAGAAATGGGATTGGCATGCGCCATGCTCTGCTGGCTGAGGATTTCTCAGGTGAAGGAACAACCACAGTATTTAAGTAGTTAGCTAACATGAGATGGAGATCATGTCATCACAATGGGTAATGAGAGCTGTCTCAGGAGGAGCAAACAAGATCCAAATGGGGCATGTATGTTTGAAAATACTGATCAAGAAGACTACAGAAATGAATGAAAAACTATTAAGAGCATTTACTGATTGCACAAAATTTGTTGATTCTGCCAGCCATATACAGGAAACTCTTTGGTATCCGGCACCGACGGGACCGGCGTGGTGCCGGTTGATCAAAAGTTCCGGATAACGGAGAGTTATATCTACCGAGGCTATTTTTAACAAACAAAAATCAGACTCCTGTTACTGCCGTGTTCGGACTTCCGACAGCGCCAGGAGGCCGAGTAGTGGCACTTTGGAGAACTACCCCCACTGACTAACTCGGCGTTCGCGGGAGACTCGGACTCGGCAACATTGCCGGTTATTTGAGAGGAGTTTTCGGAGTACTCGGCGTTCGCGGGAGACTCGGACTCGGACTCAGCAACATTGCCGGTTATTTGAGAGGAGTTTTCGGAGTATGATTTTTGCCGGTTAAGAGAGAATTCCGGATATTTAGGTGCCGGTTAAACAAGAGTTTCCTGTACAGCCTTTGACGCGTACGCATGAGATATTTCTTTGCGCATCTGATTGGGCTGCTGTGGCATGCAAAGACACCAAAAATTGATTGTACATTACCATGCAGATATATCAGATTTATAAAGAAGTGAAGATTAATAACAAAGGTAGATGAGGCTGTGTCCTTTCACCTTATCATTTGGTTTATATACTGAAGAGAATGACTAGTCATAGAGAAAGAAATGTTGGATTTGAAAGAGAGAAAATATGAATTCACGCAATGAGGTAGGGTAGTTTAGTAATCCAGAGGCCTGGACTAATAATCCAGAGAATGCGAGTTCAAATCCCACCCTGGCAGTCTGAGAATTTGAATTCAGTCAAATCTGGTAATAAAAAGATGGCACCAGTAAAAGTGACCATGATGCTACCGGATTGTTGTAAAAGCCCACTGGTTCACTAATGTCCTTGAGGGAAGGAAGCCTGCCATCCTTGCTTGATCTGGCCTATATGTGACTCCAGTCCCACACCAACGTGGTTGAATCTTAACTGTCGTGGCCTACCAAGCCACTCAAGTGTATCAAAAAGAAGGCACACCATCACTTTCTCAGGGCAACTAGGGATGGGGAATAAATACTGGCCTAACAGAATATTCAGTATACTGATGACATCTGTCACTGGCAAAAGCTGACAAAGAAGGAAGAAGCTGAATACTAAGATGAGATAATAGCAGTGGACAGAATTCAATAGGTCATCATTTCCCTACATTACAACAGTGACTACACTTCAAAAATACTTCACTGGCTGTAAAGCGCTTTGGGACGTCCTGAGATTGTGAAAGGCGCTATATAAATGCAAGTCTTTTTTTACCTTATCAGAAAATTGAGTCGATGATCCTATTTATAAACCTAGAAACGCAAGGTGGCAAACACAGCGCAGACTTACAGAAAAACTGGTATGACAAATAATTAGATGGCTATTTGGAAATAATAACTGGATTGTAGCTGGAGATTTGCGTGTTTAACCTTCACAGCGATATGGAAATACTGAGTAATCATTAATGGCAGTGTTATTAAATAAGATGCAGGGCTTGCTTGTGTGCTATTAAATACTGTTGTGCAATGTTGTTCATGCTCTTTAGCAGTAACTCAGCAGGAATACTGTACGCTTAATGTGCCAACATTAAGCTGCTGTGGAATGAGGACAGAACATTGATCTTAACTTACCTCACATCCAAATTGTGGCCTGTAAATGTGACCTTAAACATGACTGAGTCCAACAATATCTCTGAAAAATATTGTGCATCAGGTAAAACCAGGCCTTTTTAAGCAAAGTGAATTCCTGTGCAAAAAGGAACTCTGGCAAGCTAAATGTTAGATAAACACATACCTTGGAGTTTGATTTTGGGCAAGTATATTACTACTTATTTACATTGGTTTCTGACACTGATACTCCTTATTTCAAAGCAACAGTTCTTAATGCCAAACAATCAAGAGATTAGAGATTGAGTGAAGCTATTAGTCTACGGAGGGCTTTTACAAATATCTGCAGCTCATTCGGTGCCCGCCCCCGCCCCCCCCCCTTCGAGCTAACGACTGTCCAATTGTAGAAGAAAAGCAATGCACCACAGGGTTTGTATTTTAAAAGACATTCAAGAAAATCAAACATTTGGAAGAGGATTTCTAAATACAGCTGGCAGAGAATACAAATCTGCATGCCATTTCTGTAATTATTGTATCCCCAGATACTGCTCATGTCAGATATTCGCACAATTTAGCACGAATGCTGTGGTGTTATTATTAACCTCTCTCTTGAGGATGTATCCCATTACAGTCTTAAATTGGCTGAATATGAAACAAGAGCAGCTGATGCCATATTGTAGGCATGTTTCAAAAACAATTCTTATGTGGTGTGACTAGGATTGTGGGGTTCCTTTGGTTCATTGGCCTAGAAATTGGATTGTGTGCTGCCCCTTCTGCAGGCATAAAACAGGAGCCGAAGGGTCCAATATGTCGGGTGGCGTGCAAGTGCTCATTCTGCGCTGCCCGCCATATTGATTAGGGTTCCTCTGAAAGCGCCAGGGCATGTGCCTTAAACAGGCGTTAGGGGCCTTTGCATATGCAAATTGGGGGCCTAATCTTTGTTTCAGGCCCCTTTTGCAAAATTCGAGTGTGAATGACCACAGCAAGCATTGTGCATGCTGTGGTCAGTTTCTTCAGGCGCTTCACAACCAAACCAGCCGTCCTTAAAGGGACCGCTGCAGGCTGCCACTCAAAACGTACGTTTTAAGTTATTTGCTTACCTTATTGTGGAGCCAGGAGGAGCTGCTCTTGGCTGATGCCTGCAGCTCGCCGGTAATAAACAAATAAGGCTGGCAGACCAATTTGGTGTGGTGCTGCCGCCAGCCTCATTGGGCACGTGGAAATTGCACTGGGATCCTGCCACAATTCAAACCTGATCCCCAATTTAATGAGCCCATAGAATGAGTCACTGATTGGAAAGGATAGTGAAGCTGAATACACTACTGTTGGAAAAAGATACAAATGACAAACACCAAGCTGACTTTTACATTGCAAGTTGCTAGTTGCATTGCTTTTAAGCAAGGAAACATACTGTACTTTGATAGAAGCTGCTGTACATAAATGATCCCTCCTGTTTATACTGCCATACTTAGAAAAAGCTGACAAATGAGTTTCCACCACAGCAGTAAACATAATTTTTAATGACACGGAAGCAGTTTCAACAATGGAAACATGTTGAAGTAAAGATATGAACATAAGAATTAGGAGCGGGAGTAGGCCATACGGCCCCTCGAACTTGCTCCGCCATTCAATAAGATCATGGCTGATCTTAAATCAACTCCACTTTCCTGCCTGATCCCTATATCCCTTGATTCCCCTAGAGTCCAAAATCTACCTGTGTCAGCCTTGAATATACTCAACGACTCAGCATCCACAACCCTTTGGGGTAGAGAATTCAAAACATTCACAACCCTCTGATTGAAGAAATTCCTCCTCATCTCAGTCTTAAAAGGCCGACCCCTTACCCTGAGACTATACCCCCTAGTTCTAGACTCTCCAGCCGGGGAAACAATCTCTCAGGATCTATCCTGTCAATCCCCCTCAGAATCGTGTACGTTTCAATGAGATCACATCTCATTCTTCTAAACTCCAGAGAGTATAGGCCCAATGCACTCAATCTCTACTCATAGGACAACCCTCTCATCCCAGGAATCAATCGAGTGAACCTTCTTTGCAACGCTTCTCAGGCAAGTATATTCTTTCTTAGATAAGGAGACCAAAACTGTGCACAGTACTCCAGGTGTGGTCGCACCAAAGCCCTGTACAATTATAGCAAGACTTCCTTACTGCTGTACTCCAACCCCATTGCAATAAAGGCCAACATGCTATTTGCCTAATTACTTTCACACCATTTAAAAACTATTCTGTTTTTCTATTCTTCCTACCAAAGTAAATAACCTCACATTATACTCCATCTGCCACCTTATAGCCCACTCACTTAACCTGCCTATATCTCTTTGCGTCCTCCTCACAGCATACTTTCCCACCTAGCTTTGCATCATCAGCAAACTTGGATACATTGCACTCGGTCCCTTCATCTAAGTCATTAATATAGATTGTAAATAGCTGAGTTCCAAGCACTGATCCTTGTGGCACCCCACTTGTTACAGCCTGCCAACCGGAAAATGATCAGTTTATCCCTACTCTCTGTTTTCTGTCTGTTATCCAATTCTCTATCCAATCCCTTGAGCCCTTGTCTTGTGTAACAAGCTTTTATGTGGCACCTTATCGAATGCCTTTGGAAATCCAAATATACTACATCCACTGGTTCCCCTTTATCTACCCTGCTAAATACATCCTCAAAAAACTCTAATAAATTTGTCAAACACGATTTCTCTTTCGTAAAACCAAGTTGACTCTGCCTAATCATATTATGATTTTCTAAGTGCCCTGTTACCACTTCCTTAATATTGGATTCCAGAATTTTCCTGATGATTGATGTCAGGCTAACTGGCCTGTCGTTCCCTGTCGTCTCTCTCCTTCCTTTCTTGAATAGCAGGGCTACATTTGCTACCTTCCAATCTGCTGGGACCATTTTGGAATCTAGGGAATTTTGGAAGATTACATCCAATGCATCCACTATCTCTGCAGCCACCTTTTTTAGAACCCTAGGATGTGGGCCATCAGGTCTAGGGGATTTGTCGGCTTTTAGTCCCATTAGTTTCCGTAGTACTTTTTCTCTACTGATAATTATTTTAAGTGCCTCACTCTCATTAACCCCTTGGTTCCCCATTATTTTTCGTATGCTTTTTGTGTCTTTTAATGTGAAGACAGATAGAAAATATTTGTTTAAAGTCTCTGAAATTCCTTTGTTCCCCAATATAATTTCCCCTGTGTCAGCCTCTAAGGGACCAATGCTTAATTTTGATACTCTCTTCCTTTTTGCATACATGTAAAATCTCTCACAATCTGTTTTTATATTTCTTGCTAATTTAATCTCACATGCTATTTTCTCGCTTTTTATCTATTGTTTGGTCATCCTTTGCTGGTTTCTAAAGCTCTCCCAATCCTCAGGCTTACTACCATTCTTCGCAACATTAGAAGACTCTTTTAATCTAATACTATCCTTAACGTCTTCAGTTAGCCACGGATGAATCACTTTTCCCATGGAGTTTTTATTTCTCAATGGAATGTATATTCGTTGAGAATTTTGGAATATTTCTTTAAATGTTTGTCACTGCTTATATACCGTCATACCTTTTAATTTAATTTCCCAATCTACCTGAGCCAACTCACTCCTCATGCCTATGCAATTGGCTTTATTTAAGTTTAAGACTCTAGTTTCAGACTTAAGAATGTCACTCTCAAACTCAATGTGAAATTCTATCATATTATGATCACTCTTCCCCAGAGGATCCTTTACTATGAGATTACTAATTAACTCTGTCTCATTACACAAAACAAGATGTAAAATAGCCTGTTCCCTGGTTGGTTCCATGACGTATTGTTCTAGGAAACTGTCTCAAATGCATTCCATGAACTCATCCTCCAGACTACCGTAGCCAATTTGATTTGCCCTGTCTATATGAAGATTAAAGTCCCTCACGATTATTGCATTACCTTTGTTACAAGCTCCTATTATTTCTTGATTCATACTCTGCCCAATGGTATAGCTACTGTTAGGGAGCCTATAAGCTCCTCCCACCAGTGTTTTCTGCCCCTTGTTATTTCTTATCTCCACCCATACTGATTCTACTTCCTGATCTTCCAAGCCGAGATCCTTTCTCACTACTGTCCTTATGTCATCCTTTATTATCAGGGCTACCCACCCTCCTTTTCCATTCTGCCTGTCTTTTCGAAACATCAAGTACCCTGGAATATTTAGTTCCCAACCTTGGTCACCATGCAACCACGTCTCTGTAATGACTATTAGATCATACCCATTTATCTCTATTTGTGCCACTATTGCATCTATCTTGTTATGAATGCTTTGTGTAAGAAATAGCTGTTAGATTCAAAGATGGGTTTTAATTCTTAGAACAGAGACTGACAACATGCAGCTGGGAACAGATAGCAGAAATGCCAGCAAGGTCGAATATCAAGCATCAAAAGACAAATAGAAGTGATAAGGGAATCGTAAAATGCAAAACAACACAGGGTGGTGGAATAATAGACAAAAATGGAGCCGAAAAGTCATAAAATGTCCTTAAAGAAACATAACAAAACATTCCTCAGAAAGATAAGAGGGAGGCCTCATCAGCCATGCAGAAAGGGACGGCGAGGGATGCCTTCCCGCTTCACAATTGGACAATAGGATGGGGGATCAAATGATTGACACCAGGTGATTACCAGCCCACCGAAATAACTATAAATATAGACGACCGAGAGAGGAAATCAGGCAGTTAGGGGCGAAGGCTTCCCCGAGGTGGCTACGGCCTAACACCTTGGTCAAGTTTAGCCTCTGAGGTGGCTGATGGCCTAACACCTCCAACAGCTCGAGAGATGACCCAACTGAAGTGACCACTGCAGCAGACTGCAGGAATCCAGCCAATCCGAGACCACCGTACTGCCTCCCCGACCGTCCGGTCGTGGCATTCCGATTCGGGAGTCATAGATCGCTCCTACTGTCACGGGTTGTGTGTCTATTATACTCGATTTAAACCATATGTAATACCTGATTATGCTTTAAAACTGTAGCTCTTTAATAAAAGCCTTACAACTTCTAAAACCCTTTTGGGTAATCTGTGTGTGGCCTGTGATCCGAATCTTACATTTGTGCGTTCAGGTAAACAGCCTTTAGTTTTAATTTTTTTACTATTATTCCCTGCTTTCACCTTATTCGATGACGCATTGTTACCTTTAAACTCTGTGTCCCTTCCGGTCACACACTGCTTATCTTTACCCAATTCACTACACTGCTCTATTAACTGTTTTCTTGAGATTACTAAATTTCCCCTCACCTGCCCTCTTCCCCACTTTTTAGTTTAAAGCCCTAAAGATATGAACTCAGACAGTTTAAATGGAGGTCGTAAAATCATGCCACGAGCTCAGTTGATCTGACACCATCTTTCTTGGTCTTTTGTTTGTGGCGGAGATGGGGGGTGGGGGGGCAGCTGACTCTGTGCGCAAGGTGAATGATCCTGAAAAAGGAAGGGAATGTTTTCCTCTTTTTGCACCCAGTATTGGCACTGAGGATTCCCAAAGCAGGTTGGGCATGGGCTCGATATAGGCCACATCTCATTATAGCCTTGGTCCAAACATAGACAAATGAGCTGAATTCCAGAGGTGAGGTGAGAGTGACTGCCCTGGACATCACGGCAGCATTTGACCGAGTGTAGCATCAAGGAGCCCGAGTAAAACTGAAGTCAATGGGAATCAGGGGGAAAACTCTCCACTGGCTGGAGTCATACCTAGCACAAAGGAAGATGGTTGTGGTGGTTGAAGGTCAATCATCACAGCCCCAGGACATCGCTGCAGGTTTTCCTCAGGGCAGTGTCCTAGGCCCAATCATCTTCAGCTGCTTCATCAATGTCCTTCCCTCCAACATAAGGTCAGAAATGGGGATGTTCGCTGATGACTGCACAGTGTTCAGCGCCATTCACAACTCCTCAGATAATGAAGCAGTCCATGCCCGCTTGCAACGAGACCTGGACGACGTTCAGGCTTGGGCTGATAAGTGGCAGGTAACATTCGCGCCACACAAGTGCCAGGCAATGACTATCTCCAACAAGCGAGAGTCTAACCACCTCCTCTTGACATTCAACGACATTACCATCGCCAAATCCCCCACCATCAACATCCTGGGGATCACCATTGACCAGAAACCTAACTGGACCAGCCACATAAATACTGTGGCAACAAGAGCAGATCAGAGGCTAGGTGTTCTGCGGCAAGTGTCTCACCTCCTGACTCCCCAAAGCCTTTCCACGATCTACAAGGCACAAGTAAGGAGTGTGATGGAATACTCTCCACTTGCCTGGGTGAGTGCAGCTCCAACAACACTCAAGAAGCTCAACACCATCCAGGACAAAACAGCCCGCTTGATTGGCACCCCATCCACCACCTTAAACATTCACTCCCTCCACCACTGGCGTACCGTGGCTGCAGTGTGTACCATCTACAAGATGCACTGCAGCAACTCGCCAAGGCTTCTTCGGCAGCACCTCCCAAACCCGCGACCTCTTCCACCTAGAAGGACAAGGGCAGCAGGCGCATGGGAACACCACCACCTCCAAGTTAACAGAAAGGTGGCTGGCACATCATGAGTTATCTTGCATAGGTCCTTGCACCATGTTAAAATGCAGATGTCTGCTATTTAGATAAACAAGGAAATTCTTAGGCTTGGGTCCACAGCTTAGGTATGTGTAAATGCATACATCTATCCAGGGTTCACCGCCTATCGTGACTGGTTTGCAGAAGACCAAGCAGCTACTGCTTAAGTTTAAACTGTTCGAACCACTGGTCAATGAGGTAGGCTGTGTATCCGTGATGTGCTCAGGAGGAAGGTGGTGGCGCACTTATGCATCTCTGTTCGCCCATCGCCACTGTCCTTGCTGACTTACATTGGGCCCCGGTCCCCCATGTCTCAAATTTAAAATTCTGATCCTCATGTTTAAATCCCTTCATTGCCTCACTACTCTCTATTTCTCTATCCTCCTCCAGCCCTACCAACCCCTACCCCACCCCTGCCCGACTCTCCATTCCTCTGATTCTGGCCTCTTGTGCAATACCTCCCTCCACCCTGCTGGTGACCATGCCTTCAGCCAGCTAGGCCCACACTCTGGAATTTCCTCACTAAATCCCTGAGGCTCTACACCTCTCCATGCTCCTTTAAGGTCCTCGTTAATGCCCACTTCTTTGGCCAAGCTTTTGATCACCTCTTATAATACCTCCTTGTTTGGTTTGAAATCCATTTTTTAAATTACACTTTTGTGAAGCACTTTGGGACATTTTTCTACATTAAAGGCACTATGTAAATACAAGTAGTTGTTGATGATGATAATGATGGTTGTGTTATGCTGCTCACCATGCTGTTTGGGAGAAGTTCCGATTACCTGCTGTCTGGTTAGACAGGGTTCAGGCATGTACTTCCCAATGACCAATGAGAGACTAACCCCTGAGGGTTGGGGGACAGTAAATAGGCTATCTTTAGAAATGAGTTGTTTCCAAGATGACATGCATGGAAATGAGAGATTGTAAATGAGTTGATCCCTTGTTGCAAGCTTGATAATACAATACCTGAGGCAGTCGTGTCCACAGTAATCCAGACAACTGTTGCTGACCCAGCCCGCCTGTCTCACTAGAACTTGAAGAGGTAGTCCTGTCACTGGGAGCTGGAGTTATTCCAATTTCTTCCAGATCACGTTTGCAAGTCAATGGAGCGTAAAATTGGGCAGGGTATAAATTTGGTGTCCAACCCAAACCTACCCTGTTTTTGTCGGTCGGTCGGGTTAGATTAAAGCAGGGCGGGTTGTCATTTAAACTCCAGAAGTACTCTCATTCACACTGTGGGTGGGGGTTCCCTAAGCTTTGGCTGTTGCCAACTTGCACCTAAATTCTCCAGGTTTCCGTAAGTGAGATATGTCCCTACAGGGAAAGAGTGTGAACTCCTTATGAGGCAAACAGAAATTCTATTTATGCGGATTTCTTAGTGGTTTGGTCTGGAGAATGTTAAGGATGGCGATAGGCTACCTCATGTCTTAAGACACCTGGTTGACCAAAAAGAATTATGCTGCTATATATGTACATGTATCTGATGGGTATAAGTCCTTTCCTTTTATCACTAGAAATGCATTTTCCATTTTGTCAATACTGCTATGCATGGCAACCAGCAAATACACGTTGGAGATAGTTTACAGTGCATTCGGATTCAAAGTGCCTGAATAACATGAGAATGAACAAGTGAATGAGTTGGACATTTCCATTTCACAAAGTCTCTAAATCTGCGGTCTTTCCATATAAGATTGTCAACTGATTGTATTGTTAATTTGATAACATTGTACAACATTTTGGAGCAGGTTTCTTGTGTCCACTAGAAACTAGTTTGAGGTTTGTCTAAACTCAGTTTGCTAAGGAGCCTCAGCAGCAATCAGACAGAGGAAACTGTCATGCCATCTGTCTATACTGAATTCAGTTGCACATCCCAGAGGAGAACAAACAAAAACAAAACAAAGAAATATCTTCCAGACTAATTTATATTTAATGAACCTGCCTGGCTTTTATCTGCCACATGCCATAAAAAAAGGATGCTGAAGAATTTCACGTAGGTGACACCAAAAAGCTATAAATAAAGGAAGTTCATTAAATAATTTTCACAACAGCTTGTAACAAAACGCTGGACAATTCATTAATTAAGTATTCAGGTTTTGCTTCGGATTGCAAGAGTTCAGCTGTGAATACATAAATTCCAGGTGCTCTGAGATAAACATTGGATGCTTGAACTGCCGGCATTCTACTCTAAGGCAGAACTAGCATACTGATAACTTTGCCAGCAGGGTTTACAGTTAATCAGCATGCAGACTATAGTCTCAGTGCGTAAAAGTACCTTTTCATCTATGCACACACTAGCAGAGGTTACAGAATTTCGTCCATAATTAACTGAAAATTGTTTACTGATCTTTTAAAAAATGAATAATATTACAACTGTTTATCCATCAATGTGAACATCCCTGCACATTGATGAGACGATGTACACCGACAGCCACTCCCAGAGCTGACAGTCACGGTCAGTGTTAAAAATGGAAGGTTTTATAACCGTTACCCTAGAGTGAATACAAGTCAGTAAACTAACTGGGGGATTCAGCTGGCAATTACAAACTTCACTCACGTGACTTACAACATCATTAGATTACTGACTTATAATCACTTTCAAGTACCAGTATTCACTTTTGATATCTGAATTACAGCAATCATTAACAAATTAATAGAGGTGCTAACATTCATAATATAATCATCTAGACTAATAAGGGGATCTAAGGTCCAACAAAGTATCAATTATGACAAATTGTATTAGATTGGTATTTTGTGCAAAACTCGCAAAGCTACATACCAGGGAAACCCACTGAAGCAATGTATCAGTGAGCTCAAGATGCAATTAGATACATTTTTGGAGAGAGAAAAGGTATGCTGAAAAGGCAGGCAAGTGAGTCTAATCTTATTAAAAACGGGCAGTCTTTTTGAACCTAATGGAAGGAGGAGAGCATGCCAGGGGATCTCAGAGACGCCATAATCGTGACCATCTTCAAGAAAGGTGACAAGTCCGATTGCGGTAATTACAGAGGAGTGTCCCTGCTGTCTGCCACAGGGAAAGTCATCGCAAGAATCCTCCTCAATCACCATCTCCCAGTGGCTGAAGAGCTCCTCCCAGAGTCGCAATGCGGATTCCGCCCACTAAGGGGCACAATGGACATGATCTTCACCACACGTCAAATACAAGAGAAATGCAGAGAACAGCACCAACCGCTGTACATGGCCGCCTTTGACCTCACAAAGGCCTTCGACACTGTCAACCGTGAGGGATTATGGAGTGTCCTCCTCAAATTCGGCTGCCCTCAAAAGTTTGTCGCCATCCTCCGCCTGCTTCACGACGACATGCAAGCCGTGATCCTGACCAACGGATCCACCACAGACCCAATTCACGTATGGACCGGAGTCAAGCAAGGCTGTGTCATTGCACCAACGCTCTTTGCGATCTTCCTTGCTGCAATGCTCCATCTCACCCTCATTAAGCTCCCCGCTGGAGTGGAGCTAATCTACAGAACAAACGGGAAACTGTTCAACCTCCGTCACCTCCAGTCCAGATCCAAGGTCGTCCCATCTTCTGTCATCGAATTACAGTATGCAGACGACGCTTGCGTCTGCGCACACTCGGAGGTCGAACTCCAAACCATCGTCAACACCTTCACCGAAGCATACGAGAGCATGGGCCTTACACTAAACATCCATAAGACAAAGGTCCTCTACCAACCTGCCCCCGCCACACAACACTGCCCCCTGATTATCCAAATCTACGATGAAGCCTTGGACAACGTGGACCACTTTCCATACCTCGGGAGCCTACTGTCAACAAGGGCAGACGTCGATGACGAAGTCCAACACCGCCTTCAGTGTGCCAGTGCAGCCTTCGGTCGCCTGAGGAAGAGAGTGTTTGAAGACCAGGACCTCAAACTTGGCACCAAGCTCATGGTCTACAGAGCAGTAGTGATTCCCGCCCTCCTGTATACTTCAGAGACATGGACCATGTACAGCAGGCACCTCAAAGCACTGGAGAGGCACCACCAATTCTGCCTCCACAAGATCCTGCAAATCCATTGGCAGGATAGGTGCACGAACGTCAGTATTCTCGCTCAGGCCAACATCCCCAGCATCGAAGCTTTGACCACGCTCGATCAGCTCCGATGGACGGGCCACATTGTCCGCATGCCCGATACGAGACTCCCAAAACAAGCGCTCTACTCGGAGCTCCGACACGGCAAGAGAGCCCCAGGTGGGCAGAGGAAACGCTTCAAGGACACCCTCAAAACCTCCTTGAAAAAGTGCAACATCCCCATCGACACCTGGGAATCACTGGCCCAAGACCGCACAAAGTGGAGGAGAAGCATCTGGGAAGGCGCCGAACACCTTGAGTCTCTTCGCCGGCAACAAGCGGAAGCCAAGCGCAAGGAGCGCACGTCAACCCAAGCACCCCACCCACCCGTCCCTTCAACCACCGTCTGCCCCACCTGTGACAGAGACTGTAGGTCCCGCATTGGACTCATCAGTCACCTGAGAACTCATTTTGAGTGTGGAAGCAAGTCATCCGTGGTTCCGAGCGACTGACTAAGAAGAAGAATGGTTTATCTAAAAATCCTTATGTAAAATCAGGAGAAGAATCAGAGGACATAATTACAAACTGAAGGAAACATAAATTGAACCCAATGTAAGGACTGGATGCTTCGTACTTAAGATTCATCAATTTACGGAATAGAAAACTCTCAAAAAGTGACTGCACTGAACCATTCAAGAGTAAACTGGACCCATTCTTGATTCAGTAAAAAGAAAAGGAAGATCAGTTTTTTTTTAAGATATCCAGATCAATGTGTAGAGGAAAAGGATCAGAAAGTTTGAGTAAATTGGATGGGGTAAATTAACTAATTTCACTCCTATATTATGTCTTTAACAACTTAAAGCTTTGGTGTCCTAGATTTCCCATCCTCTCCTCACTTACAAAAGCTGAAAAGGCAAACCTGTGAAAAAAAATTGCCCTCATGAGCCATATCAGTAAGATACTACTTGTTTACTTATGTTGCTAATCACAAAAACCATAATAAAGAGCAGAACATAGTGGTATCACTACACAAACCATACCTCACTGATGCCCATTAGATGGCAAAAGGAATAACTTGATTTTCACTTATCACTCAGGCACTGGGAAACCTGTATTATGGGACACTGCTGCTTTCAATGTTCCAATTCCTTCATAATCAAAAGCCTCGAACCTCCCCAGCAACATGACAATGCCCCTTTAAATCTGCACAACCCATTTATACTGAAGGAACATTTTAAAACCACCTCCATTTTCACAATCTTGATTTTATTTTTATCTGTTCAAACTATCCAGAAGTTTAAGCTGAAGACTGTCTCAATAAGTAAGAACATAAGAAATAGGAGCAGGAGTAGGCCATACAATGATATATAATGGTATCCCATTCAATAAGATCATGGCTAACCTAACTCCACCTTCTCGCACTATCACCATAGCCTTTGATTCCCTTAGTATCCAAATATCTATCAATCTCTGTCTTGAATATACTCAACGACTGAGCCTCTGGGGTAGAGAATTCCAAAGATTCACAACCCTTTGAGTGAAGAAGTTTCTCCTCATCTCAGTCCTAAATGGCCGACCCCTTATTCCGAGACTGTGACCCCTAGTTCTAGACTCCCCAGCCAGGGGAAACATCCTCCCAGCATCTAGGCTGTCAAGCCCCTTAAGAATTTTATACATTTCAATGCGCTCACCTCTTATTCTTCTAAACTGTACAGAATATAGGCCTAGTCTACTCACTCTCTCCAAATAGGGCAATCCCCCATCCCAGGAATCAGTCTATGAAACCTACATTGCACTCCCTCTAAGGCAAGTATATCCTTCTTTAGGTAAGGAGAGCAAAATTGCACACAGTACTCGAGGTGTAGTCTCACCAGGGCCCTATACAACTGCAGCAAGACTTCTTTACTCTTATACTCTAATCCTCTTGTAATAAAGGCTAACACGCAATTTGCTTTCCTAATTGTTTGCTGTACCTGCATGTTAACTTTCTGTAATTTGTGTACAAGGACACCCAGGTTCCTCTGAACACCAACATTTCCCAGTCTCTCACCGTTTAAAAAATACTCTGCTTTTCTATTTTTCCGACCAAAGTGGATAACTTCACACTTCTCCGCATTATTTTCCATCTGCCACGTTCTTGCCCAATCACTTAACCTGTCTAAATCCTTTTGCCACCTCCTTGCACATTCCTCACAGTTTACTTTCCCACCTAACTTTGTATTGTCAGCAAAGTTGGATACATTACACTTGGTCCCCTCATCTAAGTCATTGATATAGATTGTAAATAGCTGAGGCCCAAGCATTAATCCTTGCGGTTCCCCACTAGTTACAGCCCACCAACCCGAAAATGACCCGTTTATTTCTACTCTGTTTTTTTGTCCGTTAACCAATCCTCAATCCATGCTGATATATTACCCCCAATCCCATGAGCTCTAATTTTGTGTAATAACCTCTTGTGTGGCACCTTAACAAATGCTTTTTGAAAATCCAAATACACTACATCCCAATAATGGATTCTAGCATCTTCCCTACTGCTGATGTCAGGCTAACTGGCCTGTAGTTCCCGGTTTTCTCTCTCCCTCCTTTCTTGAATAGCGGGGTTATGTTTGCTCCATCCCATCAAAATCAATCGGCGACTAAATTTATTAGGAATATTCAATTTTAGAGTACAATACTAATGCCGCTCTTATGGAATATAATTTCTTTTAACTGCATTAAGGGATTTTTAAACTGCTTTACCTATGTGTTTCTAGCCACAGACTTACACTGCCCCCGCCCCCCACCCCACCGCCACCGCCCCCTCCCCCCACCCCACCGCCCCCACCCCCTCCCCCCACCGCCCCCACCCCACCGCCCCCTCCCCCCACCCCACTGTGCAGCCATCTCTGTCTAAGTTTCAGTTTTATATAGAGAGACATCTGGCCTCTTGTCAGGACCAAGGTGCCAGCCTTAGCCCAATGGTCGCACTCTCACCTGAGCCAGAAGGTTGTGGGTTCCAGCCCACTCAGAGATTTGAGCACAAAATCTAGGCTGGCACTTCAGTGCAGTACTGAGGGAGTGCTGCACTGTTGGAAGTGCCATCTTTCAGATGAGACATTAAAGCAAGGCCCCGCCTGCCCTCTCAGGTGGATGTAAAAGATCCCATGGCACTATTTGAGGAAGAGTACCTTGGCCAATATTTATCCCTCAGCTAACATCACTAAAACAGATGATCTGGTCCTGATCACATTGGTGCTTGTGGGATCTTGCAGTGCGTAAATTAGCTGCTGTGTTTCCTACATTAGTGACCACACTTCAAAAGTACTTCATTGCTTGTAAAGCACTTTGGGATGTCCTGAGGTTGTGAAATGTGCTATATAAATGCAAGCTCTTTCTTTGTCTTTTTTCTACCCAGTGACGCAGTTGAGACCAGAAAAATCAGTGAAGCGAGGGTAGCTCTGTTGCACTACTGAATAGTGTTACAACATGGTGCTGTCCCAACTTTAATGATAGTTATATAGTGTAAACTGTTCCATACATTAAAACTTTGAGTTTCTACACAGAATAGGAACACAGCAGAATGTTGCATTTCTCCTCTTCAACCCCGGCATTGGTTGGTTGGGTCAAATGGCCTATTTCTGTGCTGTAAATTCTATCTAACCCATTCCTTTTCAAGTCAGGAATCAAGGACAGCATAACAGAAGCCAGCAATTATTTATATGCAGCTGAATGATGGGCTTTGTCTCGTGTCTCTAAGGTGAAAAAAATACAAAGCAAATTCCATTCCATGGCCGCATTTTTCTTTGTGTACCAGCTGTAGTCGTTAATGACTGTGAACGTCTTCAGAAAATGGGAGGTTGAAATCAGATGGGTGCAAAGCCTTTCTGGAGCTCTATGAAGTGGTAACCAGGTTACAGTCTCCTCTGGGAGTTTTCACATCAGATCTATTTGAACCTTTGGCTAAAAGTCTTCCAGAATCTGCATCTAAACTTTCCATACAATATCACATATTCTTTTGACTGAACGTTCGGGGAGTTTATGTTTCACATGACAGAAAGAGTTTTGAAAACATCTTCATGCCTCACCACAGCATGCCATTTAGTAAATTCAGTTCAGTAGCTCTCGCTGTAAATCACAGAAATGCACAAAGGAACAAAGAGCTGATTGCTCCAAGTACTGGTGGTTGGTTCCTCAGCATGAGGCACATTTCATTTTTACAGATGACAGTAAATAGAATGAAAGATATGGAATACCTGGGAGCGAGTTACAGAGATGGAACCCAATTAATGGCATGCAGATAAATGCGATCTGAAACTTGGGATGAGGTTATTGCTTTGAAATTCTCTCCCTGGTGTCTAGCATTATTAGGTATATATAGTTTGTAACTGCTTGGCTTTTACAAAAATAGGCAAATACATGGTTTTAGGGAAAACAAATCATACAGGCCCTTAGTACACTGATAAGATGTGGCAATACATGCTTCCTTTCCTCCATGATGGCTCCCCACAAGCTAACTTTACAATTCTACCAGCAACACTGCTAATTTAAAACGTCCGGCATTTGAGCATGGCAGCATTTGTTTGTTCTCGTGCGCCTGCTGTTGAAACCTGTTCCACAGACAGTACGGGCGATTGTGCGACAGATGCAATCAGCTCACTGTCGCATCTTAACTCCAAATAGCATAAAGGATAGGACTGCCCTGGTTAGACAAGCTGCTGAATAAAAGTATAAACTAATCATTAATGACTAATCAGGCCGTGAATGCAGATTCATAAAAATCTGCCCTAAAATGTATTTCAGATCTTTAGGTTATTTTTGACTTCCTCATTCAGCCACTGTGGCATTGGTTTTGCTGGTTGCGATTTCCCACCCTCCTGCTAATTTTTGGTGGAACTGGGATACAGTATATGAGTAATTTGAGACATGACACATGGTCCAAACTTGTACAGTTCCGTTCACCCATCAGCCCTGTGGTCGCTGACCTACACTGGCTCCCAGTCTGGCAACGCCTCAAATTTAAAATTCTCGTCCTTGTTTTCAAACCCCTCCATGGACTCGCCCCCTCCCTATTTCTGTAACTTCCTCCAGCCCTACAAATATCCGAGAACGCTGCGTTCCTCTGGCCTCTTGTCCATCGCCCACTTTCTTCACCCCACCATTGGCGGCCGTGCCTTCAATTGTCTAGGCCCTAAGCTCTGGAATTCCCTCTCCAAATCTCTCTGCATCGCCACCTCTATCTCCTCCTTTAAGACGCTCCTTAAAACTTACCTCTTGGACCAAGCTTTTGGTCACCCGTTCTACTGTCTCCTTTTTTGGCTTGGTGTCAATTTTTTTTTTGTCTGATTACGCTCCTGTGAGGCGCCTTGGGATGTTTCACTGTGTTCAAAGCACTATACGAATGCAAATTGTTGTGGTAAGTGTAGCATGCTGGAGAGGAACAGGTGACTTTGGACCTATAGGGCTAGATAGTCCTCTCAGACGGTGGCACAAAACGGGCGGTTTCGGATCGGCCGCCCGTTATACGCAGAGCCTGATATTCAGTTCTTGCAGTCAACGCAACTGAATATCAGGCGCTGCGGAGAACGGGCGGCCAATACGATACCGGCCATTTTGCGCCACCGTCTGAGACGAATTTCTAGGCTACTGTTCCCAAAGCTCTCCACCACTGGAGCTTTCCTCATGTCATGTCTGAGTCTGTTGTAGAAAACTATGGAAGCAGTTTTAATGCTTCTGTACCTGTCAGTCTGTTTGCATTTGTGTGGCGATAGGAAAATCTATAGGGGTCAATCAAATGGAAGTCCGGGGCCGGGCGGGGGGGGGGTGGTGGGGGGGGGAAATAGAGTCTAATCCACAGGAGCAGTATAACTAGGATATGGGAAAGCTATTATATCATTATTTTCATTTCAAAGTAGGAGAAAGACAGCATTGCACTCATGTTCAATGAGGCAAGTAACTGTAATTTTCTGCCACCCAAACAAAAAATGTTTGCTAATTGGATTTGAAACTCGTGACAAGTATAAAATAACCAAACTGCCGGTAGCTTTGGGCAATAAAACTATTTGTCACATCTGCTGCCGTTTAAAATGAAAGTTACTGTCCGTTTTTGGGTGGGAATGGGGCAGTAGCAATCTGAAAATCATGGCAATGCACTTACAGCCTTGTTCCCACTGATGCCCAGCCTGCCGTGAATTTGGAGCGGGCCGTGGAATAGGTGAGCAGCGGTCCTGCCCAAATCAGGTGGAAGCCAACTTATTGCTGTAGCAGGGCAGTGAACGGCGTCTGTCATTAGTTAGACTTGCCCATGCGCATTTAATTTCCATGAGATCTTGCACTGGAAGTTGCTGTTAGCGGGAGATGGAAATGGCGTGGCGCCCTCTACAGGGCATCTGCGCTCTGTGTGAACAGGGCAAACAACTGTGTGTCTCCTCAACCAATCAGACTGAACAATTGTGAAATGAACAGCGCAGTCTAAACAAGGAAGTGTAAGTTAGGATAGTGAATTCAATGTCAAATCAGGTACAGAAAGAGAAATAAAGAGAAGGAAAGAAAGATTGAAAGAAAGAAAGACTTGCATTTATATATCACCTTTCACGACCTCAGGACATCCCAAAGTGCTTCACAGCCAATGAAGTACTTTTGATGTGAAATCACTGATGTAATGTAGGAAACGCAGCAGCCAATTTGCGCACAGCAAGCCATCACAACCTCCATTTAATGCTTCACCTTTGGTTCAGCTCCGTAGAAGAGCCGCCTGATTCCCCACAAATTATCAAGCTAATTATCAGCATTGGCAACTTGGCGATATTATTGTAACGAGGCTCGACCATGGGAGTGTCATGGTACCGCTACAACAGTCTGGCTATTTGAGCTTGGCGCCCCCAATGCGTTATTATTGATAAAGTGCACCTGCCTCGGCCATGCAAAAGACCCCATTCCCAGGATTCAGGACAGGGTGTGCAGCTTGAGGTCAGAGTGAACGGGGGTTCCCTTCCGCCATATTTACGTCAACGAAGCAGAAACCCAGGAGTTTCGGGGCCAATGTTTTTATATTGCTTCAATTCTAATTAAACTTAATTTGGGAAGTGGTAATCAAATTTATAATGGATGCAAGTCTGTAGGATACAAACAGCTACAATTTTGGCACCAGGTACTAATTGACAATCTGACTCAGAGAGGACAACAGGATGGCTGAGCTGAAAAAATGGGAACATTCACACCACTGCAACAAGAAGTTGCTTGAGATTGGGTTTAGGTTACATTGACATTGATGGAGAGCTGTAAAAGATAAGTTTTAATCTGCATCCAACCCATGCCATACCTGAGCGGGGAATTCTTGACGCTCACACTATGTGGATAATTTTATGTAAACATGTAGAACCTCACCTGCCGGGTGCATGTGGGAATCTGGGCGCACACTCCTGTGAATTCCACCCATTAAAATTTGTGGGTAAAAAAATCGTGAAGGGTGCATGTCCAAATTCCTGATATACTTTCCCGGCGGGCAAAGTTCCAGGCTGGGAGCGTGTGGAAAAAAGTGGGAAAGTTTGCTATTCTCCAACCCTGTCATCTTTCAGCAAAGCTATTTTTGCTTTGAGAGATAAATGTCTGAAAATAAAATTTGGATTCCTGTCCAAGCCTTATGTCTATTTGACTTGAAGGTTAAACATATTAATATCACAGCTGCTTGGAATGCATTCATATTCAGTACAATATGTTATTGCAAGAGAGATAAAGAACATTATTCATACTGCTAAAATTATTCAAAACCTGAATATTTATATATATATTTAATCTCTTCATTAAAATGTTTTGGGGAAATTCATGAAACTAAGCTGTGATGACTTTGTTGAACTGCTCTAATTAATCACTTTTATTATAAATTTTACCCTATTATACATCAAGTCGTTTAATTTGAGGGAGTTTATATCTACTTAATGGGGCATTTTCTCACAGGTTAGTTCATGGAACAGCTCTGAATACCCTATCCGTGTCTGGTCCACTGGTCACCAGGCTGGCTTTACCTTGTACCAGATGCTGTATGTTGAGCAGTGCAAATGTTGGCAAAAATTATTGTTGTTCTTTACGTTTACGAAATTGGTAGGGGCCCACAAGGTCGGCAATGACATGCACAACTCTGCTCAACAGTCCTGGTCGAACCTCTAGTAAGACCTTTGGCCAGATGACACCGGCCCTAGGAATTTCTGTGACTTTGCAATTTGTCATCGCTTAAAATGTTTTAAGTCTGCAACAATAATGAGGTTCATTCTGTCCCTGTAGGCAGTGATGTTCGAGGCTTTGTTTACACAACAGACTGAGAAAGGCATGCTGCACATTTCATTTACTGTGCTAAATACCTCATGTAGTTAAGAAAGGGGCAAGCTAGGCAACCAGTTTCCAGGCCGTCAACTTGTTTTCAAGGCCATCATTTCTCTCACATACAACATTCTCTGCCACTCTGTCAGATCTAAGGATCTGTGAAAATTGCATTTGTACATTTTTTTTGTGTATGTTTTTTTCCCCTTCCAAGTTACTCCCCATCTCTCCTACGAGCACTGACGTTTGCTAAGGTACAGTTCCATGGGTCAAAGCAGCCCTCTAGTACCTAGGCGAGAGCCTAGACAGCGTGACTCAGTAGGCTATTCAACCATAAAGGCATCACAGGCAAGCCTGATCCTGTCCTCACCTAATGTCCACACTCGCACACTCTCCTGAAGGGCACATTCTCCTGAAAGGCACACTCTCCTGAAAGGCACACTCTCCTGAAGGGCACACTCTCCTGAAGGGATCACTGCATAGTCATCAGGAGTAGGAGTCGTGCCTGATTTCCCCACTCCCCCCCGGCACAGGTTTTCTCCCCTGTGCTAAATACCTCATGTAGTTAAGAAAGGGGCGAGCTAGGCAACCAGTTTCCAGGCCGTCAACTTGTTTTCAAGGCCACCACCACTCTTGTCCAGCTACTAGAAGGCGTGTAAGGATCTCACTGAAGACTCTTCGTTCAATGTTCCCTCCCTGTGTCATTTAACTGCATTTGAAAATATAATCATCTTTAAACTGTAGCCTCAACAACCTACCATGGTTATCCTCTTACAAATAAACTTGGTATGGAAGTACTGTTGTAAAAAAAATCCCTCACTGTCATACAGACCTGTTGCAAGAAAATTAATCCCATAGTTCACAGTAAGTAACAATGGCATTTTATTGTCTGCTTTTAGTGATTCTGTTAATGAAAATAAATAGGGAAAATTAGAGCTAGGTTTTCAATTTACTTGCACAGCGTACACATTTTCCACCAGTGAATTTTCTATTATACAAAAGAGTTTATCAAGGAAATGTTTTCAACTACCATTCTAAAAAAGTTATTAAGTTCTTTATTTAAAATGTACAAAATTCAGGATACGTCATTTGCTTCTGTGAAATATTCTTTAGTTCAAGTTGTAATTAATCTCTCTTTTTAAAACTTTTTGTGAATTTTCTGCTCAACAAGGGCAAGAGTTGTTTTTGCTGGGGAATGGAATACTCCTTTTTGGGCATCATCAAGCACTCCCAGGTGGGGTACAGCCAACTTAGTTACAGATAAAGCTGCCTCTACTCTGCCCCAATGATGTGACCGAGCTCCAATCTCAGAACACCCTCACACCCTCTATGATACCGAAGTGAGTTTTCCATTTCTCACACTAGCCATCCTCTGGTATCCATGAATTAGATTCATAAAGGTAAGTACAGAAAAGGAAGACCAATCAGCCCATCTACCTTATCCTGGCATAGAAACCTACAATCCTAAAATCACATCATCTTACTGCCTCTTAAATGCAAATTTAGAATGATAGTAATTAAAGCACAGATGACGGACATTTGGCCCATCGAGCCTGTGCTGGTATTCGCTCCGCAATAGAAGCATCTATTCCAATCCCATTTCCCTCCCCTTTCCGTGTCCTTTTATATTCTTCCTAATGGAAACATATTCAGTGCCATCAAATGCCTAATTAGGGGCTGTTTTGAGCTCCAAGCCCATGTTCACTAACTTTCTGAATTCATTTCATACATAATCCTTACAGGCAGCAGAGAGATTCGAAACCAGGTTTGGCTGCCATTTTTAAAGGGGAATCACCTTCCTGCCAGAACTTACACTTAAATGCTCCATTAGATCGGTTGTATGTGACCTCACTGTGATGAAAATAGCATATAGCTGCTCAGAGTTCTTTTCCTTCCACCAAAAATAAAGGCTTGCCAAGCACAGTACTTTACAAAAATACATCCCACAATGGTTTGCCACATTTACCCAGCAAACAGTCGAGCCAGAAGGTGGAATAGGTGCTACAATTGACCTAGTGGCCAGGGTTAGGAAGTGAAATAAATGTCCAGTGTGCCCAGTCCTGATCACTGCATGAGTGTGGATGTCAGAAGATAACAGAATCAAGCTCATTGTGATGTTGTTCCATGGTCAAACAACCTATCGACATTCATTCACAAATTCACTCAGGTGAGGGCAGCTACCATCTTGGAACTGTGCCCCAGTAAGGAGTTAATAATTTCAGCAGAGGGGGTGGGAGGAGAAAATTAGTAAAAAATAAATAAAGACAGGTGTCCGTTAAAAACATGACAGCGAACAGATTTACTTATCACCCAGTGCCGTATTCATCCGGTTTAGATCTAAAAGGAGAACAGCTCTGTCCTAAATTAAAGAGTTACTATACCGTCACATTTATATCACAGGTTTGGTTTCCTGTGCAGTGAATCTACCCCATTTACATTGGCGGTAGATCTCATCGGAAAGCTTTGCAAGAGTAGTCTCCCAACACAGGGTCACACTTGCCAGGTGTACTGATCAGAGAATCCGGCACAAGGTCAGTGTGGCCAATTGGTGGCGCTCCCAATTTCCTAGTCTTTGAAATTAAGGACTGGAAGATTGCGATTGCCATAAGTCGGACATGTTGCCCCCTGCAGCTGCTTCGCCAATTCGTGCTCCCGTTGCATGAGGCTCAATGCCGGGAGACCCACCTCACAAAATCTACACTGTGAGCAATGGTGCCAACAAACAAAAACAAACTGTTTCCATCCAACTGGAGCTGCCAGTTCTAACCAGCGACAGTCTGCACACAATTTCAAACATCGACCGCAGGCTGGCCAGAAGAAGGTGGCCACTGAGACATGGCCGCATGTCTTTAGAGCTTGCATCCCTGAACTCACTGGTGTGCCTTTTCTAATGAACCAACCACTCTTTTTGACATGCACCATTTTTAATAAAAGAACTTAACTGTGAAAAAGGAACAAAGGAAACGTATAAAACAAAATAATAATATTGCTGCTCGTGTCCACGGCACACTCCAGTCCCTGTGGTGTCCACCGGGCGTGGAAGGCCAGGAGTGTACCGGTGGACACTGGGTGCTCCTTCCCCCAGGGCCACCCGGACACGGACAAGGCCCCGGAAGAGACATAGGCATCCAGAGCGACCACGGGGCCGCATTAATGAACTCACTGGTATGGGATTATTAGCAGAGATCCTCATCAAAAGTTCTGAAAAGGTGACAACATTCTCAGTTACTGCTGACCCGGGTAGCCGTCTAACTTTCACAAACCCTGGAAGTTTGGTTTGAAGTGACAGAAAAACTTCCGTGTGTGGACGATATAATGCATACAATGATGGCTAGTCTTCTTCGTACCCAGTCCGTCCGTGCTTGTGATATTAGTTTTTTTTTCCCACTACACTGAATCGGGGAATTAAAAAGACAAATTCGCTCATGCCATTGCCTCAAATTTACTATGTGTCATTCTAGGTTTGGAAGATCATTCCTCCCGCCACCCACCCCCATCCCATCCCTCGAAAATACACACACACATAATTAAAGCATGTGTGTCGACCCAAAACCCAAGGGGCTCCTGCACTGTCAGAGGCTGGGTCAAGTTAATTTGCCAACCCTACTGAAGAAGCGTGGACAGAGATGAAAAGCATGGAGGTGGAAGGGAACAATAGGTAAAGATGAGACAGCAGGGAAGCTTATGCTTATCACATGAAGGCTTTCAGGAAGTTGCAATATATGGAAATGGACTTTGATCTGGATTTCATTTTGATGCACTGTAGACAAAGGCAGAAGAAAAGATATCCCAACGGAATACAGCAGCTGTAGGGATATAATATACCAGCTAACACAAGTCAATTCACAACACGTCCAGCACTCTGGTTCCTATTAAGCTGACACAATAATAACCTGACCTTGCAGGCCAGAAGATAAGGGATGTGATTCTGTATGCACATATGTTTGAATAAACTAAGCCAAGTCCCTTTACTCAAGGATGGCTCTTATTATGCAAATCAGACACCTGCAGACAGTGTAATTAAAATATTTATGAAATTATTCATACTGTCACACGGATTACTAACATATTGGATTAGTCACTTCTTAAAAAACCTATCTTGGAGAGATCTGTACTTCGTTTGCAAAAACAGCTGTAATGAACTTTTCCGCTCATGCATGATGGTTGTCCTGGCAACTGATCAAGGACATGCATGTTTTCCTTAGTCACCAACTGCAGCAAAAAAAAATTGGAGAGGATCTTGTGGAAAGCCACCGGCAACTACACAATCACAAAAGACTTATGACCGCACGGCTTGTGTCTATTGAAGAAAAGTCAAAACAATTAGCTAGAAAAGAATGACCCAAGCCATGAAAATGTCAACCACAGGAAGGCCCATTGGCACCCTCCAGCTATGAAAGGCCCATTCCTGTCACTTTCACTTCTTCCTTTTAGCTGTTTGGATTAGCAGAGTACAGGGTGGTCATGGAAAGTGGCTAATGATGCAACAAACGATGTGGGTTGTTATCAGCTAATCTAGTGACCTCAGTCACATATTATACAACATGTTACTGCTGGACACTATAAACAAATTAGACACCAGCAGTGTATTTACTACCCAAAGTGAGGAACATTCCTTCGTCAATTTTCATTCAAAAAAATCCTATTTAATACCTATTGGGCTAAAAATTCGTGGCCGCCACAAGAGTTGCTGGTGTCATCGCGGCCTCGGGTTAACGACCGCAGAAAAACGACGAAGCCCAGCGCTAACTTACCGTATAACGCCCTCCTGGTGGCGTTAGTGCAGACATGGGAGTCAAAGTTCCCGTCCAGGAGCCGTGTTCTAGCTTCCAACACCCTCTGGAAGTGAGGCAATAGAGTTTGCTAGGCATTGTGGGAAACTACAAGAGCAATGCATTAAAAGGGTAATGCCTTCTGAACTAATAAAAAATTAAAATGAAGTGAAAAAATGCAGTTTTCAGTCCTTACTGTCTTAAAAAAAAATTTACATTAAAAGAAGTCCCAAATGGGAGTCATCAGCTCTCACAGCTGAATTCTCTTCCGAACCTCAAAAAATGGAAAAGTGCTTCAGCACTAACACAAATGGCTCAGCAAACCTGGGAAGGGGCACCCAGGGTCCTGCACGCAGCACTTCAGCTTTGTCAACAGCAGGGGGTCAAAACTGCAAGAGAGGTCCTCTAGCCACAGGAAGAACAATGTGGGACCACATCACCAAGGCCATCATTGCCAGCAGTGTCGCCCCCACCACGACCTGGCTCCAGTGCCCAAAGAAGCTTCATGACCTCAGACTAGTGGTCAAGGTCAGTGAACGCATCTTCAAAAGTTGTCTCCTACCAACTCCACCACTAGCCTCACACATTGCTCCATGCATGACTCCCGCCCTCCCCAACCCCGCAATCACTCATATGCCAACAATCTGTATCAATCACGAGGCACACCTCCCATTCCCAGCTTCACCTCACCCCCTTGGAGGAGACAGTGCAGGCTATTCTTGGCTGAGGCATGGCTGAGCCCTTAGCCAGCGGCGGGGCAGAAAGGATACAAGATGCTGCGATCCTCATACGTTATCCTCCTTCTGGCATGCACCTCTTGCTTTCCCGCCCTCCCCTCACTACAACTCCACCCTTGTGCCTTCCTTATTTCACACACCCAAGAAATGCAGCTTGACCAGCCAGTGGTTGACCATGGGAAGGGGGAGGAGGAGGAAGGGAGAGGGAGAGGGAGGAGGTGGAGGAAGAGAAGAAGAAGGGGAAGGAGAAGAAACACCGTCACTCGATTTGACACTCCCAGCCACCAGCTCCTCAAGGTTGACCAGCAAGGCCATTTGCAGTGTCCCCCACTGAAAGTCAGCAGCCTTCCACCAGCCATGCTGCAGCCACTGGGGTGGCACTGCATGACATCACTAGGATGGGCAAAGGCACAAACAAGACAGTCACTAAGGGAATGCATAAGGGTGATGAGTTGATTTCTTGATCTCATATTGGATGGACAGATGTATAAAGTTGGATTGGAAAGTTTGTTTTGTGGTGGCTTTTATTTCAGCATCGTGGCCAAGACAATGCTGTGATGGTCAATAACAGAGGGAAGGTAAGTTATGGGGCTAATGTTAAAAGGGGAATTGGGGTTGTGGTCACTGGTACCGCAGGCGGATGATTCCATCCCGGATATCCCGGCCAGAAAGGGGCTGTCTGGGTTGCATCCTTTCTTCTGCTTCCTCCTCTTCTGCTTCTCCCTCTTCCCTCTGCGAGCAGATGCTGTAAATCTGAAATGACAGCATAAAATTCTGGAAATACTCAGCAGGTCAGGTAGCATCTTGACCTGAGACGTGAACTCTGTTTCTCTCTCCACGGATATTGCCTGACCTGCTGAGTATTTGCAGCATTTTCTGTCTTCTGAGAGGTCTTCCTTAACCATCAGAGGCCTTGAAAGCGTCCAGCAGCACTCCCTGCACACTTTAAAAACTTTTAACATCTATTGCAGCAAGCCACTACTTCAATAAAAATCAAAAAAAATCATCCAAAAGCTTAAATGCAAACTTACCTGAAAGATGTGTGTGTCCCTTTAAGAGGTGCTGGCAGTGCTTCTGAGTCTGCTGCACGCTGGGTTTACATGGCAAGCTCAGGACCCAGCGCGGAACTCAGTGTAAAGGTCCAAGTTCGCCGTGGTGACATTGTGTGTCACCTCTCCCTCATTTTAATCTGCAGGGCGATCGCTCTTAGCGGCACCGCTGCCGGGCCTGGGAAAATGGAGGACGCCGCGGAACCCGCCATCAGCTGGTAAAAGTGCGGCAGCCAACGTCTTTTTGCTATTTTATGGGTGGCATAAAGCCTCGAATTTTTAGTCCGTCGAATATTTTTATATTTCATGGCCTGCCCAACCTCTTAATGGAGAGATGTTGTGTTGTTCATGGAAACCAAAGAGGGGAAGGAAATAAATAACAACGGATCTGATATTCAGATACTGCTGGAATGGAGGCCGAGCACGACTTCCGCCCACCTTCAGGTAGTGATGCTGAATGATGTAAGTGGCAGGGTCAGCTAATTTACAAAGCGGAGGCATGCAGACAACGTTCCCTCTAATCTGTGCACGTGTGCGGCCGTGTAGAAATCAGCAAGGTCCCGCGCAGGCCGCTCACAAGCTTTTACATTGGAAATTCCGCGCACGCGCAGAAATTTAAAGAGACCGCGCATTGAAAGAAACTGGCCACGTAGAACATAGTGCAGCTTACAGAGAACGTTGCATGCAGATTGTATATGGGGAGAGGGAATGGAACATCGCGCATGAGCAGGAGTTAGGCCCCAAATGGACCATGAAGAGAGGGAGCTGGAAATTACCTGGAACGTTAAGGGAGTAGGGTTGTGAAGAGATTGTGGTGGGAGGGGGGAGAAAGAGTTGTGAGTGAGGTCAGAGATCTCGGGACCGGGAGCAGCGGTGATATTGGTAAGTACTTAGCTTTTTTTTTTTACTTACGTGGTATTTAGCTTTGGTTTTCCCGGAGGCAATCAGCACTGGTGCTGGCTGCCTCAGGCGCAAACCAAAGTTGCAGCAGGGATCAGAAGCCAGCATTAGACCTTTTATTTGCATATGCAAATGACCTAATGCCTGCTTCAGACATGGGTAAAGGACGCCTCTTGTTTGGCCTTTACCAAGATGGTGTTCAGCGTGGCCTGCACCAGAAGTGTGTACGTGCGGCGCAGCTGTCATTTTGGACACAAAACAGCACCAGTAGCACCGAAAAACCGGGTGCTACAGAGCCGAATTTCTAGCCCATGGCTGTCCATGGGGAAGTGGATATACTGACTTGCTTAAACAAACAATGCCTGTGTGACTTGCTTAATGCATCTGTGCACAGCTGATGGCTAATGTTAGTGATTTCTACAGTACCAACCTAGAATGACCTAATAGCATAAAAGTTCAGGGTCAGTTGACCTTTAAAGCTAGAAGCAGCGTGGCAGGCTGTGGTAGAGGTGGGCTATCGGTCAGGCTGCAGCATGTGGCACAACTAGAGGTAGAGACATCTTGGTCTGTATATGCTGATGTCGGGGTACCAGCGGGTGGATGCCACACACCTCCGTTATTTGTCTGATCAGGCTGGCATCCCACCATTGCTTCTCTTCCCATTCCTCCAAAAACAAGATAGAGGAGAATTCCCAATCAGAAATGCATTGTGCCTTGTGTGCAATAGGTGGAGGGAATGGCAGCTCCCACAACAAAAGGGCGCAAAGGGAACCGGGTAAGCAACTGTCAACCGCAAAAAGAAGAAAAGCACTAACATTTTCTGTAGTTCCTTAGAAAGTGTCTGCTGGGTTCTTTACATCAACTTCTCCTTTTTCTTTAGCACCTAGCAACCCTGGATGCCCATTTTATATGGGTCCCCAGTGAATTTCCCTCCAATCCATCCTTTCCCTGGGCAACTGCAGGAAAAATGGTAGTAGGACCCAGGAAGCAGCAATAACAGCCCTGAGGTGCTCCCATGGAGGGAGAGGGTCTTGTAGCTCCTTCCATTGCGCCTCCAACACTTACCTGTTGAGGGCCCAGGTTCAGCCGAGGACTTCAGTGGGACATGGATTCCGATCTTTGGCGCTTCTGCATCCTCACTGCACCACCTTTGGGATTACCTCTTTGCACTGGTGGGCTCCCTCCTGGAAATGCCAATCCCGTGGGATGTTGGGGGGGGGATTCAGAGGGGTGGGTGGAAGTCCCGCCCTGCCAAAACTGCACTCCAAAGAGGAGAATCACATCCATGAAATCAGCATGTTATTGTCACCTTATTTGAATGCACCCACCCATTTTAGGGCAAGCGCGATTGTTGGAAACGACTGGAAAATGGGGCAAAAGTGGGTGGGGATCTGGAGTAATGGATCATTATCCCATTTCCCACCTCCAGCTAAGTAACACGGAAATTCCAGCCTTGAGCATCGGCAGGTTGTTTAACAGTAGAAGGCATCACTACTGATCCCGAACCTCTTCTCACCAGGCTTGCATGTTTCCAGCAGGGCTTGTAGATTTTTATCCTTCTCAAAGCAAGTGGCATTGAGACCAATTGTAGCACCAACAATCTCTTGTTGCTTAACTTGGCTAACTCACCAGGGGACCTTCCTGCTTTGTATGACTTAGTGCACTTACCAGCTGGAGCACTTGGACACCCATCGCCACTGATCTTAAGAGAACTAATAACCAGGCTTAGAAACAAGCCATAAAATGATAAGATAAAAACAGTGCTCCATGTTTCAACAAATGATCCTGCTGCAAAACCACTTGAGGTGTTAGCAGAGAATGCCAAGAAAGAAAGAAAGAAGCTGGCTTTTAAAGTTTAACTTAACTTCCTCAGCAAATGTTTTGAATGTGGTGACTCAGATAACATGCTGAGAGGGATTTAGAAGTACATCTCACGCATCAAGTTCTTACACTAACGTTTGTGTTCACACAAAATAAAAAGCAGAAGATGCTGGGAATACACAGCATCGACAATTGATGTTTTTGGTGTGTAACCCCTTCATCAGAGAATGTCAACTGCAAAGTCAATTTAGAGCAGATATATAAGGAAAACATATTTAGGCTTCGCAAAAAGTGAGAGAAAAACATCATCAGGGCAAATGGGCAGGGTGAGGACAGTTACCCGAATAAGAGTTCTGTACACAAATGCACATAGCGTAAGAAATAAAACAGATAAGTTAGAAGCACAAATTCAGCTTAAAGGGTACGATGTAGTCGCCATTACCTGGCATGTCTGAGAGCTAAATAGTCCAGGCTATATTGAAACTTGAGAAAGGAGGAAGAGTAGATAAAAGACACAATTATAGCCAGTAGAAAGAAAGGATTTTAGTAAGGGTGATTAGGCAGTGGTAACACTATAAGTAGCGTTAAGGAACAGTAAAGGATGCAAGACTCTGGTGGGATTAGTCTACATACCTCCTGGCAGTAGTGATGTAGTGGGAGGACGTATAAATACGGAGATCAGGGAAGCATGTAGCAGAAACAATGTAATTAAAATGGGAGATTTTAATTTTCAGAAAGACTGAAAGAAGCAGAGCAGTTCAAGTAGTAAGCAGTGGGATGTATTCAAAGAAGCTTTTGATGGAAAGAATATGGGGTTTGAGCTCATCTCACCAAGGTTGTGCACCGCCAGCTCAGCCGAAGTGAGTACTCAGGGAATCGGAGCTAGAACGCAGAGCTTTTGGCAGGAGATGAACAGGACAGTTTTGATCTTGCCAATGTTAAGTCAGAGGAAGTTCTGACTCTTCCACAATTCGATGTTGGATAAGCAATGATGTTAGACAAGGTTGGGGTTAATTTCCACAGGAATTTCTCCCACTCGTCCACCATTACTTTGACGAAAAGGCCATGGAAGCCCCCCAAAAAATGGCATAAATGCCCTTTATCAGTCCTGGGACTTGGGATGGGGTCGGCAGCCATGGATTTGGGTGGAAAGGGGTTCCACTCCACCACATTTCTGAAAGTGGAGTTGAAAACCCAGGAATTTCAGGCCCTATGATTCTAAGTAAGCACATCATCAATTATGATGGTAGGTAACATCATCAGGCTGCCGGACTGCACGGGGAAACCAATGGAATTATGGCCCTTGGAACCTCCTATGGAATTTCATCCCCCTTGAACTAGCTATTTAATCCATGATGGGAGAATGGGAGGGGAGGAGCAGCATTATCTATCTGTACAGTGATGATCAAAATTGTTATTGAAGAAATGGATGAACCAACCTTCCTGAGGACATCCTCCCCATGCACCTCTTGGATGAACAAGAATTTGATTGTATTTGTTTACCAGCATCCCATGGAGATACTCTATCACGCTACCAATAGCATTTTACAATCCATAACATTTACTATGCATGCTCAGGAAGAGAGCACAATTCATTTTTTTTTCTACCTATTCAGACAAAACAAATGTCCTACATTCTCATATTAATGTTTCAATCCATCTAGACCCTACAAGTAGCACTCACACTGGTTATGGACCCAGGAGGGTGAATTTCTTCAGGGCTTCTACTGCTCCGCCACCATACTTTCGCTGAAGTTCCGGCAGCAGAGCCTAAGAAGCCCCGAGGAGATTCACCAACCCCCCTGTCTCCAAAGAGCATCAGAGCAGCTCATTGGATTGGATGGACTGGAAGAATGTGGGAGAACACACACTGAAACTATCTCACTATAATGCCCAGGCAGTAAAGACCAAAATCTACTCGATGATTATTTTTTATCTTTACATTGATTTATTTTACTGCCACCTCTCTTCTAATTGTGCGGGTCTTGAAGAAGTTCGGTTTTTCTCTTTCTCAGTTCTGATGAAGGCTTCCACCCAAAAATTAACCTATCTTTCTCGTTTAGATGCTGACTGATTTCCTGTGCATTTCCAGTTTTTTCTGTTCCCATGTAAGGTAGGTGAGCTCAGTCCCAGGGTAAGGCTTCTTCAGTCAACTATTTTTTCAGCAACCTATTCAGGCTAACCATCGCTCTAAGAAATGCTTGAGTAGCAGTTTTGCAATGTAAAATCTCCCCTTTTCTTTAGTACACCATAAACCTAGGCTGACACTCCAGTGCAGTGCTGAGGGAGTGCTGCACTGTCGGAGGTGCTGTCTTTCAGATGAGATGTTAAACCGAACCCTGTCTGCGCTCTCAGGTGGATGTGAAAGATTCCATGGCACTATTTTGAAAAAGAGCAGGGGAGTTCTCCCTAGTGTCCTGGCTAATATTTATCCTTCAACCAACATCACTAAAACAGATTATCTGGTCATTATCACATTACTGCTTGCGGGACATTGCTGTGTGCAAATTGACTGCCGCATTTCCTACATTACAACAGTGACTACACTTCAAAAGTACTTCATTGGCTGTGAAGCACTTTGGGACGTCCTGAGGTTGTGAAAAGCGCTATAAAATGCATGTCCTTTTTTTCTAATAAAGACAGATGTGTTATATACATTGTTAACATTCTGTTATTGTTTATCTGAGGGAGAAAAGAACTGAAATGAGAAACAATTGTTTTCTCCCAAATTAAACATGAAGGCCACATCCCAGCCAGGATGTGCCTGCCTGGGACCTCTACTGCTGACCGTGCCAAAGTTTGTTGGATCAGTGAGAGGTTCTTTTACTCGAATGTCAATGGCAAGCACCCACCCAAGATGTTGTGCAACCTGCATTAAATTGTCCCTTTCCCAGAAATAAGCTGTGCGGCAACAATTCTCGGTGTAAAATGGTGTGATTATATGTATGAAAGTCTGTGACTTCAGGACTCCAGAAGAAAATGATTAATTACTTCACAGAGCTGGAGTACGAGATCTTCATAAGCAAAAGGTTTCAGAATGACTAAAGACTTTGGCGTAAGATGCAACCACAGTATATCTGATACATTGGTTCAATCCCACAGCCCTATTTGTAACAATTAGGTAATTGTACAGCAATGCATTGTGGTCGCACAAAGCAAAGCTTCGGGTAGCTCTGGCTTGCAGCAATCATTATTCAAACACGATATTTCACAGCTAGGAGGAAACATGTCAGTCAACTGAAGCACCGTTGTGTAGATATGTGACTTCCTGCCCAGCCACAGGTTTAACTAAAGGCAGTGCAATTCAACCACTGTGACCAAAGTAGTACTCTAAAGAGATGGGAGGACCTAGTGTATGGTTCTCACACATTGGATTTCCAAGAATCGCCCAGTGATAGAAGGAAATGAGACAGCTCAAATGAGGAAAGCTTGACCAACTTCACATTGCATGGGTTTGAATGAGTTCAAACAAGCTCAGTCACTGATGCTTTGAAAATGTGTGGGCTCTGCTCCATGTGGCAGCATTATAAATAGAATCTATGGGAACAAATTTAGATTCATTCATAAGATACTGCAGCAACTACCCTAGTAGCATGGCCCTTTAGTAAAAGATGTCTGACTTAACTCACAGCAGTGAAAAATGCATTCAGTCAATCCCATTGCAAAATCTCAACTTTGAAATGAGTTGCCTTACAGTACAATACACTGTTTATAGGACAACTGGCCTGTGGGATAATGCCTCATTGTTCAGTAACTAAGCTTATGAACATTAATAACACAGAAACTCTCATGAGCCTTTCCCTGCTAAAGTGTCCAATTTCAATTAATTCTTTCCCATCCATATGTAGCATACTTAGAATATTGATGTGGCTGGGGCTGCAAAATGTAAACTGCAGCCTATTTTTTAATCTTTTAATTAGAATATATTAATACATTTTGAAATCCCAGCAAGAGTAACATCAGATTGGTTTTACACATGGACAGTGAGAACAAATTAAAACCACATGCCGTGGCCACAGAAAGTCTCTTCTGAGTGTCAATTGTTTGAGGAGCACAAAAGTAAGATTTTATTAATACTGCTACAGTACTGGCCCCTGCAAACATTGCTCTCTTCTTCCTTCTAAATTCTGCCCTACATTCTTCCTCCTCCCTGCATCCACAGAGCTTCAGCACGGTTTCCTACTTTAATCCATTCTTTTTGAGGAACTCAAAACTATGGAGCTCCTTATCACCCTCAGGCTTCATTTCCTCCGACGGGGTTTCAAGCCCAATCTTGAATTTCCTAACCACTACTTGATTTACCTAATCTTCTGTTATACTCTCTTCAACCTTGGTGGTAACCTCACTATAGACCTTCACCCTTCAAATAGTTTCCTCAGTAAAAAACAAGATGGTTCAATTGGTATTAATCCACATAATATCCAAGTAAAATTTGGAATTGAAGGGATTGTTCCAAATTTCTCTGCACTAGGGACCATATGTGCTGTATGAGACAAAGATTAGCTTTTGCAGTATGACATTTAGGTTGCACCAATGAATAGACAGTGGCCAAAGAACCTTCAAATGTGAACTCCATTTTACAGTGACATCTGTGGGTAAACTCCTATTGCAAAACCTCATTGAAGCATAGCTAGGACCAGAGACTCGAGTTAAAAAAAAGGGTCCCCAACTGTGCGGTTTCTTCATCTGAACCTGAAAAATACTACAGGTTAGTTTTTGTGTTAATGATTGGATGATTCCAAACATCTCTTTATTTAAGACTTGGTTATACCCACATGCTTCACCATCAGATACATTTTCAATGGGGTTTATGTCAAAGAAAACCGTGACACACTGGGACATATTTCCATCTGTGCACGGTTTCTCGTGTCTTCTCAAAACATCTAATGAAACATGGTGGTTGTTACTGTAGCATGAAAAGGGAGTCTATTCTCGGAGTGTTTTCTGGTTTCCACTAGTGGTTTATGAGGAGAGGATGCATCCAACTCCCTTGTATATTAAGGAAGTATCAGATATCCCATCGTTATCAGTGTAATGTAACATAGGTGTCACCCTTGGCTCAGTGGTAGCATTCTTGCCTCTGAGTCAGTGATTGTGGGTTCAAGCCCCACTCCAGAGACTTGAGCACATAATCTAGGTTGACACTTCAGTGCAGTACTGAGGGAGTGCTGCACTGTCGGAGATGCGGTCTTTCAGAAGCAATGTTAAATCAACCCCTGTCCACCTTCTCAGGTGGCTGTAAAAGATCTATGGTACTATTCAAAGAAGTACTCCCAGTGTCCTCATCAACATTTATCTCTCAATCAACATCACTAAAACAGATTATGAAGTCATTTAACTCATTGTTGTTTGTGGGACCTTGCCGTGCACAAATTGGCTGCTGTGTTTTCCTACATTACGACAATAACTAAGTTTGGCTGTAAAGCACTTTGACACATGTTGAGGCTGTGAAAGGTGCTATGCACATTTTTAATTTATAGATGTGACTTCTACTAAATCGAAGGTCTAAATTCATCTAATTGCTGATCTGCAACTGGCAGACCTGTAATTTGGAATAACTCCAACTGGCAGGACAGCACAGGCACTGGCACAGTCGGTTGAGTGCTGTGGACACAGGCCCAAGACCCAACAACAGCTTGACATTTAATCTGTTCTTTGTTAAGGTGGATGACCCAACTCAGAAACAATGGTGTTCTTTCTTACCCTCTCAGAAGCATGCCACCTTTTAAGCTTCTCCAGAACAGGGCAATGGGAGCAAGAAGGAGGTGCACAGTTCTGCTTAACTCATAATGAAGAACAACTGGGAGGTGAGCGACTCGAACAATCAGAGGGACAAAAAAGGGTAAATGCAGAAGGAACACAATTCATAACAAGGAGTTGTCCATTCAAACGCCAGTTTGAGTGCTTGCACACTTGAAATAGCATAATAGCCTCAGGCTGGTCGAGCTAGGGTCTAAAAACAAGCAGTATTTAACTTACACACTATAAAATGTAACATAACACAATTGTGAACTCCCACTGGCAGAATCCATACACCTCAAGTTTGAGCATCTCTGCCCATTGATCATTTTTATTGCATCCCAGCACTGAGGAGCTTGCACTCCATTTACTGCAGGTCAGAGAAACACTTCACTCTGAATTACTTACGGAGGGAACATGCAAACTTTTTTTATTTTTGACATGAGGAAAGATTATACGGTTTGACAATAAATTCAGAATTATGCACTGGTTTTTCCTGTAAGTGCAGCAGGGCAATTTCCTCTTATTGCTGCACTATATTTAGTATTAAAAAGTACTTTAAAAAATGATGAATGACCAGATAGTCCGCGCTTACAATAATAATCGTCTTCTTTAATAATGGACCAAACAAATTACATTTAAAAATGTAGTGAAAGGGCATTGTGCAGTCTCATCAGAAATCTGTCATGCAGACAGGGAATGCAGCATAGCTCGATTGCCAAAATCCTTACACGGAGATGGTGGAGGAGGACGCTTTCCAGAAACAACTCATGGGGGAGGGGTGGGGTCATTTTCTGATTCTGCACTGCTGGCAGAGATCCTCGCCCACCTGCCACCCACATCAGGGAACTGTGTATGTGCTGCCCACGATTGTACCATCCAAATGGATGGAAAATCATAGGCAGAGCACCCACACTTTCCTGAAAGGCATGGCTGGTGGGCAAGGCTCCTGAACCTCACAAAATTGGTCCGACTGCATACATTACACTTACAACACTAGCGGTATCATATTCATTTGAGGAATGATGTTAAAGGATAGAATGTCCTGATGTACTCTAGGGGAATCAAGGGATATGGAGATCGGGCGGGAAAGTGGAGTTGAGGTCGATGATCAGCCACGATCTTATTGAATGGTGGAGCAGGCTCGAGGGGCCGTATGGCCGACTCCTGCTCTTATCTCTTATTTCTTATGTTCTTATGGCAATGCATTGTGGTCGCAAGGCTTCGGTTAGCTCTGGGTTGCAATGCACTGCAATAACAATAACTTCAATTGATCTGGAGAGTATTTGGTATTAAACAGATTCTACTCTTTGACTATACACAGCAGCTTGCGCCATCAGCATTTATTCAGCAAAAATCATCATCTTCATCATCAACAACAACAACACCTCCAACGTGCATTTATAGAGCACCTTTAACGTAGGAAAACGTCCCAAGGCACTTCACAGCGGCATAATCAGACAAAACTGGACACCGAGCCAAAGAAGGAGATAATAGGAGGGGTGACAGAGTTCTGTTTTAAGGAGGGTCTTAAAGATGGAGGGGGAAATGGAGAGGCGAAAGGGTTTAAGAAGGGAAATCCAGAGTGCTGCATGGAATAACTGGATTAAGGCATCAACTAAATGTTGCCATTTTAGCAGAACCAGAGTGTACACTTGGGAACCTGGCACCCTATTGCTCACAGTACTGATTTGCCAACAAAATGGCACAGTGGGGTGTCCCAGGCTGGTCTATCACTTACACCCACCTCCTGGCCTAGCTGCTAGGTAGCAATATTAGCAATGTTCCCATGTATGGACAAGGGGAAGAAATGTGGACACTGTCCCTCTTGCCCAATCACAGTGGTATTGTCAACTCCTCAAAAGAAAAGTGCAGAGCTTGGATCATACACACCTTCAAGCTGAAGATGACCACCTGCGAAAGGGTGCAAACTATGAGAAAACTAAGGGACAAAATATGAATAACGTTGGGGCTGAAATAGAATCAGCTGGTGAAGAGTGCCAATTATTTCTTCATTCTGAGTTACTCATTCTCAGTTTTATTGTGCCCTCTTTCTTTGTACCAACTCACTTCCATTACAACCATGGACTCACAGTTATATTCCCTCTATACAATTGCAGCATTTCACCTTCTCCAGCTTGCACACATTATACACAACCACCAACCAGGCTACTTTATACAACATAGGTAAATATCAGTGTTTCTTTACCTATGGGATATATCATATATTGAACATGTGTGCTGATAAAAGACTGATGTATAATATTTCTGACAGAGAACCTGATAATTCACTATTTGCACATACTTCAACCTGTACTTTGACAAAGGTGAAATTACATTTGGATTAACATAAAGTTGAAGGCGGGTCTAGAACGAGGGGTCACAGTCTCAGGATACGGGGTCGGACATTTGGGACTGAGATGAGGAGAAATTTCTTCACTGAGGGTGGTGAATCTGTGGAATTCTCTACCACAGAAGGCTGTGGAGGCCAAGTCACTGAATATATTTAAGGAGATAGATAGATAGATAATTTCTAGACACAAAAGGCATCAAAGGGTATGGGGAGAGAGCGGGAATATGGCATTGAGATAGAGGATCAGCCATGATCATATTGAATGGCGGAGCAGGCTCGAAGGGCCGAATGACCTACTCCTGCTCCTATTTTTCTATGTTCTATGTTTCTAACTCTATATTCTGATGCTTTGGTTTTAAATTGATGCCACTAGTGAATATTTTGTCATCAGCACTGTAGCAGTCCTCATATTCATGGAATGAGTTAAACATTCTTCTAATGTATAATAATGTCCTCTGAATTCCTCAATTAAACTGTAGATTTATTATTCATTCCCAACCATCATAACTTCAAAGTTTAACTATTCCAAATTAACTACAGGAAATCATTTTCTGCCCAGTTAGTGGATGCTTACTGCTGCTACAAGACAGGATCTTTACCATGCAAAAGGTTAACCTGGCTGAAATCCAACTGACTATGGCACTGGCTTTACTTCATCATTCATTCATCAGAATACAATACAGAGTTGACCAGCAGCCTTTTATGATTCATATATTCACCACTATTTCACTGCATTATTATCTGAGCTATGGTATGCATTGTGGTCAAAGTAAAAATCAACGATCTAGAACACAAAACTTACCTCAATGTCATTATCAAGACACAACACAAGAACTAAAAACAGAAAATGCTGGAAAAACTCAGCAGGTCAGGCAGCATCTGTGGAGAGAAAAACAGAGTTAACATTTCCGGTCGATGACCCTTCGTCAGACCTGAAACGTTAACTCTGTTTCTCTCTCCACAGATGCTGCCTGACCTGCTGAGTATTTCCAGCATTTTCTGTTTTTATTTCAGATTTCCAGTATCCGCAGTATTTTGCTTTTGTACAACACAAGAACTGTCAAAGAGTTGTATAGTTATCTACCAATATGACAGTATAATCCACCAATAGGCTTGAATTTTTATCATCACCATGCTCACTATTAAATTATAGCAAAACAATCAACTCTGGCATTTTAAAATGCAAACTTTCAAACATTATGCCGTTATTTTCTTTTACTTCCCAAAACGTACTGCAATAGCAATAACTTCAATTTATCTGGAGAGCATTTGGCATTAAACAGATTTTACCCTTTGACTACACACATCAGCCTGCACCATCAGCATTTAATCAACAAAGGCTCCATTTATTGTCTTGTCTACTGCTGATGGATGCAAATCATTATTCATTTATTTCCCCTTATACCTTCCTCTTTGACATATGACTGGCAGAACAAGCACAGGAAAGTGTGGAATGTCAGACTGCACATCACTCAAGCAGCACACAATACAAAAAGCTAAAGTACACTTGCCAGCAAATCAGAATAGCCATCAAAACAGAGGTTGAAACCTTCCTACCTGATCCTTGGCACTGTGTTTGTCCCGAGAATCAGTCTGGTTGTCACTCTAGCTAATGGCCTGTCATCTTCATAGTGTGCGTTTCTCTTGTAGTGCTTTAATATTATAGAACTGCTTCAAGACGCAAGTCTGCAACAGTCCCTCAGGAAGGGAAGGGGGTGGGGGTAACTCCCAGTTCTGTGGAAACCGCCTGGTTTATTTTGGAGCACAGATTCCACAGCAGGCAGAACAACAATAAAAAGGTGTGCAAACTGCACCTTCACCACACAGGCCAACCTCTACTTACATAAAACCACTTTGCTGGCCTGTATAAATGGCTTGAGTGGCAGAGCCTGCAACAGCATTGCTACTTCCGCATTAAACGGAAAGATCCTTTTTACAGGTACTGCCAGCAGAAGTGGTACTGCCTCCAGAGGTGCATAAATATAAAAAAAACACCACTTTGGTGGGTCTCAGATCCTCCAGGGGCAGCAGCATCACTTCATTTTCTTTACCACAATACTGCTGTGGCGGCAGTGGGAAAAAGACACTGTTCTATTAGAAGCCACATCCCACCATAGATTCAGTTTTCCAATGAACTTGCAGTTACTGTGCGTCAAAGAATGTTATAAGTAGGAGGCGTCATTTACTCCAACTGCATATATCAGACTAAACATTCTCACTTTGTGATATTGGTGCAGACTAGAGCTGTAAAGTCAATGTTATTAGCTGCTTTCATATTCGTGCCTTTTTAATTTAGATCCCAGGAGACCAGCACCCATGAGTTGGCTCTCGGTGTTTACGTTGCTAAATCCACTCCTGACGGCAGTATCATAGGCACAATTATTCATGAGTACCAGGAGTTAGCAATAAAAGGCACCACTCTAAAAACAGCTTTAGATAAGGTTGGTATAAAGACCTAATGGTATTTGGCCCCATCATGAAATTCTTCATACACTGCCATCTAACTATAAGTGCAGGCAGTTAACCTGCCCCAGGTGCTTGCTACCGCCACGTGGAGATGTATAAGAGCAGTATTGGTCAACCTGACTCACTTTCCAATTTTCTTTGCCACCTCATGACAGGTGTGCTTGGGAAATCAGTTTTTGTGGAATTATGAAGAGAATCCAAAACAACAACATGCCTTTAATATAGCAAATCGTCCCAAATTGTTTCACAGACAGGGAAGAATGGGCACCGAGCAGCAGTTGGAAGAAAAATGAGGGGAGAATTCAGGAATGCAGGGGTGTGATGGCTAAAGGTTCTGTCACCAATGGTGGAGTATTGCGGGGGAGGATGCACATTAGAATAGAGTTAGAAGAATGGTGAGTGTGAGCAGGGACATAGGGCTGTAGGAGATTGTCGGGGGACAATAGAGTGAGGTCATGGATCAATTTGTAAACAAGGATGCGGAGTTTGAAATCAATTCACTGAGAGACAGGAAGCCACTGGAGATTGGCAAGGACAAGAGTGATAGGTGACTGGAATTTAGTGAAGGACAAAAATCCAGGAATTAAAATATTGGCCCGGAATTTGCGGTCAGCAGCGAAGGTGTTCGCTGCTAGCCACGAGGTACGCTTCGCACAAGGATCTCGCGATCTCTGTGTCGAGAACTTTGGGTTTTCCGACCTTCAATTCAAATCCACGGAAGTTAATGGGGATTCCCTTGTGCGAACTGCTGTGACGTCAACAAGCTGTCTAAGCAGCCAATCAAAAGGCAGAATTCCCACAGACAGCGAACAAGGAAGTGAGTAAGCTCTTAAAATTCTAACTTTTTTAAATTGTTAGAGAGAGCAAAACAAAGATTGGAGAAAAGGCAAACCCTGAAATAAAGATGGACAAAATTTAAAAAAAAATTTAAACATTTTTGAAAAGTTTCTTAAAAATTTAATTTTTATGAAAATGGACAAATTTCACACTGCACAAAATTAAAATTAGTTTTCCAGGCCCTTAACATTTGTTTAGCAGTAATAACGCTGTCAAGACCCCAGTAACCCCTTTGTCTCTAACATTTAGAGGGGAATTGAACAGCGTAATTACTACGGAAGAGCCGAAGTTTGTGTCAGTTTCCCTGATTTGGCTGATTACACAGATTGCTGGACGGGGTTGGGGGCGGGGAGGGGTCACAGTGCAGCCTGTTTCGGAGCCGTCAATGACAGACCGCAACTTCAGGATGTGCCAAATCCCAAAGTTGCGGTCAGTTGCAAAGGCGGAACGACGGTGAATGCTGCAGTTCGCCCATCATCCCGACCGCAAATTCCGGGCCATTGCTTCAAGTTCGTGTTTATGTAGGGTGGAGCTCAAGACAGCCAGCAAGGAGAGTGTTGGGTAAGTCAAGCCTGGAGACTATGATGGGGATAGATGGAAGTTTCAGTTTCTATGAGGGTAAGGCATGTCTCACCCACATGGCATTAATACATCAATGCACAGTGCCAGCTGCCTGCTACCCAAGAAACCAAGAAAATGTAACTTCATATCAAGCTAATTAACTGATTTGAGTGCTGAAATATTGCAGGGTGGTTGGGAGATGCTTGTAAGATATAAAGTATAAAGAAAATAGAAGAAATAGGCGCAGCATTACTGTAGTAGAGCCATAGGTATCAACTCAAAATCACACAAAAATTAAAAGACAACAAATCATATACAACACATATAACAAAGCTCACTCTGTTATCTATTGGATGCAACATGCTCCTTATTACATAGCCTTTGATCATTTGTGACAACTAATTAATTTTGTTGAAGGATTGCTCTATGTTTTCAGAAGGTGTCATATTGAGCTGTGCTGAGCTGTCACTGTAAGGCAAGTGCCTTTAGAGAGCATGTCCCAGGGCTGCCTATCTGCACAACTTGTATCTGCAAATGACATTCAAGCTTATAAACTACAAGCTACTCTGAAGTCATTATTTAGCTAATTTAATGAAATTCCTGCTTCCCTTCCAGATCCAATTTGTTTCTCAATTGTTACAACCCTATCTAATCTAAAATAAAATTAATAAATGTAAGGGAGGTGAAAGAAAAATAACGTAAAAGGGATTAAGTGAGAATCAGTTAGGTTGGTAAGGTTTAAAAGAAACAATGGCAGTATGTAAATGTCTCAGGCCAGTCATGAAGCATATTAAAATGGCAATAGATGACAGAAACGTTGTCCAAAGGAATACTGCATGAAAAAAGATGACAATATAGCAGCAACTCAGCTCTTTTTCAGGAGAAATCATTCTCAGTGAGCAAAGTTTCACATCTAAGCCCAATGCAAGGAAATCCCAACCATGCAAAGAGACAGATGGCGAGGTGGCTGAAATATCATAAATCACTGCTCCTTTGTCTCAGAGGCTGCTCCACAGCTTCTATTACAGTGACGTTCCACCCTATAAAAAATGGTAAGCTTTCAACAGTTAAGTCACAGACAAAATACGTATTCTGGCCCACATGTTGCGGTACTATAAAATGTAGAGAACTGAACTGTCATATTGCTGTATTTTTTGAATTGTGTGCTTCTGTGCATGCCGGTGTATGTACACGCATGTGTGTTGGAGGGGGAAACACCATTGCTTCTCCTTTGCACAATGATATAGCTGTAGCCCCACTATAAATCTCTCTCTCTCTCTCTCTCGTCAAAAACAAAATATTTTTATTAATATTTTAGAGGTTCAAAACAAGTGTAGAGCATGTCATTTTCTTTGGCCATTTTTCCACAGAAAGGATTTGGAAAGTTATTTTTTAAGTGTTGAGTTTTTGTTTTTTTAAGTGTTTAAAACAAAATTCTTTTGCACAGGTTTAAAAAGAAAGGCCACAGGCTGGAGGAATTTGCAGAGTGAATTAAAGGAATTAAAGTCAGACACTGATGATCAAGAACAATAAAAGGGTTGTTATCTCACCCTAGCGGCTCCCAACAAACATTCACACCCTAGGGAGATGGGATATCCTTTCCTGTTGAACTTTGCGTGAAGCTATTTTCCAAAGAGAGGGGGCATGGTAGTTTCTATGAGAGAAACCCACCTACCCTCAGCTCACTACTCATTGGCATTAAACTATCACCACTAAAAGATATTTGGCCTGGGAAATGAAAATGTCACAATGATAAACTGGAAGGTACTCTTCTAAAGTTGTGACTAAGACACACCTTCCGGAAATTTCCCGTTGCCGCACGTGCAGGTTTGGGGGTGGGTGGGCAGTAAAAATGGTGGAAATAGCGAGCGCATTGGGAACCCGCCATTTAACTCGGGCAGCTTTGAAGGCACGACAGGAACCCGATCGGCAGAGGCGGGTGACCTCATTCAAATCATTAAGTGCTTGTTTACAGACCCTTAAGAGTGATTTTAACACCAGCTTCTGAGTTTTACTGCAAGAGCACGGGATTCACGGAGGTCAGGTGCCTCGCCTGTGAAGGAGAGGCGGAAGCTCAGTGGCCATTGGCAAGTTCATTCATTGACAGCTGGGAAAAGCACATAAATACTGCAACATTACACCTCATTAACTGCCTCATGGAAAGGCTCTTGCTCACTCCATTTTGTCCACAGATTTGGGTGTTTGCAGCTTGCAGGTCATTTTTGAAACCTCGGAAGCCACTCTCACACATTGCTACTCACTATCACAACATTGAGGGATTGGCGCTCTGATCTCCACTTTACCTGCCATCTACTACAACAACAACAACTTATATTTATATAGCGCCTTTAATGTAGTAAAAAGTCCCAAGGCGCTTCACAGGAGTATTATAAGACAAAAAATTTGACACCAAACCACATAAGGAGAAATTAGGGCAGGTGACCAAAAGCTTGGTCAAAGAGGCAGGTTTTAAGGACTGTCTTAAAGGAGGAAAGAGAGGTAAAGAGACGGAGAGGTTTAGGCAGGGAATTCCAGAGCTTCGGGCCTAGGCAACAGAAGGCACGGCCACCAATGGTTGAGCGATTATAATCAGGGATGCTCAAGAGGGCAGAATTAGAGGAGCACAGATATCTTGGAGGGTTGTGGGGCTGAGGAGATTACAGAGATAGGGAGGGGTGAAGTCATGGAGGGATTTGATAACAAGGATGGGAATTTTGAAATCGAGGCGTTGCTTAACCAGGAGCCAATGTAGATCAGCGAGCACAGGGGTGATGAGTGAACGGGACTTGGTGCGAGTTAGGACACGGGCAGCAGAGTTTTGGATCACCTCAAATTTACATAGGGTAGAATGTGGGAGGCCAGCCAGGAGTGCGTTGGAATAGTCAAGTCTAGAGGTAACAAAGGCAGGGATGAGGGTTTCAGCAGTGGATGAGCTGAGGCAAGGGCGGAGACGGGCGATGTTACGGAGGTGGAAATAGGCGGTCTTAGTTATGCTGCGGATATTTAGTCGGAAGCTCATTTCAGGACAAATATGACACCAAGGTTGCAAATAGTGTGGTTCAGCTCAGACAGACGTTAGAGAGAGGGATGGAGTCAATGGCTAGGGAACGAAGTTTGTGGCGGGGACTGAAAACAATGACTTCGGTCTTCCCAATATTTAATTGGAGAAAATTTCTGCTCATCCAGAACTGGATGTCGGACAAGCAGTCTGACAATTTAGAGACCGTGGAGGTGTCGAGAGAAGTGGTAGTGAGGTAGAGCTGGGTGTCATTAGCGAATATGTGGAAACTGACATCAGCATGGGTGCCGCTTATACTGTCTCACCGTGGTCCTCAGAATCGGACCAAGATGAGCCCCATCACCAACAACACCAGCCACAGCAACCACAACAGCAGCCTTCTCCTCAATGACCTGATGCTCCACAGGAGGGGGACAGCAGAGGGCTGCAGCATGCGGGAGGCGATACCCCCAACACAGGGTATACAGGCAGAGGATGCAGGGCGTCATCGACTGCACATGTGTGGCCATGAAGGTACCCCGTCATCACCCAGGATTGTTTGTCAACCGCACGGGCTTCCACTCCCTCAATGTGCAGCTCGTCTGCAACCACTAAAAAATGATTATGCATGTGTGCGCCAGATTCCCTGGCAACTGTCATGACTCTTTCATGCTGCGCCAGTCCACCATCCCTCAGCTCTTCGCACCTCCAAACAGACTTACTGGCTGGCTGCTTGGAGATGAGGGCTATCCACTGAAGACATGACTCATAACACCCCTGAGGAGGCCAAATACTGAGGCTGAGAGGCGTTATAATGAGAACCACATGACCACCAGATTTGTCATAGAGCAAGCAATAGGCATGCTGAAGATGCGCTTCAGATGCCTTGGCACATCTGGAGGAGCCCTTCAGTACGCACCAGCCAGGTTTTCCAGAATCATCGTCGTCTGCTGTGCACTGCACAACATAGGATTGGAGCTGCAGGAGGAGCAAGGCACAGAGCACACAGCCTCTTCAGAGGAGGAGGAGGATGAGTAGGTGGAAGACGAGGAGGAGGAGGAACCTAAGGTGCAGACGGCACCAGTAGCGGTACACATTGCTGGCCGGGAGAGCCTGGGCTGGCCTCATCATAGCCAGATTTACTTAACTTGCTCCAATGCAGCCACATGCTGCACTAAGGTTCCCCCCCATCCCCCAACAACACTATAAAGCATCCCTACAATGACCAATCCATTCCTCTCACCCAAAGCCCCAATGCACGAGGTTAAATAATGTGTCACCATTCACTCCAATTGACCAAGCCACTTCCAAGGTTTGAGGCAAAAATGGAAAAAACCCAAAAGTGGGGCAAAGAAAACCATTTATGTGCGTCATCAAAATAACTGAAACTCACCACGAACAATTTTTAATACACCCATGTGCATTTTTTCTTTTCCAAGTGCTTCTACGAGGTGCTACCCCTGTGGCTTCAGCAGAGGTAAATGTCATCATGTACATAATGGCAACGTTACCCATTCTTATGATGACAGTTCTAGTTCATCTCTTTACTCTCCCACAGGTTCATCAACTGCACCGCCGCCCCCCCCCCACTGTCCAGCCGGAGGAGGAAGATGACTCCTCAGAGGAACCTCCAGTCTCTGAGGGTGCACCATCACTAGTCCCAAGCACACCCAGCACCAGCGCAGATACACACACTTCAGTGGGTCCTTTGCACCATAGAGTAGAAGTGTCACCTGGTGTCTCACAATTCACAAGTGAGCAAGAGCAGGTGGTGTTGACAGGGACAGCAGTGGAGACTCCTCGCTGGAGGGCACAGAATGCTCCAAGCTCTGCTGAGCTGCATGCAGACGCTGAGCCTCGGAGGCCATCGAGAAAGAGGGTGATCTTGGAGGGGCAGCAACAATTGCATGAGGCTCTGGCATCTTCTGCAGCTGCGATGTCTGCAAATGTTCAGAGAATGGAGGAGTCTATCTCCAACATGAGCACCACCATGTCGCAGGCGATGGCGACGATGTGCTCTTCCCTGGAAAGGATGGCCACCTCATGGAGCAGCAAATACGCCACTCATATGAGCACATGTTAGGTGTGGACAACAGATGGCAGGTGCTCACAGACCTCCTCTCAAGGACGGATATAAATATAGACTTTGGCCTTCATCGCCCTACTGCTGTGCAGCAAGGTGCTCACTAGCTCCTCGCTAGCAGGGAAGTCCGGGTGGCCCATGAGAGGAATGATGGTGAGAGGGGACATCGAATTGGGGGCTCTCCTCAAAGCGTTCCTGCTTCTCCCCCATTGCCTCCCCCTCAGTCAGAGCCCCACATCCTTCCTCGGATCCCGATGGCCGAGTCTGCCCCTGCACAGTCGCAGGAGGAGCAGACTTTGGCGGGGCCCTCACAGGCTCCAAAATCCAGAGGACGTCCGCCAAAAGTGTCTTAACAAGTCACAGCAGGGAAGTGAGCAGCCAGCAATTTCACTGGCTGCTGACATCAGTCACCATATGACTGGCTGCTGTATGCCATGTGGCTTTATGAGATATGATTCTGTCACCAGGTTGCTGGGGATGTCCCCCCTCTCTCTGTCTCCCACCGCCAGCATCTCTCAAATTCCCAAGATCTCCAGAGCCCCCTCCTCTGCTGCTTTAAATATGGGCACTGGAAATGAGTCATCGATGACGTCATCAGACCCGCACCCTTTAATAGGGCCGAGAAACGCGCGCATGGCTGGTTTAATTGGGGCCATTACGCTAAAGTCGCTCTGAAGAGCCAGCTGATCAAAACATCGCGTTCCCGACCTGCCACGCATGCACCCGAACCAACTCAGAAGTAAAAAATTCCGGCCATTGTTAGGGCAGAGTTAAGCTAGCATTACTCCAAATGAGGCCATGCTGTCTTTCCCGGTCTTCTTGGTGATGTTTTACAAGTGGTCCAAGCCAGAACAAATTACGTCTTGACAATAATTTTCTTCTAGCAGGAATATGCATGGAAGTGCATTTGACTCTCAGCTTTAAGATGTAATTGGATGGATTTCTAAGGCATGATTTAAACTGTTCACAGACAACACTCACTTCAGTGTGACTAATTGCAATGTCTAATAATTGCTGCCCTGACCTTTGTTTTTCTTTTTTATCTTGCAGCCTTGACAGTATTAGTTTTATTTTTGGTACAAATGTGACTTCCTAATTAAAGCTTCCTTTGATCATTGAGCCTTGACTGTATCCAAGCCATTTAGCCCCATTGTTGGGACTGTCAATTATACAAAAAGGAGAACCCTTCATTAAAACACTTTTTTTTCCAATTTCTTTTTGCCTTTGAGGTTATTGAAATGATCTAAATCAAGACAATATCAGCCATGGAATGGTTCAATCAGAACTCACAAATTGACTGAGGAAGATAGGAATGTGCTCTTCAGAATAGAGGAGATCAAAATGTTGGGTTTGATGGTTGGAGTGCAGCACTCAAATTTAAAAAATAATGTGGTGTCTACCAATGTCAGGGATGCCAATGGTGAAGATTGGAATTAATTTTGTTTGGACATCCCTGGTCAGTATCAAGCATTCTCAAGTCAATTATAGCCTAAACCATATACAACATTAATCTCCCTTAGTCTCTCCCCAATAATGTGCTTTAATCACAACCTCAAAGAAGCACCAGCTAGATATTTTCACTTCCCACATCAACTTTCCTTCCGGCCTCACGGAGTGAGATTTCCAATTAGTGCCAAATTATGACCAGTTATGTGCTGTGCACACATTTTCACAAGCAGCTGGGTTCAAACTGCCCCAAACAAGGTCATAAGCGAGTTACGATCAGTGGACCAATAGCATGAGATCCAGAGCTTTGCATCATGCATTCTGTTCGCACCATCATTTAGCTGAGTAATTCAAATTAAAATGTTAAAAATTAAATGCAAGTATTTCAATATTTTGAATGTGGATTACTCTGCTGTACAGATTATACCAAGCTCCAATGATGTCACAGCGAACTTTGTTACCTAAAAAGGACAGAACCGGGTACTTTCTAAATGGTGAAAAGCCAAAAACAGTGAAGATCCAAAGAGACTTGGGGGTCCAGGTACATAGATCATTAAAATATCATGAACAGGTACAGAAAATAATCAAAAAGGCTCATGGAATGCTGGCCTTTATATCTAGAGAACGAGAATACAAGAGGGTAAAGTTATACTTCAGCTGTACAAAACCCTGGTTAGACCATACCTGGAGCAGTTCTGGGCACCACACCTCAGGAAGGATATATTGGCCTTGGAGGGAGTGCAGCGTAGGTTTACCAGAATGATACCCGGACTTCAGGGGTTAAGTTACGAGGCGAGATTAGACAAATTAGGGTTGTATTCCCTAGAATTTACAAGGTTACGGGGTGATCTGATCAAAGTTTTCAGGATATTAAGGGGAACAGATAGGGTAGATAGAGAGAAGTTTTTTCTGCTGGTTGGGGATTCTAGGACTGGGGGCATAGTCTAAAAATTCGAGCCAGACCTTTCAAGAGGGAAGTTAGGAAACATTTCTACACACAAAGGGTGGCAGAAGTTTTGAACTCTCTTCTGCAAATAGTAATTGATGCTAGATCAATTGTTAATTTTAAATCTGAGATTGATAGCTTTTTGTTAACCAAAGGTATTAAGGGATATGGGCCAAAGGCGGGTATATGGAGTTAGGTCGCAGATCAGCCATGATCTCATTGAATGGCGGAACAAGGGGCTCACTGGCCTACTCCTGTTCCTATGTTCCCTCGTGCAGCTTGCTGTTTTTTAAAACAAAATGTGAAAGTATTCTGTGAAGACGTCATCATTATGTAGAACAAGTGATTTGACTGATATTTTAATTCCTAAACCAGTTAGAAACCTGTTCCTGCACTCACTTTTCCAGGACAAATGAATACTCAGTAGATAGGGAACATATTTTAAAGGAGAATTAGATAAATATTTGAAATGGGAAAATACAGGGCTATGGGGAGAAAGGTCAGTGGGATTGGTTTTGAATTGCTCTAGCAAAGAGCCGGCACAGACATGATGGACAATGTTCCCTCTCATTTTATTTTCCATGTGCGGTCCCTTTAAATTTGCTGCGCGGTATCTTCCAGCGGCAACAGCTTGTGAGCGGCCTGCACGGGACCTCCCGATTGATGCGTGGCCGTGCACCCGCGCATCTTAGAGGGAACAGTGATGATGGGCCTAATGGCCTCTTTCTGTGCTGCAAACTTCAAAGGTTTTAACATGCTGTACCGCTTCAGGAAATGGAAACTTCTTGCCTAGAAGCAGAAAGCCGTGCTAACACTGATGGTATCTTCAAATAATGCTTATTTGGGAGCAGTACGTCCCCACTGCCACCAGGTTTGTGATCTTCTCCTAACTCCAAGCACCAGTAGATGGTCCAGCCACGGCTTGTGGTACTGACTCTATTCTTGATTTTCCTTTTTCTAGTGTCAGGTGTGTTGAAAATGATCAGAAACTAGTGCCAAATTGCAATGGATGGCATGTATAATAGCTACATCAAAGTGATTATTTTCTGTATATAACAACCTGCTGTCATGGCAATTGTCTGTGGTAAATGGTGGTTACTGCTCCATATGCTCAGTGACAATTCTACGCAAGTCTATGGTCTATTTTGTCTCAGATAAAATCATAATAAACAATGGGGTAGATTTGGACTTCAATGGAAATAAAAATCAGGAGAGGGGGAAAACAGCCTGCCGACTCACTATCACTCGTTTTACACTATCACACAATATATATTTTTTTAAAGCAGCAACTGTTTTGGACAATTTGCCTTCAATAGAAGTGAAATATTAGAGAGGATGAGTGAGAGGGAGCAAAAGGGGACGTGGAGCTTCGCTGCAGGATCCTGCCCAAAACAAGCTTAGTCCTCTCAGTCATGCCAAACTTCACATCCAAATTTCATTCAGGATCCTGCCACAAGGCAACTCTAGTTCTAGTTCACAATCCGACCAACAGTAAGTCACGGTTAGACTCTTGGACCTGATAAAGAGTGTGTAACCTCGGTCTGGAGTCTGCCTCCAACTGAAGAAACGAGGTGAGCTTACAACACTATTTCTGTCTCCAACCTCAGTCTTGCACTTTGAAGTCAAGTCAGACCAGCTTCAATGGTTCCTGTTTAGTTTCAAGGATGAATCTTTCAGGATTCTCCTCACTGCTGGGACTTAATAGGTGTCTTAGCATCGCCCCTGGCCAACAGTTCACTCAGAAAAGGCACCTGGAAGGCAGGCTGATGCTAATCTTTATCTTACACCGTATGGCTCTAGATTTCCTCTGGGGTTTTCAGCGAACTGGGGTATTATTGGAGGGGCAGTGACTCATGGGGGAAGAAATTGCAATTGATGTCGGAGAAGGCAGCATGATGTAAGATGGCAGAATTCCTACCAGTTCTGCCTCTGGTGCCCCCAGCGTACTGTACGCTTGCTGAAGCCGGCGTACAGTGTTGCCGAGTGGTGGAAGTTGGTCGCACCAAATCTAGAACGATCAATTTCCTTGAGGCTGCCCTCAGGGTACTGGCCTTTCTGAAAAAGAGCCATGGTTTTTGAGAACTAATTCCTCTTCATCCAGACCTGCCCGTACTCCTTCCCAACAACGTCTAATTGTCTCTGCCACTAATTTTCTATCCCCCTGTCTAGGAGGTGCCCCACTGTGCTGCTACTGGCCTGGAAGCCCACCGACTTTAAAAAGAAAGGAAGAAAGCCTGACCGACTTTATGGCAATCTCCTGGCCCCAGGAATTTGGACGGGGTCAGTGGCACCCGGGCCCGATGGACACAAATCCCACTCCGCCATGGTTACAGCAGCAGAGTGAGATCACAAATTTCTGGGGCAACGGCTCCTCCGATAAATACTGGAGGGAGCTCTCCTCCGATAAATACTGGAGGGAGTTCTCCTGCAGAAGGGTTCTCAGGGTTCCTCTGTCACTACTATTAGTCTGTGTTGCACCTGCGAATCACATCTCAATTGTCCTGAACGCAAAATAAAAATCAGGAGATGTATAACGGGCAGCTGATCCGATATCGCACATGTTACACTGTCACCCAAGGTCAAAATGAACCCCCTTGTGTGAAGACAGCATGTACTAATCACATCTTCAATGTCATTTCTCTCTAAGTTTAAAAAAAAAGTTAACCACAGATACCACATCCTGGCGTGACTAGGTTTAACTTTTATTTTACATGGTGATACAAGCAAAAAGATAATTTTTGTCAGCATTGAGTGCAATCCTGGAATGAGAAAGGTGTTGCCTGAGACATTATATTTTTACCCCAGCAAGAAATACAACCTCTATACACAGGGAACTTCTCTATACACAGGGAACTTCTCTATACACAGGGAAGTTCAAAAGTCATGTACTGACTAATGTCTTCCAAAATTACACCATTTACACACTAGCAGTGGCAATGTCAGTGGGGTTGATGTCCCCCCCCACCCCCAATCATTTTGAGGTAGGCCAATGCGGCTTTGGGAGACACCCTCTATTTTGCTCCCAGGAGCCTCTGTCAACTGTCTTTGGCCTCTAGGCTTGGCCTGTCTGTGTGCGGTTCCTGGCCCACTAGGGTAAGTCGGCATTCCCCAGTTGCCAGCTCGGTTCCCTTCCTGCCAAGTCGGCCAAATCTCGAGTCCTAGCCCCCTCCACCACCCCCCATCCCCGGTCCAACAAACCTTCCGCCTCTGCATACTAGAGCCCAGACTAATTTTCCTTCTTTTTGCTCCCAGTCTTGTGATTCAATGAGTTGCATTATCACCATTAGCCCACTGGAGGGCCTTTGCCGTCAGACATCATTGAAAATTAGTAGGCAGCTCGACGAGTGAACGGCCGAATGAGCTGAAATGGCATGTGCACTGGTAACGTGAGGTAGACTGACCACACTGACATCCACATCGCATTGTCTGGTATCTGTCTATGATTGATGTTTCAGCTAAGTGCTGACCACGGTAAGACTGGGTGTTTTGATTTCCTGACAAAACTAGGAATATGAGACAGTGAGGCCAGAAATGAAAGCTCATCAGACATAGGATCTGTAATAACAAACCTCAGCTTCGTCCCTATGCAATTATCTTTTCTAGTGCAATGCTCCGGTTCTGACCACATGGGTAAGATTTCAAATAAAGAATTCAAGAACTCAAGTGTAAAATTCTACTCACTTCAAACTTTGAACATTGAGCCAACATAGTGAGGTAATCCTGCCACTTATAAATCATTGGTGTGACCGCACTTAGAATACCGTGTACAGTTCTGGTCACCACAGTACAGAAAGGATATTGCAGCAATTGAGAGGATACAGAAGGGAGCAACCAGAGTGATTGAGGGGATGGAGGGATTGGACTAAGGAGCGTTTATGTAAACTGTCAATGTTCTCACTGGAAAAAAGGTTGAGATGTGCTGTGATTGCTGTTTTTAGGATTCCAACAGGACTAAATAACGTAGATCATGAGAAGTGGTTTCACCTCGTCCAGAACAGTAGAACCAGAGGACACGGTCTGCACTTGAAGGGGGGTAAATTCAAAACTAATCTGCGGAAACATTGATGGTAATTTTTAACTCCCAAAAACGGGTGGGTTTGGGTCGGGTGGGAAGTTAAAATGTAAAAAATCTGAAACAGGAACTCAAACCACCTCGAACCCACCCACTTCCGGTTTTAACAGAGGCAGGATGAGGGGCAGGTGACCAATCCACTCTCAGGAGGCAGGTCGGTTGTTGAAACCTTTTAAGGAGGCTGTGTGCCTTCATTTTTAACAGGATTTCTATTTTTAAACCCAGTTTGGCCAGATTTCCCGGGCTTCGGGAAACCCGGCAGGGAAAAGGAGGCGAGAAGGGCCGAATCCCTGAGATAAGTGTCTTTACAGCACTGATTGTGGGCCAGAGGGAGCAGGAATGTTTCTTCCAGGCCCAACAAGCAAACCTGCAAACAGCCCCTCCCCCACCTCCACGATCTTTCCCCAACATACCCCCCATCACCGAACCACCCATCATCAACCACCACTGATGCCCCCCCCACGACCACCGACACCCCTCGCAACCCTCGACTCCCCCATCTTGGAACCCCCTCCGACCTCTCCCCAACACCCCCCCCCCAATCTCCGACTCTCCCCTCAATCTCCCCCGTCTCTGCCCGATCTCCGACCCCCCGATCTCTGACTCTTCCCCCGACCCCTCCATCTCTGCCCTATCTCTGACCTCCTTCCGATCTCTCCCCGACCCCTTGCAATCTTCGATCCCCCCATGATCACCCTCGACCCTCTCAACCATGCTGTATCCAGCCCCTGATCTCGACCCCCAACAACCTGTAAACCTACCAGCTCCTGGGCCCTGGCTTTTTCTGGAGTGTTCCCTGCCCAACAGGCAGCTAAACCTGTCATTCAGGCTGGCTTTCCCGGTGGGGAATCTTTTCAACAAAAAGCTCCATGACCCAACCATAACTTCGACCTGCCCGCACTCCAAAACCACGCCCCTGTAAATATCGGGGTCATTATTTCAGTGAGCGCGTGCTCAATCTATGGAACAGACTCCCTAGAAAGACAGTGGGAGATGATAGTATTGATTAATTTAAATGCAAATTAGATAGATCTCTTTCAGAAAATAATATTTTGGGACATAGTATAAGAGTAATTTGAGACATGACATGGTAAGTGTAACATGCTTGGGAGAAACAGGCGACTTTAGACTTTAGACCTATGGATCCCAAAGCTTTTCACCATTGGAGGTTTCCTCACCTTATGTCTGGTTGTATTATGTGACTACCAGGATGGTAGGTGAACTAGATAGACCTTGGCCTTTCTTCGTCTAGTGATTCCCATGTTCAAGCACCTCCAAGTCAATAAAGAGAATGTATAACGTGCAAAAGTATCCTGTTAATATTTTTAAAATAGGAGGAGCTGAACATTTTAGCTGGGATCTTCCTCTCTAGCAGAAACATCACTGGAGATGTGGTAGGGTGGGACAGCTGGCCGAGCTTAGTGCTGACCCTCGTGAATTTCCTGGGAAGAGCCCAATTTATATATTTTTAATATCATCTGTGCCGGAAGCCTGCCATCTGGAGCCTGAAAAACTGCCGCTAATGCAGAGACTCTGGTGAATATCACAGTTTGAAGGTGCCACCAGGGCAGGAAAAAAAGTGATCAGCCTCTTCAAGTACCCATGTGCCGTGTCAGTCTGTGACAGCAAATTGATGGCCCAGCAATTATCTCTCTCTGGTAGACAGTTTAATTTTTAAATGGCCTCCGCCAGTCCTAGCAATGCCAGGTGGCTGTGGTACACAGGTGTCGTTCGTGGCCAGCGTTGCTTTGGCAGTAATGATGGATACATGTGATGTACAACATCACTCCATCATAACGGTGTGATTTGACTACGTTCGCACATCAGTGGACGGGCTGGCACTTCCGGCTCCTGCTCTCAGTTCCATTGGAAAATGCGACGGAAGCAAAGGTAGATAGAGCTCCAGCCTAACGGACCCACAACCAATTTTCCACCACACCCACCCCAGTTCCTATCAGAGAAAAATCTGCCCATGTTAATTTATTTTAATAAATCAATTCCAACATTTTGCTTTTTGTTTATTATTGCCTCAGCTGGTTAAAAATATAATATATTTACACACCACTCAAATACTGACTGCAGTTCAAGCAACTGGTCCAAACTCACTTCTGTCCAAACTCTCACAATGTCACCTCTGTAACCCTAGTGGTAATAGCCTAAAAAAATACAAGCAATATCTGTTTTAATTTATTAAGCTTGGATTTTTTTTCTAAAGAGCACAAGAGCCATTTTCACCTCTATGATTTGTCAACAGCTGTTCGGACATTATCTGTTGTTTTGAAACAACTCGCCTCTGAATTATTGGATTAGAAAATTAACTGCTGTAGGCCATCTATTAAATGGTAATTGGACAGCAGCTGTTTGACCATCAGTTATTATTTAATACCACATCTATAAACCACCTAAATTGCTAATCAGAAGAGAATAAAAAGGACATTAACTGTGAGGGCTGATGGTAACTTATTCAGGGACAGTCATTACTAATCAGACTGAATCCGGAAATCATGTTCAAACAGAAAACCTCTTGAAAAGCAACTACAGTGAAACCTGTAAATTAGGGACACCGAAGGGACTTGCATCAGGTGTCCTTTATTTGCAGGTATCCTTATTTTCAAAATTGTCATTGTATGTACAGTAAACCGGATGAGCCAAATATCCCGGGTTCAATGTTTCCTTTAAGCTACGTGGCCACGTCACCACGTGGCTGCACAGCGCTCTGCAGCTCTCACGCAGCCAGCTCACCGGCTTTTAAACAGGAAAAAACGCGCATGCACGGTATTTTCAATGGGCCGCACAGCCCCTTAAAGGGGCCTCGCACCCAAAAAAAATTTAAAAGAAAGACTTGCATTTATATAGCGCATTTCACAATCACTGGACGTCCCCAAGCACCTTTCAGCCACTGGAAGTACTGTTTGAAGTGTACTCACTGTTGTAATGTAGGAAACATGGCAGCCAATTTGCGCACAGCAAGCTCCCACAAACAGCAATGTGATAATGACCAGATAATCTGTTTAGTGATGTTGATTGAGGGATAAATATTGGCCAGGACACCAGGGATAACTCCCCTGCTCTTCTTTGAAATAGTACCATGGGATCTTTAATGTCCACCTCAGTTTAACGTCTCATCTGAAAGGCGGCACCTCCGACATTGCAGCACTCCCTCAGTACTACACTGGAGTGTCAGCCTAGAGTTTTGTGCTCCAGTCTCTGGAGTGGGACTTGAACCTACAACCTTCTGACTCAGAGGCGAGGGTGCAACCAACTGAGCCACAGCTGACACTTCAAAAAAAATTAAAGGGAACATTGCCCGGGATTGGTTGTATCTCCTGCAGCGCTCCTTCTTTTATCACCCTCATCTGGGATTGCGCCTAATTCTGGAGCTCTGCCAGCAGGATGTGATTTCAGTTCATTTTCTGTTCATTGGGTTTCCCAGTTCATTGCCATCCCAGGGTCCTTTTCCACTGAGGAATGTACTGATCCTGGGATCTGCTATGTTGGCAGCCTGCACAGGGTGAGGTAGCTGCTGTAGGGCCAGAGTGCCTGGAAGATCCCAGCTAAATTGGGGGTGGATTAATGTCCTGTAGACCTCTGTCTGGGGCCCTCTCCCTCCGTATGCTGCAGCTGCTAATGTTTGAAGTGCTGGGGTGTGGGTAGGAGGCTGTTAGCAGCTCATCCATACCTGATGTACTGGTGGAGTGAGATGTCACTAGATCTTGAAAGGTGAGTGCAAAGCCACACTCAACTTCATCTTGCTGTGCCTCTCATCACATCCCCATCACTCTGCCTTCCCTACCCTACTCCTGCACATCCTTACTCACACCAACATACCTTGCACGTCCACCCATCCCTCTCTCTCTATCTACATTATCACATTTCCATCTTACTAGCCACCCCTCACACTGAGCCTCATCCTAATGCAATCATACCAACTAACAACACACAAGGAGCCCACTTGGCATTGCCAGCCCACTCTCTCATAGTCTCCCTCTAAAGATGTAACCCATCCTATCCTTACACTCATTCTATCACTCTCATTCAACCTTTTCTTCTTTCCCTCCTTGCAGGAGAAGCGAGCGCACAATAAGAGGGAGAGGGAGAGAACTGGAGGTGGGCCTCCATCATTTGCCATCCTCACCACAGCAGAGGAGGCTGCGTTGGAAGTATCGGGAGTGGCTGAGCAGCTGGAGGTGGGAGACGGAGAGAGGGGGACATCTCAGCAACCTGGTGACAGAATTACATCTCATACAGCTACATGGCATAACATCAGTCTCCATATGATTGACTGATGTATCAGCCACTCAATGGTCATCATGTGCTTAACGGTATGTGCACCCATTCGTCATATGGCATATCTTAGTCATCTCTTTACTCTCCCACAGGTCCATCAAGAGCCGCCCCCCCCCCCCCCCCCCCTGCCACCGCCCACCAACTGTCCAGGAGGAAGAGGAAGACGACTCCTCAGAGAAGCCTCCAGCCTCTGAGGGTGCAGCGTCACCAGACATAAGCGCACCCAGCACCAGCACAGAGAGGCACACCTCGGTGGGTCCCACGCGAGATAGAGTTGTGTTGTCACCTGGTCCGTCACAGGTCACAAATGAGCAAGAGCAGATGTTGGAGACAGGGACAGCAGTGGAGACTCCTCACTGGAGGCCGCAGGACGCTCCCAGCTCTGCTCAGCTGCATGCAGACATTGAGCCTCAGGGGCCATCCAGAAAGAGGGCGATCCTGGAGGTGCAGCAAGAAGTGCAGGGGGCTCTGACAGGTTTTGCGACCACGATGTCTGCAAATGTTCAGAGAATGGAGGAGTCCATCTCCAACATGAGCACCACCATGTCGCAGACGATGGCGACTGTAGGCTTTTCCATAGAAAGAATGGCCACCTGCGTGGAGCAGCTAATGCGCCACTCACATGAGCACATGGTCTCTATGGAGCATAGATGGCAGAGGCTGATAGACCTCAGGTCTAGGAGGGATGTCCTCATGGCCCCACTGCTGTGCAGCAAGGTGCTCTCCAGCTCCTTGTTAGCAGGGAAGTGCAGGTGGCTCATGAGAGGGATGACGGTGAGAGGGGAGAGGGAAATGTGGGCTCCACTCAAAGCGCTTACACTTTTCCCCTGTTGCCACCACCTCAGTCAGAGTCCCAGATGGCTCCTCGGATCGCGGTGGCCGATCTGCCCCTGCACAGTTGCAGGAGGAGCAGACTTTGGCGGGGCCATCACAGGCTACAAAACCCAGAGGACGTCCGCCAAGAGTGTCTAAGCAGTCGCAGCAGGGAAGTGAGCAGGCTGCCTCTACCTCTGCTGAAGCCACAGGGGTAGCACCTCATAGAAGCATGTGGAAGAGAAAGATGACACACAAGTAGATTCACAAGGGTAGCCACTTGGGTGATTTAGTCAATGTTAATGGCAAGTTTCCGTTAATTGTCAACCATTAAAATCTTTATTTTGACCACTTTCCCGTCTTGGACACATTTGTGTGCACCTTTGGAAGGGGTTTAGTGAGTTGCAATGAATGGTGAGATGTAACGGAACCTCCAGCAATGGTGGTCAGTGTGAAAAGAATGGCTTGGTTATTGTAGGGATCCTTTATGGTGTTGGTGTGGGGTGGTGCCAACCTGGCACAGCATGTGACAACCATATGGGTATACAGCATAAAGTTAAGTAAATCTGGCCATGATGAGGCCATCCCTGGCCTCCTGGGCAGCAATGTGCTCGGGTGCTGATGCTCTCTGTCCTGTGCAGCATCAGGAGATTGTGGAGAAGGTTGGGCGACCAATGGTAAGAGTGCGGGGGTGCGGCGGTTGGAGGTGGGAGGTCATGTGATGAAACCTCCTAGAATAAGGTCCAACCAGAGTGGACAAGCAGGTGAGGTGATGCTAAAATGTACATATGAGGAACTCAGGCTGATGCAGAATATTGGAGATCAAGTGAAATTTCCCACCGAGTTAGAAACCTCAGCCAAGGCATCGTAACTGGGAGTTATGGTCTTCCCCATAGAGAGAATGGGAAAATCAGAGGGACAGTGCTCCCGGCAGCTCTCACCTATCTCTACGATAGCAAAATACTGCGGATGCTGGAAATCTGAAATAACAACAGAAAACGCTGGAAAAACTCAGCAGGCCAGGCAGCATCCGTGGAGAGAGAAACAGAGTTAACATTTCAGGTCGAAGACCTTTCATCAGAACTGGAAAAAAGCAGGAAATGGAACAGATTTTAAAGCAAGTTTAGGGGGCTGGGAAATGGGGGAGGGGATGAAAGAACAAAAGGGAAGGTCAGTGATAGGATGGAAGGCAAGAGAAGTAAAGAGACATTAAGAGATATTCAAGGCAAGAGGAGATGGTAATGGGACAGGTTAAGGAACAAAGGATGGCTCTAGATGAAGTGTGAATTGCGCTGGCAGAATGAAGGACAGCTGCCATGTGGGAGGGAAGAAAAAAAGGCACAAACAAAAAGTGTGGATAAAAAATATATATATGTGATAGGGGCCGAGGTTATGATCTGAAATTGTTGAACTCTATGTTTAGTCCAGAGGGCTGTAGAGTGCCTAATCGAAAGATGAGGTGCTGTTCCTCGAGCTTACGCTGAGTTTCCGTGGAACAATGCAAGAGGCCGAGGACGGTGAGGTCTGAGTGGGAATGGAGCGGTGAATTAAAGTGACAGGCGACCGGAAGCTCGGGGTCCCCCTTACGGACTGAACGGAGGTGTTCCGCAAAGCGGTCACCCAATCTGCGTTTGGTCTCCCCAATGTAGAGGAGACCACATCGTGAGCAGCGAATACAGTATACTAAATTGCAAGAAGTACAAGTAAATCGCTGTTTCACCTGGAAGGGGTGTTTGGGGCCCTGGACAGTGGGAAGGGGGGAGGTATAAGGGCATCTCTATGTGGCCGATTACAAAGCAGCATTGATAGGTAATTAGGAGCAGATGGGATGTGGTACATGTTTTTTAGGGGAACCTAAAGAAAGAACTTACATTTATATAGTGCCTTTCACATTCTCAGGGTGTCCCAAAGTGCTTCACAGCCAATAAAGTACTTTTCAAGTCTAGCCACAATGTAGGGAAACACGGCAGCCAAAATACGCACAGCAAGGTTCCACAAATAGAAATGAGATAAATGGCCAGCCAATCTAATTTTGTGATGTTGGTCGAGAGATAAATATTGGGCAGGACACTCGGGGAACTCCCCTCCTCTTCTTCAAATAGTGCCGTGGGATTTTTTTACATCCTAAGGGGTAGACAAGGCCTTGGTTTAATGCTTGGACTGCACTGAAATGTCAGCCTAGAATATGTGCTCAAGTCTCTAGAGTGGAGCTTGAACCCCCACCCACTGCAAACAGTAAACCATTTCCTCCCCCCATTGAAATTCCCTACCTAGTGAACTGTGTCCCCTTGAGAAACCCACTAGTTTTAGTGAAAAGTAGATGCGAATACACACAACAGGCTGGAAAATGAGGGGAAAATAGCAACAAAGGCAGTAATTTTAACCCAGCCCGCCCGGCAGGAAACTGACCGGGTCGGATCGTCCGCCCAATATTACTTCCCACTGCTTTCTCGCAGCCGATCGAATCCAGTCAGTTTTACACCGGCTGGAGTCGGTTAAAATGACCCCCATAACATCAAAAGAAAATATGCATTTATATAGAAACAATATTATGTATATTATTGCTGGCTTATTCTGGAGGGGGGAGGGGGGTGGGGGCCGGGGAGAAGCGGGACTTTTGAAGTGACTATCACAAAATTGCCAGTTCAGAGCCACAGTATTTCCAACCTAAACAATTCAAGTCATTTTCTCTGTTGCTCGACTAATCCAAACCTGAGATACTCCGAGGTAGAAATGTTCCGCTGTTAAGTCACATTTCTACACCTCAAATCACACAATCTGACCTCCCAAGACATGGAAAAATAACTACAAGGTCACATCATGTCTGGAACAAAATATAAACTTAACTTGTTTTGCTTGGTTACTATCACAACAGGCACCAACATGTATAGAGTTGGTGAAGGGGGAACCATCAGGGGCAATTCCAGGATTTGGGTGAGGGGGGTGGGGGAAGAGAAATGGACCATAACCAGTGGCCAGTACCTATGTTGGGGCAACTGTTCCTTCTCTCTCCCAACAGTCTCATGGCAGTTCCCATAAGTGCAGCTTGTCCCATATAACCTACAAATTTCTGGTCTGCTTTAGATAATCTCTCTCGTATAGTGGTGCTGGTTTCTCCCACAAATGGTTCAAGTGCCTTACACCTGGGAATGTGCCATGTTGCCCATTATCTAATCACACAGTAGTTAAACCCAGGGGTGTAACGATAGTACCACCTTGTGATCTGAACTGGATGTCATGTCTTTCACACTTGCCCTTTACACGCACTTCTGAAATTATCTGGACTGAAAACGCATTAGTGAGATAAGGCCAGATACAAATCATTAAGCTGCTTTATTTTACACAAACCAAGCGACATATAAAGTAACAGTTTTAATCAAATCTCACCTTAATCCAACTAACTTCAGATGCCTCCTCAAAAAAAATATAATACACAATCCCTATTTGTGGGCTCACTTATCTTTTACTGGTCATCCTTCTGGTTTGAACTGGCTCTGGGCTTAAGAAGAGCAAGCTTTCACTACTAAGTCAGGCTCCCTCCCAAGACCAAACAGACTGATTGCCTCCATGTGAGTCTTTTCTCTTCTTTCACAGGAAGTGGAAGGACAGTGCCTCGGATTCCTTCCCCACTCAGCGATTCACCAACAAACTTAGCAACCAAACTGACTAACCCTCTCACAAGAGTATATTCTGAGCTGACACTTCATGCTGGCCTCACATTAATAGGTGTGGAGGTTTATTCGATCAACCGAGAAGAGATGACACATAGTATAATGTCCCCAGCCAATGCAGAAACCTCTTCAATGCTTGGCTCATTAACACCTCAAATCTGACTCAGTGGCTGTAGCCCGCAGCTTTTTAAACACGTGCAAATTCTTTGTTTTAAAACGCATCACTTAAATGTAACTCTTTTTCCAAATCCTTCCTGCGGAAAAATGGTAAAGAAAATCCCGAAAGGTGACACTGCCCTTGTAGATGTTCCTGAAATAACAATAAACCCATTTGCAGTAATCTGTAAAGTTGATTAAACATAGTTTCATGCTGCACCCCCATTTTCATTTCAGAAATGGTCAGACATTACACTCAGATAAACAGACTAGAATAATGTATGTATTTACTAACAAGTGAAGTAAAATCCATACAACAAATGGTACATTACAAACGGAACACGTAAATGCAAAAAAAAAGCCCGTAATGGGTTGATTTTTCCGTTTATGGGAGGTGGGTGTCGCTGGCAAGGCCAGCATTTATTGCCCATCCCTAATCGCCCTGGAGAAGGTGGTGGCGAGCCGCCTTCTTGAACCGCTGCAGTCTGTGTGGTGATGGTACTCCCACAGTGTTGTTAGGGAGGGAGTTCCAGGATTTTGACCCAGCAACGATGAAGGATCGGCGATATACTTCTAAGTCAGGATGGTGTGTGACTTGGTGGTGTTCCCATGCGCCTGCTGCCCTTGTCCTTCTAGGTGGTAGATGTCATGGGTTTGGGAGGTGCTGCTGAAGAAGCCTTGGTGAGTTGCTGCAGTGCATCTTGTAGATGGCACACACTGCAGCCACGGAACACCGGTGGGTGGAGGGAGTGAATGTTTAAGGTGGTGGATGGGGTGCCAAACAAACGAGCTGCTTTGTCCTGGATGGTGTTGAGCTTCTTGAGTGTTGTTGGAGCTGCACTCATCCAGGCAAGTGGAGAGTATTCCATCACACTCCTTACTTGTGCCTTGTAGATGGTGGAAAGGCTTTGGGGAGTCAGGAGGTGAGACACTCGCCGCAGAATACCTAGCCTCTGACCTGCTCTTGTTGCCACAGTATTTATGTGGCTGGTCCAGTTAAGTTTCTGGTCAATGGTAACCCCCCAGGATGTTGATGGTGGGGGATTCGCCAATGGTAATGCCGTTGAATGTTGAGGGGCGGTGGTTAGACTCTCGCTTGTTGGAGATAGTCATTGCCTAGCACTTCTGTGGCGCGAATGTTACCTGCCACATATCAGCCCAAGCCTGAACATCGTCCAGGTCGTGTTGCATGCGGGCATGGACTGCTTCATTGTCTGAGGAGTTGTGAATGGTGTTGAACACTGTGCAGTCATCAGCGAACATCCCCATTTCTGACCTTATGTTGGAGGGAAGGTCATCGATGAAGCAGCTGAAGATGGTTGGGCCTAGGACACTGCTCTGAGGAATTCCTGCAGCGATGTCCTGGAGCTGTGATGATTGACCTTCAATCACCATAACCGTCTTCCTTTGTGCTAGGTATGACTCTAGCCAGTGGAGAGTTTTCCCCCTGATTCCCATTGACTTCAGTTTTACTTGGGCTCCTTGATGCCACACTCGGTCAAATGCTGCCTTGATGTCAAGGGCAGTCACTCTCTCCTCACCTCTGGAATTCAACTCCTTTGTCCATGTTTGGACCAAGGCTGTAATGAGGTCAGGAGCCATGTGGTCTTGGCGTAACCCAAACTGGGCATCAGTGAGCAGGTTATTGGTGAGTAAGTGCCGCTTGATAGCACTGTCGATGACACCTTCCATCACTTTGCTGATGATTGAGAGCAGACTGATGGGGCGGTAATTGGCCGGGTTGGATTTGTCCTGCTTTTTGTGGACAGGACATACCTGGGCAGTTTTCCACATTGTCGGATAGATGCCAGTGTTGTAGCTGTACTGGAACAGCTTGGATGGAGGCGCGGCTAGTTCTGGAGCACAATTCTTCAGTACGATAGCTGGGATGTTGTCGGGGCCCATAGCCTTTGCTGTATCCAGTGCGCTGAGCAGTTTCTTGATATCACGTGGAGTGAATCGAATTGGCTGAAGACTGGCTTCTGTGATGGTGGGGACCTCGGGAGTAGGCCGATATGGATCATCCACTCGGCACTTCTGGCTGAAGATGGTTGCTGCAGTGCATCTTGTAGATGGTACACACTGCAGCCACGGTGTGCCGGTGGTGTAGGGAGTGAATGTTTAAGGTGGTGGATGGGGTGCGAATCAAGTGGGCTGCTTTGTCTTGGATGGTGTCGAGCCTCTTGAGTGTTGTTGGAGCTGCACTCATCCAAGCAAGTGGAGAGCGTTCCATCACATTCCTTACTTGTGCCTTGTAGATGGTGGAAAGGTTTTGGGGAGTCAGGAGGTGAGACACTCGCCGCAGAATACCCAGCCTCTGACCCGCTCTTGTTGCCACAGTATTTATGTGGCTGGTCCAGATTACCCTAAGTAAGCACCTATTTTATGTTTAAATGGGGTTTCTGCCGAAGTTACGGAGATAGAGTGGGGGAAGCCTCAAGTAAATTCCCCCTCCCCCCCATAATTGCCTTTTTAATTGTGGAAAAACAATGTCCCGGTTACTGATAAGGTGAGGTTGTCAAGCAAGGCTGTGTCATTGCACCAACGCTCTTCTCGATCTTCCTTGCTGCAATGCTCCATCTCACCCTCAGTAAGCTTCCCGCTGGAGTGGAGCTAATCTACAGAACAAACGGGAAACTGTTCAACCTCCGTCGCCTCCAGTCCAGATCCAAGGTCGTCCCATCCTCTGTCGTTGAATTACAATATGCAGACGACGCTTGCATCTGCACTCACTCAGAGGTCGAACTCCAAACCATCGTCAACACCTTCACCGAAGCGTACGAGAGCATGGGTCTTACACTAAACATCCGTAAGACAAAGGTCCTCTACCAACCTGCCCCGCCACACAGTACTGTCCCCCGATTATCAAAATCCACAACAAGGCCTTGGACAACGTGGACCACTTTCCATACCTCGGGAGCCTACTGTCAACAAGGGCAGACATCGATGACAAAGTCCAACACCGCCTTCAGTGTGCCAGTGCAGCCTTCGGTCGCCTGAGGAAGTGAGTGTTTGAAGACCAGGACCTCAAACCCGGCACCAAGCTCATGGTCTACAGAGAAGCAGTGATACCCGCCCTCCTTTATGCCTCAGAGACATGGACCATGTACAGCAGGCACCTCAAAGCACTGGAGAGGTACCACCAACGCTGCCTCCGCAAGATCCTGCAAATCCATTGGCAGGATAGGCGCACCAACGTCAGTGTTCTGGCTCAGGCCAACATCCACAGCATCAAAGCTTTGACCACGCTCGATCAGCTCCGATGGACGGGTCACATCGTCCGCATGCCTGATACGAGACTCCCAAAACAAGCGCTCTACTCAGAGCTCCGACACGGCAAGAGAGCCCCAGGCGGGCAGAGGAAACGCTTCAAGGACACCCTCAAAGCCTCCTTGAAAAAGTGCAACATCCCCACTGACACCTGGGAATCCCTGGCCCAAGACCGCACAAAGTGGAGGAGAAGCATCCGGGAAAGTGCCGAACACCTCGAGTCTCTTCACCAGGAGCAAGCGGAAGCCAAGCGCAAACAGCGGAAGGAGCGCACATCAACCCAAGCACCGCACCCACCCGCCCCTTGAACCACCGTCTGCCCCACCTGTGACAGAGACTGTAGGTCCTACATTGGACTCATCAGTCACCTGAGAACTCATTTTTAATGTGGAAGCAAGTCATCCTCGGTTCCGAGGGACTGCCTAAGAAGAGAAGAAGAGGTTGTCATCACATTTCGGTAACATCTCCCACAAACAGAGAGTTGAACTGTCTTCTTCTGCTCAAACAACAAAAATTGTCTCAACTTTAGAACAACTGCAGATTCCTGGTTTTATCCACTTGAAATCAGGTTATGAAATGAATGTACCTTCACATGAAAATACGTCAAACACAAAAAAATACAGTTATGTAAATGTAGCACAGCCTGATTCACACCATACAACCAGAGAAGTACAAAAAATTATCTGTAGCAATGTCTAGACAGTGGAATAACTGCTTCTATACATCAAAGACTGCTGCTGCTAATTCAATTTCGGGGAACAACCCCAATTGATCTTTTAAATAAACAAAGCTGTCTATTCTTTAATAAGGAAAGAAGTCAAGCACTTTAAAATTGGTGATGGGGCTTTAAAACATCAGTGAACATCCCCAATTGTGATCCAAACAATTCACACCTCTCCCTCCCACGGGCTGACAAGATCATGCTGCTACATCAAGCACAAAAGACAAATCACAGCCTTTTGTTAAATAAGCCACCCTGCCCTGAATCCAGCAAGAAAAATTATAAAATACTATTTTAAAGACTTCTCTTGATTTTTGAGGGTGACAATTCTAACAATTATAAAAGATGCAGAAACAGCAAGAGTTCTTCGAATTGCTTAAGCGTATAATTTAAGCAATATCTTGCTAAGAGTTGTCCATCACTGGTCCAAAAAAAAAGGGGAAAAAAGGCACTCTATTTATGACAAACTAAAGGTCCAGGTGAATGGAACGCTTAAAGGGCCATCACTGCCACTGAAAAGCAAACCTTCGGAGCAGTTTGTAACCAGGCAATGTGAATAATACAACCAGCAACATAACTTCATTTGTGCTGCAGATCAGAACTGTGTGAAAGCTGAACCAAAAAGCAAAACACCAAAAATAACACATCACAGTAATTTACTTCCAGCCAGTATGATGGGTATAAAACTGAGCTTTCAGAGCAACAACAACTTGGCATTTGTAACATAGCTTTAATGTAATAAAACCTCCCAAGGCACTTCACCCATGAAAGAATAGATCAAGCAGTAGTAGAAGAATTTTTCATTCTAGAGGGCTTGACAGGGTAGATGCTGAGAGGCTGTTTCCCATGGCTGGAGAGTCTAGAACTAGGGGGTCACAGTCTCAGGATAAGGGGTCGGCCATTTAGGACTGAGATGAGGAGGAATTTCTTCACTCAGAGGGTTGTGAATCTTTGGAATTCTCTACCCCAGAGGGCTGTGGATGCTGAGTCTTTGAGTATATTCAAGACTGAAATTGAGAGATATTAAGGCACTAAGGGAATCAAATGATATGCGGATAGGACGGGAACGTGTAGTTGATGTAGAAGTTCAGCCATGATCTTACTGAATGGCAGAGCAGGCTCGATAGGCCTTATGACCTACTTCTGCTCCTATTTCTTCTGTTCTTAATTAGGAGAGTTGACCAAAAGCATGGTCGAAAAGGTAGTTTGAGGATTCTTTACAAAATAAGAAGGGAAGTGGCAAAGTATTGGATCTAGCTCTGCCACCAAGTGAGGAATATCAGAAAGGGTGTGGATGCACCGTAGGCTGCAGTCAAAGGATCTTAGGCCACGGCCTGTGATGGAAGACTGGAGGAGGTTGCAGAGGTAAGGTGGAGCAAGGCATGGAGAGATTTTTAGATAAGGACAAGGATTTTGAATTTGGTATGTTGGAGGAAAGGGAGCCATTGGAGGTCAGTGAGGATTGGGGAGATGGGCAAGTGGGATTTACGGAGGACTGGATGTAGCATTTTGGACAAGTTGTAGCTTGTGTACAAAAGAGGATTCAAGAAGCTAACTCTTGAGATAACAAAAGACTGTCTTTCATTATCCACAGTCCCTCATGATGCTGATTAAATCATTGATCACTCAATGTCAAAGCAGTGATTGGTGTTGCAAACTCCATGAAAAACAAGATCAGAATATTGCTTTTAGAATTTTTATTGTATCCTCTGTTCACCTCTACAGAAGCAATCTGTTCTTTGTTAGCGTGGCATACTGTTAATTTATCTTTAAACTGTTTGAAAACTGTTGAGCTCTTTAATTGGCGGGTTTTAAAAAATATATATGCACTTTATGAGTGCAGGAGCCCAACTGGAATAAAGAAGGTGGCATGACTATCTCAGGATTTCTGGTCATACCAGTGTCTGTTTGAGCAGTCACTAACCCCTGGCACATTCATAGTGAGGCCTGAAAAGGCTGATGGCGAAGCTCCTGTTGTCCATCACTGCTCCGATAATAGTTCCAAGTTACTTGCACACGTGTCCCTGTGTTGCCAACATAAAACTAAATGATAGCAATTATTTTAAAGATTCTCAAATGCTTCCAAGATGTTTGAGTAAAATTAAGAGATCTAGTTCTATGTAAAAGAGAGTAGTTAAGAAATGCATGGCCCAGCAATGTCAGCTATTACTGTGGTGCCGCAGCAGTGACTGGGTCAGTCTCATTGAACTGGCTGTGTGGAAAACTGACCGGATGTTGAGTTTAGTCAGACAGGCAAAGGGGTATGATAGCAAAATACTGCGGATGCTGGAAATCCGAAATAACAACAGAAAACGCTGGAAAAACTCAGCAGGCCAGGCAGCATCCGTGGAGAGAGAAAGAGAGTTAACGTTTCAGGTCGATGACCTTTCATCAGAACAGGCAAAGGGGTATGACTGAACTCAAGTATTGAGCAAAGCAAGGGTAGGGAACTGCAGTGGTATGGAATTACAGAGATGAAAAAGGACACAAAATGAGGGTTGGATGGGGAGAAACAGAGAGAGAATATAAAAGAGATTTTTTTTTGTAGTTAAAAATTACAATTATTGTTAATTATTTCACATTGCTATTGCTTAGGAAACATTGGTATTCCAATTTCGTCCTGCCATTTTACTAAGCAACAATCAGTGTAAACCTGAAAACTCCAGCCTAGAAATTGGTTTGCTGCCAGCCGAAATGCGGGCAGACATTAGGCCCCCCCTATTTACATGTGCAAAGGGCCTAATGCCTGTTTCAGGCACGGGCTCTGGACGCCTATTTTTCGGCCATTACCAATATGGTGGGCTGTAATAAATCAGCTAATTTGCTCATTTAACTTAGTGAATATAAAATAATACATTTTTATCCTACTCCCAAAAAGGATTTCAACGTATTACACAGTCTTGCTAATACCCCCTGAATTGTGCTACATTGTGCCACTGGCTATTATTAATTTCAAAGATTTCTTCAGTTCCAACAAAAAAAAGGAAATTAGTAGTTCACCTAAGTCACTGTAATATTTCCACTGTTTTAGTTCAGGTTCTGGGAGACTGTTACATAGAATTACATCGGATATACAGCACAGAAACAGGCTATTTGGCCCAACCAGTCCATGTTGGCGTTTATGCTCCACTCGAGCCTCCTCCCATCTTTCCTCATCTAACTATCAGCATAACCCTCTATTCCCTTCTCCTTCATATGCTTATCTAGCCTCCCCTTAAACGCATCTATACTAGTCACCTCAACCACTCCCTGTGGTAGCGAGTTCCACATTCTCCCCACTCTCTGGGTAAAGAAGTTTCTTCTGAATTCCCGATTTGATTTCTTGGTGACTATCTTATATTGATGGTCTCTAGTTTAGCTCTTCCGCACAAGTGCAAACACTCTCTCTGTGTCTACTCTATCAAAACCTTTCATAATTTTAGAGACCTCTATTAGGTTACCTCTTTTCTCTGAGGTTTTCTCTTTTCAATAGAAAAGAGACCCAGCCTGTTCATCCTTTCCTGATAGGTATGGCCTCGCATTTCTGGTACCATTCTTGTAAATCTTCTCTGCACCCTCTCCAGTGCCTCTATATCCTTTTTATAATATGGCAACCAGAATTGCACACAGTATTCCAAGTGTGGTCTAACCAAGGTTCGATACAAGTTTAGCATAAATCCTCTAATTTTCAATTCTATCCCTCCAGAAATAAACCCTAGTGCTTGGATTGCTTTTTTATGGCCTTATTAACCTGTGTTGCTACTTTTAGTGATATGTGTATTTGTACTCCGAGATCCCTTTGTTCCTCTACCCCATTTAGATTATTTTCCAAGTAATATGTGACCTCCTTATTTCTCTTACCAAAATGTAATGCCTCATACTTAACAATGTTGAAATTCATTTGTCAATTATATGCCCATTCTTCAAGTTTATTAATATTTTCTTGTAATTTGTTGCAGTCCCCCCTCAGTATTGACTATCCCCCCCAATTTGGTATCATCTGCAAATTTAGAAAATGTGTTTCTGATTCCAAAGTCTAAATCGTTAATATAAATTGTGAACAACAGTGGTCCTAGCACTGATCCTTATGGGACCCCAGTTTCCACTGTGTCGTCAACAGACTCATAGGTCTATAAAAAAAACTGGGTCTACGAGTCTACTGTCAGCATGTAGTAATGTAAATCCAAGCTAAAACAGTGCTAATGTAAAAGCAGCTGTCTGGGACCTTCATTTGCAACACCCCCAGAATAAAAAGCACAAGTGTTTTTTCTTCTCTCTCTCTCGCTCTCCCCTCTCTCTCCTGTTAGGGGTCATATGAAATTATTTTGAGCAGCTTCAACTTCACTCCCAGTAGAACCAAGTCCACAGCCCAAAATTACCCATTATTCTACATTAACTAGCAATAATTGGACAAATTTACTCAGGGACTCCATAAAGACTTTTCATGAATAAAATAAAATTAAATGTTACACCAGTGTGTAGCAGTTTACATCATGGATAATAAAATATAACATTTGTTTCAGGATTAAACTGTCTTTGCTGCACATTTTGCCATGCAAATCCTGTGTCCCACCTGCTCAGCTCCATTTTCTGTACCACATTTCAGTTGCGATGTACAGTAAAAGGAGTAGAGGCAAAATTAATGTGGCATCTGATACACACCTTTCACATACTCACAACATCCCGGAGTGCCTCACAACCAACAAATTAGGGATATTGTTGTGTGTGTTCTAGAGTCCTCACCAAAGTGGCTATTCTTTACATGTGAACCTAGATTGTGAGTGTTGCCATGCTCGTCATCCAAAGGGATTTTCATGGCTGAGTCAATCCTGTCATCATCTACCATCCACATAGTCTTTCTGGTGTTAGCTTGGCTCAGTTGGTGGCACTCTCACCCATGAGTCAGAAAATGGTGGGTTTAAGCCCCATTCCAGGTCTTGAGCACATAGTGGGTGAATTTCTGTAGGAGAACCCCAGCAGAAATTCACACCCATAATCTAAACTGACACTTCAGTGCAGTAATGAGGGAGTGCTACATTGTTGGAGGTGCTGCCTTTTGGATGAGATGTTAAACTGAGGCTGTCTCTGCCTGCTCAGAAAGGCCCTGTTTGAGGAAGAACAGGGAGTTCTCCTGGTGTCCTGAACAACATTCCTCCCTCAACCTAAGTGTTCATTCATTCATGCGCTGTTTGCAGGACCTTGCTGTGGGCAAATTACCTGACTCTGTAACATCAGTGACTGCACTTCACAAGTAATTGGTTGGTTGTGAAATTTGCTGATGATACAAAGCTAGGTGGCAGTGTGAGTTGCGAAGAGGATGTGAAGAGGCTTCAAGGGGATCTCGACAGGCTCAGTGAGTGGGCGAGAACATAGCAGATGGAATATAATGTGGATAAATGTGAAGTTATCCACTTTGGTAGAAAAAACAGAAAGGCAGAGTATTTCCTAAATGGTGAAAGATTGGGGAATGCAGATGCTCAAAGGGACCTGGGTGTCCTTGGACATGAGTCACTGAAAGTGAATGTGCAGGTGCAGCAAGCCATTAGGAAGGCAAATGGTATGCTGGCCTTCATTACAAGAGGATTTGAGTACAGGAGTAAAGAAGTCTTACTCCAATTATATAGGGCCTTGGGGAGACCACACCTGGAGTACTGTGTACAATTTTGGTCTCCTTACCCAAGGAAGGAGATACTTGCCATAGAGGGAGTGCAACGAAGGTTCACGAGATTGATTCCTGGGATGGCGGGACTGTCGTATGAGAAGAGATTGAGTAAACTAGGCCTGTATTCTCTTGAATTCAGAAGAATGAGAGGGGATCTCATTGAAGCCTACAAAATTATTACAGGGCTTGATAGGATGATGTTGGGAGAATGTTTCCCTTGGATGGGGAGTCCAGAACCAGGGGCCACAGCCTCAAGATAAAGGGTAGGCCATTCAGGACTGAGATGAGAAGAAATTTCTTCACACAGAGGGTGGTGAATCTTTGGAATTCTCTACCCCAGAGGGCTGTGGAGGCTCAGTCATTGGGTATATTCAAAACAGAAGTCGATAGATTTCTGACTAGTAAGGGCATCAAGAGATACGGCGATAGGGCCGGTGAATGGAGTTGAGGCAGAAGATCAGCCATGATCTCATTGAATGGCGGAGCAGGCTCGAAGGACCGAATGGCCTACTCCTGCTCCTATTTCTTATGTTCTTATGTGAAGTACTTTGGGATGTTCAGAGTATGTGAAAGGTATATATCAGTGCGAGTTCTTTCCTTTTCTCTCTCCCAGCAAGAATCATCAAATAGCAATCAATCTGGCTGCTTTCTCTGCCTAAGCCTGAGGGGAATATCAACACTGGCCCAGATATTCCGATCCCTACAGGTGTGTATGCGCTGTGTACCCACCCGTAGGGACATCGGAAATGCCGGTTTCAGGCATGCACAGTGCATGCGCTGAAAACCGGCATTTCCGATCTGTCAAGAATGGTCTTGACAGATCCTCCGGCTGCCCTGGAGAAGAGCCTCTGCGGGCGGATAGTTCTGCTTTCTGGAGACCCTCCGCCCGCAGAAAACCCTTACAATTCTTACGCCTGGTAAAAGCAGGCATAAGGTCTGCTTTTACCAGGATAAGAGTTGAAAAAAGTTTTTTTTTAAATTTCACTGATAAGTAAGTTTAAAAAAGGTAAGTTTATTTTTAGCCCCGTAAAAAACTTTAATTATTTTTTTCAAAAAATTAAATTTTGGTTTAAAATACTTAATTTATTGTAATTTCAAGTCATTTTAAAAATGTGTTTTTTTTTTAAAAATGTATTTAAAGTTTTCTATGTTTTTGGGGTGATCTCCATTCATATATTTGACAGGTCTTCCTGTCAAGTGTATGAAGGGAGATTCCCTTCTTTGATTGGCTCCCCATTGCCCACGTGATCCCAGGGACGCTGCGAACTACATGCGCCTCTGGGATACGTGGGCCCTGCGCACTTGGAGTTTGGAGAGGCCCAGGAGCGGAAGTGTGTGTGTCCCGGGAGCCCTCAGGTAAGGGCGTAGATTTTTCCAGATCGCAGGCCTCCACCCGCGGGAGGCCTGTGATCGGGAAATACGGGCCAATAAATAAAACCCCCACCAATTGTTCTAGAAGAGATCAGCTAACTCAACAGGAACCAGGAGAGTCTTACTAAAGATTCATTAATTTTAAGGAGTACCATGAGTCTGGTACCTGACCTCCACACCCGAAGTCTTCAATTGCAACTCCCATTGAATAAAATTCTGCACCAAAAATTTACCCTTAAGATATAACCTGAGACCCCCCGCCACTCCAGTCCGAATGGCTGTGCAGCACATCATAGAGCTGTCAAGAGAGTCCTGCCAACAACAATTTAGTCATTTTACCAGACGTGCCTGCTGCACCCAGTGTGCTGAACAACAGTTCACTGACTAATGGAGCTCAGTCGTGCAGAAATGATCTGAGATTTATGTTTAATTTTAAATATAGTAACCAACAGGTCAGGCATCCACTAAGATCTAGGGAGGCATTTTCCTCAGAGGCAGGAAAGCGGGTCGGGGCAGGAAATCTACCCGCCAGTCTGACCCCACGGTGACCCTCGCATGCTTTTCTGAGGCGGGGTCAATTATATATGCAGGGCGGACTTCCAGCGGTATCTCCACTCTTCAGTGGGAGGCAGCCACGGGGCACCAATATAGTAGCTGAAATTGGCCAAGCCAATTTTAAAAAGGGCAGGAGCCCCCCCTTAGTGTTACGCTCGTGATTTAGAATTGGCACTGAATGAGCACAGCTGCCAAAGAGAGAGAGATTGAGAGAGGAAGAATTGGCCAGATTGCCTACACTGCAGCAAAAGAAAAATCATTCCTCCTGCCTCCATAGAGCCCTACAGCCTCCTTCCTCCGGGCATTCCCTTCATCCACAGTGCAGAGGCCAGAACAAAATGAAATCAGCCACAATCCCTCTTTGTTATTTACATGTAGCAGGGTAGGCACTGGGTGGGTGGGTGGCTAACGTCGACAGCAGTGGCAAAATCGTGGTGGCCAATTTTATGTGCGGGCATTGAGTGGGAGACCTTCCTGCCCCATCTTCCTCAGTTCTCTGCCCCATGACTGCCCGTTTATCAGATGGTAATAGGGAGGAAATTCCTCACTGAGTGCCTTATGCTTTTTAACAAGTTAACCCCATGTGCTTCTAAGCTGCTTTTATATTGTGCTAAATAGCAGCCGTTTTTACCAGGTCTTCCGCACTGCCAGTATTAACAAGTCCCAGCTTGTATACTTCCGGCTTGCAGCCGGCTGTGTGAGGCCCATATGTCAAAAGCGGCCACCGCTAGCATGGCTCTTTGTGCAGTATAAAAGCAGTGTCAACCTACAGAGGAATTGAACTCCCTGCTTGCACTGCATGATGAGATGCCATTCCTCCCTAATTCCTTTATAAAATATAAGAGAACAAAATCAGAAAGCAGATTTTAAAATCCTGAAATGCTTTGAAATGGCCTTTTAACAAATCTAGAGCTCCCTGGATGTCTAGAGACATACAGGGTAGGATAAAGAAAAAAAGGGAGGCGTATGACAGATACCGAGGGCTAAATACTCCAGAATCTTTAGAGGAGTACAGAAAGTGCAGGGGTGCAATTAAAAATGATATTAGGAAAGCAAAGAAAGAGCATGAAAAATTCTTGGCAAGTAAAATCAAGGAAAACCCAAAGATGTTTTATAAATATATTAAGAGTAAGAGGATAACTAAAGAAAGGGTAGGGCCTATTAGAGATCATGAGGGTAATTTGTGTGTGGAGGCGGGAGACGTTGGTAGGGTTCTTAATGAATATTTTGCATCTGTTTTCACAAAGGAGAGGGGCGAAGCAGACATTGTTTTCGGGGGGGAGGTGTGTGAAATATTAGATGAAATAAACATAGTGAGAGAGGAAGTATTAAGGGGTTTAGCAGCTTTAAAAGTGGATAAATCCCCAGGCCCGGATGAAATCTATCCCAGGCTGTTAAGCGAAGCAAAAGAGGTAATAGCTTTTTGTGGTATATATCAACGATCTTGACTTGAATATAGGGGGTATGATTAAGAAGTTTACAGATGATACTAAAATCGGCTGTGTGGTTGATACTGAAGATGGAGGCTGTAGACTGCAGGAAGATATCAATAAATTGGTCAGGTGGGCAGAACAGTGGCAAATGGAATTCAATCTGGAGAAGTGTGATGTAATGCATTTGGGGAGGGCAAACAAGGAAAGGGAATACACATTAAATGGTAGGACACTGAGTACTGTAGAGGAACAAAGGGACCTTGGAGTGCATGTCCACAGATCCCTGAAGGTAGCAGGCTAAGTAGATAAGGTGGTTAAGAAGGCATACGGAATGCTTGCCTTTATTAGCCGTGGCATAGAATACAAGAGCAGGGAGGTTATGCTTCAACTGTATAAAACACTAGTTAGGCCTCAGCTAGAGTACTGCGTGCAGTTCTGGTCACCACATTACAGGAAAGATGTGATTGCACGAGAGAGGGTACAGAGGAGATTTACAAGGATGTTGCCGGGAGTAGAGAATCTTAGCTATGAGGAAAGACTGGATAGGCTGGGTCTGTTTTCCTTGGAATAGAGGAGGCTGAGGGGAGACCTTATTTAGGTGTATAAAATTATGAGGGGCATAGATAAAGTGGATAGAAAGGACCTATTTCCCTTAGCAGAGGGGTCAAAAACCAGGGGGCACAGATTTAAAGTAATTGGAGGAAGGTTTAGAGGGGATTTGAGGGGCAATTTCTTCACCCAGAGGGTTGTGGGGGTCTGGAACTCATTGCCTGAAAGGGTGGTAGAGGCAGGAACCCTAACCACATTTAAAAAGTACTTGGATGTGCACTTGGGATGCTCTAACCTGCAGGGCTACGGACCAAGAGCTGGGAAGTGGGATTAGGCTGGATAGCTCTTTGTTGGCCGGCGCGGACACGATGGGCCGAAATGGCCTCCTTCCGTGCTGTAACTTTCTATGATTCTATGCTGGCAAATTTTTTTTTAAGTTTAAATCGTGAGCCTTAAAATGTATTGGCAGCAAAATTCAGTCCATTGGTAGATGGATTTGTTTAATTAGAAACTGATCCAAGTGGTAGAGGTAGCTGTCAGTAAACAAGACATAAGAAGGCATGGAATGAGATAAGGGCATTTGGCTCACTGAGCCCATTCCTCCCATATATCATGTACCATCTGCACTGTCATGGGCTCTACCTAACTGCTTTAATCTCCTGATGGAGGTTAATAATCAGAGCCAAACCTTACAAGAAGATAAAAATCTTTGAAATGTATCCCTGACCCCCAACAATAATCAGACAAAATTCCAAGGTATCAATCTAGCATTACAGTCTATATTATTTAACTCTGACCAAGTGCATTCCACAGACAACATTCGCAGCACGGCTGGAATAGCAGTGGTTTCTGCTCGCCCTTAACATTTGATCCCATTCCTAAAGGACAACACAAGGGTCAATTTTATGCCTACTGAGCACGTGCAGTTTGCTCTTATTCTTAAGTTGCTGGAGTTGATCTTCGTGTGACGCCTACGTCAGGCAGACTGTGGGGCAGGGGATTCCGCTCCGCCCGCTGTAGTTGGTTAGAGGTCCGGGCCATTATCGTGGCTGAGCCTCATTAACATATAATCTTCAAGCTGCCAATGTTAATCACGCTCTCAATAGGCTGCTCTCTGATTGGCATGGCGGGAAATCCGACAGGACTGACACTACTTAAAGGCAGCCGCAGACCTTTAAAGGAGGTGTACTTTTCAATGGTGGTTAATAGAAAGTAATTTTCTGAAGCAGCAGACAGCGTGACTTAATCCAGGGCCCCCAGATTCTCTATATTTTATTGTAGTGTGGTACATCAATGGTGAGAGGTGTGGAATGTGGAAGTACCATTAGTGTCGACCAAATAATTTAATTTTAATAGATTGCAAATTGTGGAGGTGGAGCGCACAGGCAAATTCCCAATATATGGCCTAGCAGGCAAGCTCTGTAGTGGGAGGCCAAACTCGTAAAATTACCTCTATACAGCTCGGGCTTTATTAGCAAGCATTTCTTTCGTCTAGGTCCTGCCAACTGAGGCTAAAACTAACTGTTTGCAATTAACACTGGCCACATGTTCCACAATAGAGTAATAAAAAACAATGGCAAAAAGGGTTCAGAGTCAGCTCTTTAAAAAGGCTCCAATCCCCAGCGGTACAGGTGATCTTCTGTTGAAAGGTAACAAGATAATTAAATTTGTGTAACCCGAGATAGGAACTATTACTTGAGGCTGACTTAATGTCTGCTTCTTTTGGGATTGAATAGCTCTATTCATAAAAGCACGACATCTTGAATAAATGAAATGGATTGGATGCACAGTATAATGCCAGATGTTGCTTCAGGCAGATTTTGCTCCAAGGATTCTTTTCCCGTTGGTACCAAAGACGTACGAGAAGTAAGAGTTTACCCAGAGGCTTTTCTGTCATAATTCATCCCCTTTATTAAGTGGCTGATTACAATTAAAATAGTGTGTGCGTTTTAAAGCAATAATGGATAAATGTGAAATCATCTTGCCAAAAGTAGTACAGCCCGGACAGAAGCTTACATTCATCAATCTCCTGAAATCCATCTCACATGTGGTCTGCAGTGCAAGGAGGCTCCTTATGGTTGTTTATTTTGTAACCTGGAAGTACTGACAATGATGAGGATGTTGTATGAAGGTAGATTTTATAAGTCTGCACTGCTGGGATGGAGGTTCGAACCCTGGGAGCATGAATTCGCAAAATCTACCTTTTGATCCCAAGTCAAGATCAACATCAGCAATTTTAAAATCTGAAATTGTTATCGTACTTCAGAAACCATGAGGTTGTTAAAAGAACGGCTGACTTGGGAATTGTGGGAATACAGGAAAATAGCTACGTTTGCAATGTCACTTATTTGCCCTTTGGACTTATGAGCCCTTTCAAGGACGCATCATTTTTCATATCCAGTTCTCTCTGTTGGCAGTTAATAGACAACAACATCTGGACAGAACCAGCAAATGCATGATTCATTATTTCTGTTGTATCACACCTTTAAGTTTATTACATTTCAGTGCCGTGGGTGGGATTTCTCCCCACCTCCATTCACAGTCAATAGGGAGAGAATGGAACTTTTCATTTTCTTCTGGGTATTGTCAATTGCATTTAAAAAATACAATTGCATTATACAGCTTCCTCTTCATCACATCACCATTACACCTGTACTTCAATGTAGTTTGGCTGCCTTCAGGCAACAGTCAGGAAGAGCTATCAACCAAATGGCTTTCACTACGTCAGTGCTGTTCGACCTGTACAATAACGGACAAATGAGACGACAGATTGTGACACACAATTTGATTGAAGGATAGCATTGCTGTCTGAAACTTCTGCTGTATCTCTATCTGATGGTATGGTACAGATCAATGGGAGCGGCAGGCTTTACAGCCCGATTTTCATTTCAATGGAATAAATTCCAGACAGGTTCTCCGCCAACTTACCCCCAGGCGGTGAAGATGAAGATTTACCCCATGTGTCCACATAATCTAACAAAAGACTGCCCAGCCCTCACCAAGATACTCATGCCTTATCTTTTCTTGTCTCTCACAGGAAAAGCTAGTCCATAATGGCCAAAAACCTCAGGCCACAGGTGGTGCTCACCTCGACGATAGATCCCTGACCCATGATGAGGAAGAAGCTTGGAGATGCTGGGGAGCCAGGCAGCTGAACCTGTTGGGGACTGAGATATAGGAGGGGCCAGTGACAGTGACAGCTGTAGAGTTGTCAGGACTAATTTCCTCTTCCTACTGCTCCTGTTCTGCCTCCATCATAAGGACATATATGTGAATGGCCGTAGTAACCCCCATGGTAAGGGCTGCATGACAGAAGGTAGGGAAGTAAAAGATGTCCCTGCCTGAAACTCAAGAATACTTTCTTAGTAGCACAGCTGAGAAGCGATGCTTCTAATCACTCCAGTCAAAGCTCATATTTCAGACAAAAGTTTGTGGCCACTCAAAGCCTGTGAACTCAGCCACTTTCTGGTTTTACAAGAAACGCAGGCATTAATGACAGAATTTCTGGGACAGTAGCTTTGACCCTGGTTATCCTGTCATCTTAACATATGCGCCACTTTGGGAGTGGGAGCATCTTCTGCCAGAACCCAGTTCATCAAAATTGAGGGTCTATTTTAGAACGGATACACCAGCTCCCTGGGAACTACCCCACGTTTGCCCCGCCCCCCCCATAAATATTGTGGAATTTCAAGTCCATTCTTTTCACTCTACGTCAGCTGTCGTGTGCACTGCGTTCCTGGTACAGCGGGGTGCCTGGCAGGGCAATGACTGTCGTGCACAGAGGTTGTACTGCTGCCGCAGGGCACATCCACAGACAGTGCATCCTCACAATCATTTGGAAATGTCCAAAGCTAAATTGAAATTTTATTTATTTACTTTTTTTTTTTAAATCACTTTGGTCAGTGTTTTACCTCCAGTTTCTTGCTCCCTCAATGTCATGCATCATTTCCTCACTGAAGTGAGCAGGCGACTTGTACCAAGGGCACTGATTTGACCTTCCTACAATGGGAAAAAAGCAACTCTCCACTCAGCTCTGCTGAAAAAACAACTCATCATGTGGGATCTAACAATTCCTGACGCGGTGCTTCGAAGAACGCCAATGAACGCACCACCAAATTCTAATTTGGGTTTTTGAATCTATATGCTTCTCAAAGCATTCTGCTCTGATGACAGCTATGTTTTGCACCAGCAGACTGCAAGTGGATTTGGCAAAACTTAAGACGCATTGCTTCCTAATGTGAAAGGAGTAATGCAGATTCAGAAATGGGGCTTTACATAGACAGTCTATATCAGAAGGAACTCAAGGCAGCTGTTCCCTCCCCTCCCTTGGGTCATTTGATTGTCACATAATTAGGGTTTTGATGACAACCTGGTGCAATGGACCATGAAATCATCTGGAAAAAAAAGCTGGAAATTTCTCAGGGAAGTTCATGCATCAACTGTGTCGGAAATGGTTCCCAGATCACCAGTCATGGACAGCTGAAACGGATAAAGTAGCAAAAGAAGGATTTGTTTACTGTCAGGCCTCGGATGCATCAATAAGCATGTTTATTCCAGTGCAATTACAAGGTGTTTTTCTGAAGACATTTTCTAATAAGTACTAAGGGTCTACACCCAAATTGTTAACCTACCTTTTTTCTTTACAGATGTTGGTGGACTTGCTGTGTGCTACTTTTACTTCCAATCAGTGCAAAGTGCTTGCTGCATAATTGGCTTAAAAAGAAAGAATTGCTTATGACTGTAGTAGGTAGTTAGAGGTCCAATTGAAGGAAAACCTGTTTCTCGGTTAATGTTGAAGGGAGCAAATGCTCTAAACAGGGTGGAAAGAAATGTATTCACAATGGCAGATAATTCCAGAAACAGAAGCACAGTTCATTTTAAACTTCATGTAGAGGCCCAAACCGCGAAGACCTTGTCCTAAAATATAAGTACCCAAGGTATGCCCACTAAGAATACCTGTTTCTGCAACATTGGAGATCAGTCGCTCTCTCTTGGCTTTCTTTTCAAATCGTATTCTTCAAACACTCACATTTTTCTTCTACCCACTAGACACACAAAGATTTCAGACTCTCTTGATTTACGACGTAACTGCATGTTGATCTTATTAAATGGATTCTTTTCCTTTTAAAGATGTCAAATATTGTCAAGTGAAAATTGTCTTTGTTGTTCGTTCTCATTTTAAGTTGAAGCACTTTCTTCAATAGTCACAAAGATTCCGTGGGGAATAAGATAATTTCTTGATTGAATCTCTCAAACGTTTCAAAAGCACTGTCAAATTTTCAAGAGGGAGAAGGAGGATTCTACCTTGGATAAAAATGAGGGGTCAATTTTCACTTCTATCGCCTGGCGTTAATGGTAATAGCCTCAAAATGGGGTCGGTAGCCTTACTGCCCCATTAAGACCAACAAAGAGGCGGACACATTTTAAAAGGGGCCTACTGCTGGGTGTCCCAAGCTGTTTCAGGTAGTGGGCCTCTTTTAATACGCAAATGGAGTCCTAGAACCCCCGATTGCCATTTTAAGTTGGAATTGGTAAGAGCCTGCGCCGTGCACACTCCGACCACTTCCATGGGTGATGGAGCCAAAGAGACCCAGCAAACGCAAGTTTGGAATTATTTTTTTGGGCCCAGAAAAAGGAGTGCTCCACCAGGTCCCACAAAAATAATCTGGGCCGCTGCCTCCCCGGGGCCCCCACCCTCCGTGATCACGACCCTCCCCGGCACTGACCTTGCTGGCAGCCAGGGTGGCCTGATAATGGCAGGCCTCAATCTGGTGAGCTGCATCGGGATGATCGAGGTGGCTGCTCAATGGCCCGAAGTTTGCCGGCTCGATGTTAATGAGGCTGGTGCCTCCAAATCGCAGCCAACTCTTCGCTGCGGGTACGGGCGACTGGCCGGCACAGTCCGCAGGTTGTTTCCCAAAAGTCTAAATCGACCCCAAGGAGTGGGAACATGAGCCAATTTTTCTCCTGAATCAGCGAACTCACTATGAACCAGGGATTGAATCCAGAACTGAATTCTTTCTCTGAATTAGTAAAGGGAAACTGACTAAACCACTTGAACCCTCACCGTTGCATATTGGCCGGGACTTTCATAAGACTTGTTAGCCACAAATTTGCTCTATGGTTGTTTCTTTTTGCAATATCCTACAATACTTTTACTTTTCATGCTGAGCCTAACATCAAGTTGCCAGTGTCAAGCCAGGTTCTTCAAAATGATTTTCAATAAGCCCCAGCTTTTTAATTCTCAGATGCCAATTGTCGCTCCTGTCGATCTTTTAGTAGGTAGAAACTCCCAAATATGCCAGTTTTATGAGTGCCCCTGTTTACCTTGTCTCCTGTTAGAGGGACTTCAGAGGGGGCTGAAAATTATACACAGTATCCAAATGTAATCTCATTAATGATCTATATAACATTAGAACCACGTGCTTCAACTTGCATTCATATCTTCAATATGTATCCGAATATTGTATTTTATTAGCTATGCTCGTAACACAGAAGAGCTTGCAAAAATGGGGCTTAAAATCTTCCCATACGAGTAAAATGCTGCTTTTTATTGGGTCGATTTTAACCCTGCCCGGCCAACTGGAATGGTGCGAATGCAGAGGGTTAAGATGGCAGGTGGGAGTCATGCCACATTCCCCCCCCCACCACCACCCCCCCGCCCCCAACAACTTAACTGACCTCAGATCAGGCACGGGAGGGCCACCCGCCCTGGAAGCAGGGTCCTACTTTACATGGAAAAGTCACAGCCTGATAAGGTCATTGGCACAGCAACCTTATTTTAATGTGAAACTGCGGGAGGCCCGCGTGGCGTCAAACCCGCTAGCAAAACCTGGCAGGGCGCAGCAGAGTGATCAGAAAAGGCCAAGCTAGATTAGGGTGACCATATTTTCTGAACCGAATCTGGGGACACACAGGGTGGAGCACTGCAAAGTATCCAGGACGAATTGCAAGAAAACCGGCAAGCCGACTTTGTTGCTTCTGCTAGTGGAATACGCGCAGAGACAACGCCATTTTCACTTTACACTGAATCTCGAATCTTGCGTGTGTTCTGGTAATAGTGCTGTACCATCTATACTTGTCCCCGAATACCCTCACTTTTAATTTCTCAATTTTAAATCTGTTCCAAACAGACTGAGATTTTCCATATAAAGGTGTGAAACACCCTGGGCTGGATTTTCATTGACCCGTGGAGGTGGGTTTGGAGGCGTGTGGGGGGTTAAAATTGCGAAAACTGGCGGGCGGGCACAAGTCCGTCTCCACGCAATTTTCATTAAATCGTGTCTGCTGGTCCCGACTCCGTCCCGCCTCTAAGAGGCGGGATAGGCTGTTAAGGCTCTTAATAAGCACTAAATTGCTTCTATAATGCCATTTTGAAAGGCCTTTGTGATTTTAACCCTTGTTATATGTGAAGCACGCCTGTTCTGAACCACGATTGTGAAACCTGGCGGGAGCACATTTGGATAGTTGACGCTGGCTGGATATATGGATAGCTATGGATGTATATATGGATGGAGAGGAGACATATCTGGGAGTGGTGGTGTAAAAATATCTGGGAGCAGACTTAGGACTGCTGCTGCTCATTTTGCATCCAGGTCCTCTCACAGCAAAGGCCAGGCAGTCTCTGAAGACCTTCAATGCAGCAGCAATGATGACATCATCAGAGGCGACTTTCAGACTGAAAACACTAATTGGTTCATGGGTTCCCACATGCTGGAACTCAATTGCCCAATTAGGTGAAACTGGCATCAATCTCCCACATCCAATTGCAGTCGGGTGGATAACACGAAAAGTGGATGACACGACCCCAACCCGCCCCAGTATCAAAATCCAGCCCCCTGTCTCAGAAGGTTTTACAAACCTCTTCCTGGTGGGAGAATTTAGAGCTTGCCTTATTCAGTAAAAAAAATGATGCACCATGCTAATCTGAGGTAAAGTAATCCACTCGCCCACCAGCTCTCACTGCATCCTTGGCTTCTCCTGCACATTTTAAAGGTTCCATCCTCTGGCCAGTCACTACTGGCCAAAATGCGGGGTCAGATGACTCAATCCCCCAGAGTGCAGTGCAGCCTGAGCTATCAATGGGGCCTTTTCTCTGCCCCGCTGCATTGTGGGAAGGCAGGGCCTTCCTACAATGTCACCTCCGTTAAACCGGCTCCTGGAATCCATTCTGAGCTCAAACCAGGCGGGAACGGGCTGAGAATCTCCCCCCGGGGTTTCTGTACATTCGCATTTAAAAAAAACAAAGATTCTATACAGGGACTCTTCCGGGGACATCGTTTGCCGGGGACACAGTACCTAATCTGGGGACTGTCCCCGGAAAACGGGGATGTATGGTCAGCCTAAACTAGGTTTTATTTTTCAAATTTTTGTGACAAGGAGGAGCAAGGACCTCATCAGACCTGCAAGGAATCCTTGGGCCTCTCCAGCCTACCCGCTCTCTCCCACCACAGGAAGGTTTTTTTAGACACCTCCCCACCCCCGCTCCCCCACCCCCATTCTCAACATCAACCTTATGTCAGCAACCATTCCCTTGGGTCGCCAGCAGCGTTTGGCCTCCTGCCAAATTTCCCGCTCTCATCTGCTGGCTCTGACATGATACCCGCCAGCTTCGGGCAGGAGACATTACAGACAAATTTAAATGAGCCCCACGAGTTAAAATGGTCCCAGCCTCACGTCGAAGCGTCTGCTGTGGTTTCCCTTTCATCCCGAAGGCGTCTAAGCTAAAATTGGGGCTTAGCTGTTAAATGTGATGCGGCGTTAAATGCACCGTACAAATTTTGAAACTTTGTAAGTAAGTTTAATGCAGAACTCTTTGACCGTAAATTTCTGCGGGGATCTCCCACTGTAACTTTGGTGAGAGATTCACAGAACTCTTGGGGAAACAGCATCCCTGGCCGGTTTCAGCCATTTATGCTGCCTCTCTGGAGGATCTCTATAGCAGGAGATTGAGAGAACCCCGCAGAAATTCAACGCCTTTCCTTCTAACCTACAAATATTATGATAAAACCAAGAAAGATCTGCTACTGTTTGTAAAATGAAAAGTGATTGAAAAATACCAGAGCCTGAAATAATCAGAGAAAGGAAGAGAAAGCACTGACTTTAATCTGACACTTTGGGACAAATCGACTCAGATGCACTTCAGTGAAGAAGAACCGTATCTGCAGAGTAAGCTAAAGAGAGAGAAAGAGAGAAAGCAAAACTAAAAGAACCGCTGAATTGTTGTACAATTTGGGCTTTGTTGCTATTACTCATCAGGACTTTTTAATCTGAAAGCTGCTTGTCAAATAGAATCTTTTACAGAATCTAACCAGGTGTTTCCTCCACATCATACATAGATTGGTATTAAAATAAAATTGGCTCTTAAAGAAATAAAAAAACTATTTATAAATGCCAACACACCGTAGCTTCGAGCTCTATGTTATATTAGGAGATGGTTACAATCTTTCCTTTTATTCCAAACTACTATCACCACTATGCTTGGTACTTTCCTCTCTTTCCTCTTTGGCCGGGTCTCATTCAGCTGTGCAGTCTCTTTACGCTCGCTTAGTAAGTTTCCTCCATAGTTTCTATTCCTGATACATAGAAAACCCAGAGTTCAGAAGAAGAGTGGAAACATAACTGTAATTAATAGAAAAAAGATGGTTCCCTCAGATAGCGTTGTGTCAGTTAGTGGGTCCCCCAGCGGTCGGTATTAGGACCATTGCTTTTCTTGTTATATATAAATGACTTGGACTTGGACATATGGAGTACAATTTCGATGTTTGCGGATGATACAAAACTTGACAACGTAGTACATAGTGAGCAGGATAGTAACAGACTTCAGGAGGACATAGACATACTGGTGACACATAGCAGATGCAATTTAATGCGGATGAGTGTGAAGTGATGCACTTTGGGAGGAACAATATGGAGAGGCAGCATAATCTCAATGGTATTATATTGAAGGGGGAGCAAGAGCAGAGGGACCAGGGGGTGTATATTCACAAATCTTTGAAGATGGCAGGACAAGTTGATAAGGCGGTTAAGAAAGTGTATGGGACACTTGGCTTTGCAAATAAGAACATTGAATACAAAAACAAGGAAGTCATGCTGAACCTTTACATATCACTGGTTCGGCCTCAGCTGGAGTACTGTGTACAATTCTGGGCACCATCCTTGGAGCGGATACAGAAGAGGCTTACCAGGATGATACCAGGGATGAGTGACTTCAGTTATGTAGAGAGGTTGGAGAAGCTGGGATTGTTCTCCTTAGACCAGAGAAGGTTAAGGGGAGACCTAATAGAGGTATTAAAAATTATGAGGGGGTTCTGATAGAGCAAGTAGGGAGAAACTGTTTCTTCTGGCAAGTGGGTCGCTAACCAGAGATCATGGGGGAGAAATTCGGTATCGCCCCGTTTGGGGCACAATTATCGGCCGGGAGCAAAGTTTAGTGCCTGGCGCTAATTATCGCCTCCGACTGCAAACTTGGCTTCTATCGCCCCTGGAGGTGATTTGAGCGCTAAATCAGGCACTACACACCTCTCTTAAGGCACTAACGCCAAGGAGCGAGGCGCTACCTCAGAGCGCTGGCAAAGCTCATGTGATGTCAATTAGCTATGGAACATAGACACAATGGCACCGGCCAGTTCTTAAAGGGGAGGGTCGATCTTGCTCTCCAGCCACACCCTGCTCATTGCAGCCTTGAATCTCGGCCTGGAGAGACCTGTATATCAATTCTGCTGGAAAGAACAATGGAGAGGCCCAGGGAAAGAGCTCAGAGTGCAGCCCCCATAGTCTCTTCTAAATCGATGCAAGGAAGGTCAAATCAAAATGAACCTGCAAAGTGCTGCTCAGTACCCAAAACTCCTTCACACAGCGTTGAATCTCTCCAGAAGTGTCTCTCTCTCAGAATGCGTGGTGCAAAAATGTCACCGACAAAAAAAGGCAGGAAACGGCCGCCTTTAAATAGCTCTCTCCCACTCTCTTCCCGACTGCAAAACGTTCCCCTCTACCGGTCGTTGCTAGTGGCAGGCGGAAAGGCAGGGGGCGCGACTCAATATCCAGTCCAGGGCGCTACACGCTCGACTGACGTCACAATTTGCGGGCGCAGGAGATCGTGGCGGTAGTGTTTAGCGCCGCCACAAAATGTCTGGTCAATTTCGCGAGCGGCGCAAACACCGCCATGCCCGGGCGCTAGTTGCTTTGTGCCCCGTTAGCGCCCTCTTAGGACACTAACGGGAGGCGCTAATCAACCAAATTTCTCCCCCCATAGATTTAAAATAATTGGCAAAATAGATGGGAAATGAGGAGAAATTTCCTCATACAGATGATTGAAGGCAATTGGACATGTACTTGAAGAGGACTAATTAACAGGGTTATGGAGAAAAGCTGGGGTGTGGGATTAAATTGGACAGCTCTTTCAAAGAGTCGACACAGACACAATGGCTGTAAGATTTTATGAATCTATGATTCAATGATAGCATTTGGGGGTAAATTTTCATCTTCGCAGCCGAGCAGCAGAGACAAATATTTACCCCTAGGTGTCTGAAGAATCAACATCTGATGGTAATTTTAGGGATTTTGGACACATTCCCATTTCTTACTTTGCTTGAAGGTTGAATCGGGATAGTCTGATGCAATTAGGATCAGCTGTTCAGTGTTGTTTATATTTATTTAAAATATTAGTATTGCTCACAGTGAGTCATAGCAAATGCTGTTTTATAACAATAGGGGTGTTTATGCCATGTAGGGGATAACATCAGGGCCACTGATTTACTGTGTATATAAGCCGAATATAATTTTTATTAATAAATACTATCCTGAGATTTTTATGGGTGCTTTCAGGATTGAAGTCCATGAGTCTGTCCATTAATCTATGAAAACTGTATATGAATTTCTACACAAACACAAACCCCCATACACATATATGCATATATACATATGTGTGTGGGTTTGTGTATAACATCACAGGAGATTGACTATTGTGCGTAAATATATACACAGAGTCAAGATCAAATTTTTGTCTTCAGATGAAGTGGAGTTAGGCATCAGGGTATAAACTGGAGCAGGTCATGCAGACATTCAGTCCTTATATTTATATTTTTCTGCCCATTCTTCCCCTCCCCTGTCCTGATGTCACTGTAAGAGGCAGGACTGGCAGGATTATGTCCCCCAACACAAATCCCACCAAACCCACAGTCAACATGCAGTACACCTGCATGATGCAGGCATGCTTGCCGTACACGAGGGGTAAATGGAGCCCACGATGTTGTTTCCCAGCGTCAATCAATCTGAGAGTGACTGACTGAAGTTAAGAAAGTACAATATATAGGAAGTGTCGTTTTGGAGGGACAAATTTGCTCTTCGCCCAGATTGCCCAGCCTTTCCCACCAACATAGCAGCACGGTGTCACTCCAAAATTCTGGGCCCCTCCCCCTCAAAGGTGGACATCTGAGGAGCACCATAAATGGCACATACACCTGCTCCCTTAAAGCTAATGACCCCTTCACCTCTCTGACAGTGCAGCAGCCTACCAGGAATTCCAGGGCTCTGGCAATTAGTAGTACGAGTTAGAGGGAATGGGATTTGGTAGCATTGGGCGTGGTCCTGGACTTTAGTGGGTTATGGTCTTGAGATTTGGTAACACCTGGTGACGGTCCTTGGCTTCGACAGAACTGAATGCGAGTTTGTGGAGTTTGGCAGCACTGCAGTGGGGATGCTGGGGTTTGGCAGCATGAGGGGGTCCTCTGGTCTGGCATCATTATGGGAGGGGGAAACCTCGGATTTGGGAGAATTGGGGGAGGGAAGTAGAATGTGGGTCGTGGGTCACTGGTAATACCTGTTGTCTGCCAAAAGTGAGAGGAAGGAGTGGGCATGGGCCATGCAGCACAGGCAGTGTCTCAAGTCTGGTCAGACTGGTTTGTAACTTTTTAACAGATCTCTTTTTTGATTTATTTCTGGAAGTGTAGCTATTTATGTGGGTGTCTCTCTCTATGTCTCTATCTCTCTCTCTCTGGATTTTTCACTCTTTGTGCATATCTCTCTCGCCCGCTCTCTTTCTGTGTTTCTCTCTCTGACTCACAGGTATCAGTAATCAGAATGTTTACATTTTCTAACTAGCAGCAAAACACAGAAGATAATCAGATGATAATTAAAGGCTTTGTTTGCTTTAAAAAAATCAACTCATTTATTACATAAGAACATAAGAAATAAGAGCAGGCGTAGGCCATATGGCCCCTCAAGCCTGCTCCGCCATTCAATAAGATCATGGCTGATCATCGACCGCAACTCCACTTTCCCGCCCGATCTCCAGATCCCTTGATTCCCCTAGAGTCCAAATATCTATCTATCTCAGCCTTGAAAATACTCAAAGACTCAGCATTCACAGCCCTCTGGGGCAGAGAATTCCAAAGATTCACAACCCTCTGAGTGAAGAAATTTCTCCTCATCTCGGTCTTAAATGGCCTACCCCTTATCCTGTGACTATATCCCCTAGTTCTAGACACTCCAGCTAGAGGAAACAACCTCTCAGCATCTACCCTGTCAATCTCCTTCAGAATCTTGTATGTTTCAGTGAGATCACCTCTCATTCTTCTAAACTCCAGAGAGTATAGGCCCATTCTACACAATCGCTCATCATAGGACAGCCCTCTCATCCCAGGAATCAATCTAGTGAACCTTCGTTGCACCGCCTCCAAGGTAAGTATATCCTTCATTCTTTTTACATAGCTCAAATTAAGATGAAGAAAGACACTCTACACATCTTTTCGTTCTCAATGTAATGCATTTTTGGAAGTTTATAAATTAAACACCAACCAAACCTATAACAAGTATGGAATCAGTAGTCTATGATGTTCTCTTTCTTCCTCTCTCTCATGCACACACACAGTCGCTGTTAAAAAAAAAACTCAACATAAATTTTGCCTAAATAAAGCTTTTAAAATCTGTCATCAAGCTTTTCTTCAAGTAATTATGAAAAACAACCAGATGGATTTTTCTAGAAACTGAGAGACAAGCATTCTATCCTTGGTTAGTTTTAATGCTACTGATGTACCATGGGAAATTGTGCTGGTCGAAAATATCAAGTGCAGGCTCTCTGCTGCCTTCAATTAAAAACTTTAATGAAGGTATTAAAAGACACCAAGAACAATTCCATCGATAAATTAATCATGTTATGGTGAAATGTGTAATTTTTAAATAGCTCTGCACAGCTGTGCAAGACTCAAAAATGCAGTTAATGTAAAAATAGATGTGTTACAACACCAATCAACATTTGAAATGACAACTGATGGATGGGGCTATAGGAATAAAGCATAAAATGGCAAAGGGATAAATTTACATGATATTCATGGTAATATCAGCAGAAATTTACAAGAAAGAAAATATATCAGTCTGCAGTGGAGCACAATTATACTATTTCATATAATAATCCAGATAAGGTCTTTTGGAAATTAGGATGTAGGGTACCCAGGTTTGTCAATATTTGAAACAGGTTACTAGTACTGAGGGTGTGCTATTGGAGGTGCTGTCTTTTGGTTGACATGTTAAATCAAGGCCCCATCTGCCCTTTCAGGTGGACATAAATGACCCCATAGCTCTATTTGAAGAAGAGGAGGAGCAATCTCCCAGTGTTCTGGCCAACATTTATCCCTCACCTAACACCACCAGAAACAGATTACTTGGTTATTTATCTCATTGCTGTTTATGCAACTTTGAGGTGCGAAAATTGGCTCCCGCTTTTCCATATATTAGAACAATGACTACACGTCAACAAGTAAACTCATTGCCTATAAAGTGCTTTGGGACGTCCTGAGGTCATGAAAGAAGCTATATAAACAGAAGTTCTTTCTTTCCTCGCAGGAATGTGTTACTATTTGCAGGTGGCCTCCCATATGAAGAAACCTGAAAACCACTGGTACAGAGGCTGCATATGTTAAAAGAAAACTAACCAATAATTCCACAAAGACGGCAATGCCTTGAAAAAGACAGTCGCAGTTACACAATTCTGCATTTTTATTGATTTCTGACCGATTTGTATTCTGTTATAAAGAGGATGCTGTATTTCTTGTCTTGCTGTTCAGCTCACATCACATAGAGGGAGCTAGTGAACTAGTTTGAGGTGTTGCTGCAGATGGACAAAAGCATGGTTGTTGGTTCTGTTTTTCATTAAAAGGACAGCGTGGTCAGCAATATGATCACATAATCAAGTTGCTGCTAGTGCCTGCTACCACTAATTTGTTGATAAAACTACAAAGCAAATTTAAACAATTAAAATATTGAAAAGAAATCACAGCCCCATATCTGAAGCACAAAAGCTCACCACTAAGGCTGTAAGATCCCTTTAATTAAAATATAAAGTTTCCTGCTTATTTTATGACAGTTACCATCAATTTACTCCATGGCAGAGAACTACATGTCACAAGGTGAGAAACGCTTCAAATAAATACTGTTTTCCTTGTGCTTGCAATACATAATTGCCTGAAATTTCTGCAGGGGTTCTCCTGATCTCTTGGTATCCTGGAAGATCGGCGGAAACCCTGGATAAACAGCTTAAATGGCTGTTTCTCCAGCATTTCCATCACTCTTCCACTGAAGTTACAGTGGGAGATCAGGAAAATCATGCTAAAATTCTCCCCAAATTCTGACTCAAGGAAACGATATGGAGTGAGTGAGTGGAAGATACATCCTTAGCCTCCATCAGCTCATGTTTCCCATACTATGACATTCTGCAGCCACTCACTCAACAGAAGGCCATTGAAAGACAACAGTCGGAATTCTCCATCTAAACAAACATGACCCTAAATGGATTAACAAATTAAAAGTGAAATTAAGAGGAAAATATAAACTCTACAAATCCTGCAGCGAGAATGGGGGAATGGGTTCACTGGGGTGCATATAAGAAAATATGGAAACACAATAAAAGGGTGCTCATTGGGGGAAAGAGGTAATATTGAAAAAATAGAACAGTAGAAACTAAACACAACAGCAAAAAAAATCTTTTGGTACTACAACAGTAAGAGAGCAGTCAGAGAAGAAGGGAAGATCCTAATGGATGGAAATGGGCTTGAAAGTGAGTATGAACACAAAATAGTAAATATTCTGAATGATTATTTCTTCCATGTATTCACAAGGGAAGACATGAGCAACATAACCTCTCTACAGATACAGGCCCATTAGTCTTACTTCCACTCCATGTAAAATAATGGAATTGATGATCAGAAGTAAACTTGAGGATTATCTTTACAATACTAAGCAGCAGTCAACATGGCTCGAGAAGGGATCCATCACTTCTTTGAGGAAGTGACTCCCCAAGTGGACTGTGGAAATCCCTATGATGTCGTATACCTAGACTTCCAAAAGGCAAAAGGCTATTAGTTAAACTGAAAAGTATAGGAGTTAGGTTGAGGTTGGGGGGTGGGGGGAAAGTGAGGTGCCCCGGGACTTGGTGTTGGGGCCAATGGCTTTTCATTTACATAAGTGACTTGGATTCAGAAACTCAATGCCAAATGCTCAAATTTACAGATAATACCAAGTTAGGAGAGCCAGTGGAATCAGATAAGGCAGTCAGAAATTACAGAATGGGTTGGACAATAGATGCAAGTGAAACATAATGTGGACAAGTGTAAAGGACTGCACATAGGAAGACAAAATAAATGACATACATACTCCATGTATGGTGTTGAAATAGCCAAGGAGGAAGCAGAAAGAGACCTAGGAGTCTTAGTAGACTCAACGTTGAACATGTCAAACCAATGCAGAGTACAAGATCTTCCTGGGCTGGGTCCAGGTGCAGTGTATTACTCTGGGTGCAATCAGTAACAGAAATTTGGGCAGGTTGGAGCACACCTGTAAAGGAACCCACCTGATTTTCCTTTGATTTAAATTAAAGATAGGAAAATCAGGCAGGTTCCTTCCTTTATAGGATGCAGACCCAGGACAATCACCCCTAACACACCAGAGGAAGTTGTAACCAAACTGTACAGGGCTCTGGGTCAGACCACACTTTGAAGACCGTGTCCAGCTCTGCTTTCTGAGACACGAGGGAGACGAGACGTTCAAGCGCTGGAGGAAGTGCAGAGAAGAGCCACAAAGCTGATCGCTAGTGTCAAAATGTTGAGCTAAGAAAGGCTGGAGAGACTTGGGCTTTTCAGCCTGGAAAGGAGCAGGCTGAGAATTGATTAAATATTAATATTACTTAAAATTAAATTGCAAGTGTAGGACAAATGGGCACAGGTTCAAATTAATCAACAGCAAATTTAGGAACTGATGTCAGAAAACTCTTTTTCACACAAAAAATGATCAACCTGTCAAACCAATGCAGAGTAGCAATCAATAAAATACTGAAGTACAAGATCTTCCCGGGCTGGGTCCAGGTGCAGTGTATTACACTGGGTGCAATCAGTAACAGAAATTTGGGCAGATTGGAACAAGATCAGATCCTGGCCCCCATACAATGGCGTTACTGAGATCTGAGGAATTGTGGGTGATAAGTACCACAACATATACAGCATATCAGTGCACGAAAGTACCACATCACAATGCTGACTTGTACACTCTGATTTCAGCCTACCTAAGGCCTTTTACATTAATTTTTTAATTGTTTTATGATGCTTATTAACATAATGGTTTTAAGTTATGGAGAATGACAGTTTTCCACTTCATGTGTCACCATTAAGAAGCAGGCAAGTCAGGTAGAACAAGGTCAGATAAAGAGCAAAGCTCCCTTTATTCTGCCCCTCAGGCTCAGATTCAGCCTCAGAAGATCAACTGTGCTTCACTGTGCTTCCCTGCCCACCCTAAGGGCATCAATGTGTTTTTTTCCATTACTAATTTAGTGTCAAATGATAGCCAGATTTGTGTTATGGGCTGAGTCCCTTAGAATTGGGTTAAGACTACCCAAACCAATTTCATAAGCAGCCTTACAACTATCCTCTCAGTTGAGGAAGGATATGTAACATGGGAATATCTATGACCACTGGCAGTTAATAACTGCCAAAATAGTCAACAGTTGGAGACTAAATTTTAATAACTGATTTTGCTCTGGTGCAAAATAAATATAAAATTAAATAATAAAAATTACAAATTGGATAGTCGAACACACCTGTAATAGATTGTTTCAGAAGCACTCTTTACAAGGTCACACTTTCAGCAAGTTCAATGCTTATAAGAAAAACTAACGCTGACCATTTTATTTTAACACAGAATGGCAAAGAATTGAAGAATGGAATACAATGGCTTTTTGGTTTGCAGAATCTAACGGTTCCTGTAATCGTCAATTTGGGTTTGTCTCATTTTCACAGGGCTTTAATTTGATGTGCTGTTGCAAATCTCTTCGGTCTAATTAACCTATTATCATTAGCGCAGCATCATAACTGTCAAGAACATAATTCGTACAAATGTATCAGTACACTAGGTGATGAAAAGAAACTTATTTTCAGCAAGATGACCACGGTAATCTACACATTACACGTTAGCATGCTAAAACTAATTAACTGTACAGTATTACAGTTCTAAGTGTAAGACCTTTGGTTTACCCTAGCTTATTGTCCAAATACTACAATAGATGAAATAGGTCCCACTTGCCACAATTAAGCAGATGAACTGTACTGTAGTATTCTCAAATTCACAGCAATTTCTTTCTGGCGATTAAGTTTAATATTCAGGCCACAGAACATTTTTAGACCTTTAGGCAGAGAAATCTCTGGGTTGCCTGCTTAAAAAGCGTTGTGGATCTTACCAAGACTGTCAAGCTTCACTCATTATAGTGCAAAAATAGACCCTGGAGCTATCTATTCCCACTGCCCTGTTTGTTCTAAAATGAGAAGTCGCACAACACCAGGTTATAGTCCAACAGTTTTATTTGAAATCACAAGCTTTCGGAGCTTACGTGGCCCCTTCCTCAGGTGAAGGGGCCACGTAAGCTCCGAAAGCTTGTGATTTCAAATAAAACTGTTGGACTATAACCTGGTGTTGTGCGACTTCTCATTTTTGTCCACCCCAGTCCAACACCGGCATCTCCGCATCATGACCACTGTTTGTTCTAGACAGTTGGAATAGATAGCTCATGGGCTGGATAAGGGGGCCAACACAGATTTTTTTGAAGGATTTTTTTTGCATTCTTCGGGGATTCAAGCCACTTGCCTAGCTTGGATCCCATATGGGGTCCACCTGTGCCCCTCTGGAGATCAGTACTCCTCATCTTTCTCAGTGTATTGGTCTACAGTCCTACGACGGGTCTCAGTTGAGCCAGGGAAGCAGGGACACCCGGTGTGGGGAGTCCCCACCTCCGACTCTGTCCTCAGGGCCACCGCCCTCCCAAACGTCAACTGAACTTTTAAGGGCGGCTGTGGTTCAGTTCTTACAAAGCTGTCTGAAAAATCCCAGAAAGTGCAGGAACCTGCTGCCATCGGGTCCCTACAGGTGCATGGCAGGCTCCAGCAGAATTACGGTGCGAGTCCCACAGAACTCCCCCGAGGAAAACCAGGCCCAATATCCTTACTGGATTTGTACTAGCTTCGTTTTGTGGCAAAATAATCTCATCAACGCGGTAAAATGCTCAGGATATGCACACCTTGTCCTTCATTATCATTTCATCAGGCTTTAATTTGCCTTTGTGAAATGAATTATTTACATAAAGAGAAGCAGAATACTAAACCATCAGATAATATTTGCAGTGGCCAAGATCCAATTAATTCTCACTGTTGTTCAACAAATGGCGCAATAAAAAGAAAGGCGTGTAGAGTACGGATTTTACAAAAGTGAGAAAATTTATACTTCAGGTTACCATCAAAAAATATTATACTAACAACTCTTGAGAAAATGGTGCATTTTTAATAAAATAATCTGCTTTAAACCTGGAAATTCAAATGTGTGGCGTGGTGTATTATCTGTAATATGGCAGCTGGAGAGTTGTCAGCAGGCTCCCGTTAACTCGATGACATCATATTAGGTGTCAGCTTCATTAAAGGGCAACTAAAGTGCAGTTATGAAGCAATTGCATTCATTATACGTTTCACTTTTCTATCCAGTTAATTGTGATTTTTTTTCCCTCATCCATTATTACTCCAGGGCCCAGAACAATCTATGGGCACTAGGTGACCTGGTTACAAACTAAAACAGAGTAAATTAACTGTATCGTTGCATCTCTCCAATGGCAGTAATGAAATGTAAGTCACTGTCAGTCCTTCACTACCGTCAGTCCTTCACTACCATTATCCATCTGTAATTCTTAGCAGAAACATGTATCATGTCAACCCAGGTGGTCAAAATAAGGCACTGCAGAGCTACCTGCCCATAGCAGTAAAATAGGTGGAAAACCGGGAGAATTTTAACTTACCCTGCCCAGCGGCAAATTGACGGGATCGGGTCGAACGCCGTTTTTGCACCCTGCTCGATTTTACTCTGCATGGACTTCAACGGAGAGTAAATCGGGCAGAGTGTAAAACCACTGTCGGATCCGATCCCGTCATTTTCCCGCTGGGTGCATTAGATTAAAATTACCCACCCCCTTCCCCAGTGTCTTTAACTGAATGAGCAATGTAATGAAGTCAAATATTTCACCACTGGGATTTACAGCAGTTCCACTATAATAAAATCATGTGAATAAAATCTCTTGCAGAAAAATTAATCTATGTCAGACGGTTTAATCAGTAACAAAGACTGCACCACACAGCACTGCAGAACCCTACTTTTTAGATAGAAAGAAGAAAGACTTGCATTTATATCGAAGGAGGAAGGGAGGGAAGAAGGGAAGGGAGGGAAGGAAGGAAGGAAGGAATTGCATTTTTAGAGCCTTTCACAACCTCAGGACGTTCCAAAGCACTTTACATCCAATGAAGTACTTTTGAAGTGTAGCCAATGTTGTAACATACAGAAATGCAAGCATCCAATTTGTGCACAGCAAGCTCCTACTAACAGCAATGTGATAATGACTAGATAATCTATTTTAGTGATGTTGTTTGAGGGATATGTGTTGGCCAGGGCACTGGAAGAACTCCCCTGTTCTTCTTTGAATAGTGCCAGGGGATCTTTTACATTTACCTAAGAGGGCAGACGGGGCCTCGGTTTAATGTATCATATGAAAGACAGTACTGAAGTGTTAGGCTGAAATATGTGCTCGAGTCTCTGGAGTGGGGCTTGAACCCATGACTTCTGACTCAGAGACAAGAGTGCTACTAATGGGTGAAAGCGAATGCCTCAGCAGGTGATAAAGCAGCATCCAAAATCAATGACATTCTGTGAAACCCCACATCAACTTCCGGACATTTACAAGGTTTTCACCCGGCCTGTGATATCTAAAAAAGGGACTCAGTCAAACTCCATCACACATTATGGCCAGGAAAATGGCAGACCATTGATTCCAGTCTCAGTGCTGGGATCTGCCTGCCAGTGTCCTCCAGCATTGACCCCAGCAAAGTTTGCGAAGTCAGAAGGAGGTCACCAAATTTAGATAATCTGAGCAGGTGTCCGTATCACCAAGGTGCATCTCAGGTGCCCACCTGCCTAAGTAAACTAGAAGTGTCAGTGTTTGGTGCAGCATTTCTGGAGCACAGTTCCTAAACCTACATTACAACAGTGACTACACTTCAAAGGTACATAACTGGTTGTAAAGGGCTCTTAGATGTCCTAAGGTCATGAAAGGCGCTTTATAAATGCAAGTTCTTTCGTTCTTTATCTGCCCCATTGTCAAGAAAATATTGCTGAGCACATAATCCAGCCTAATGTTTCAGTACTGTCTGTGTCTAGAAAATGCTGCTGTAATTTTTCAGATCTTTTGGGGTCCAGATCATGTCCTAGGCCTGAACCCTCAAGTGGGCCCCACATCTGTCGGTCGGCAGGCCAACATGCCCGCTCTCACTCATCCTGTCGGCCTGCTCCTCTTCCGCCAGGCCAGGGATGAGGAATCTCTTAGCCCAGGAGTCCCCTCCCTTTGGCCATGCCCCCTCTTACACTGACGTCCTTGCTTAGGATCGGCGAAAGCTCTGGTAGATAATAGGGCAAGAGAGGCGGACTGGTGGACCAGATTCCTGGCCTAATTTCCGGCCTTTCTGCTGCACTCTCGCCAAACATATAGTGGGAGTGCCCCAGAAGGTATGTGGATTGTTGGTCCCTATTTTTCCATAAAAAAGGAAGAAATAATTCCATGAAACAGGAATATACTGAACAATTGGCTGAGGATTGCTGACGTTAATTCAAACAAAATGATCAAGGTTTGCTCTTACAGTTATGTCATCTGAACTCCTCAACTGACTTGAAATATACCCCTACCCATTCAGTAGAGAAAAGGGGACTTGCAATTATATAGTGTCTTATCATTCCCTCAGGGTGTCCCAAAGCACTTCACAACCAAAGAATTGCTTTCTGTAGTGTAGCCACTGCAGCTTTGTTAATCTACTCTGACCCATTCAGTATTCTCGCAGCAGTCAACACCAGGAAAATTGGTTAAGAGTGACATTTGAAGTGCAAATTCATTTAAACATAAGGAGCCATGTTTATTTTTCAAGAGTGACATATACGAAAACGGGCCCTTATCTAAACCACACTGAGTGATGATTGCTCCTAATAAGTAACACTGGGGAGATCTGTATCCATTATATGCACACTAAGGTACTGCAGGCCTTCAATAGCTACTGTAAACCTGCATGATAAATGTGTCAATTATAGCTTTATCTCAGTTATTCAACCAAGGCAGCATGGCCAATCCTTATAACTATCACAGGAAAAACAACAGTTTGTCATTAGACTGCACAGTAGAAAAAGTTGTAAAATGCTAAACTGTGATATAGTATATCTATCAAGACTCCAGCATTTAAGTGCTTGGAGTCATTATAGGATATTGCACCCCAGATAGTCTTAAGAAATTATTTTAAGCATTCTTTAGTACAAATCAACCAACTTCATCAGAAAATAACAGTGTTCACATTGATCAACAATCAATGCAGCAGGAAACCTGTGAAAGGCTTCACACTTTCAGTATGAATCTGATTTTGCTCGAAAAACAGCACCAAGCTATGCAGTGGGCTGGAACACAAATGGATCTGGGTTTGAATCAAGCCCGAGTTAATGTGATAACGTTATCACTAATGTTATCCTAGAAAATCTTCTCCAGTCACTTCAATAAGTGGACCAAGTATCCCTATGATCCAGAGCGCACCTTTTTCTGCCCAATATATAGTTGTACAATAGCATGACCCGGGCAGCAAAGGCTCTACCCACCCTAAATAGGGCCATTGACACAGGAGGCGGCAGGGCTAAGGTCAGGGAATCCCAAGGTCGAGAGTTCCCCACATTCCTCGCCTCTCAAAGGCCTGGTGGAGCCTTAAGGCGTGAGTGCACCAGTTAAAACTAGGTGTACTGGCCACTCCATTGGCAATTATGGGGACCATTTGGGGGTCAAAGTCAGGAACATGGCCTGGACCCCTGAAGAATCAGGTATTCATTTAAGATTTTTTAGCCCCCTTATAAAAAGGGACCAATGGGGGCATTTCTCAGATCTTTCTGGGGATGGGCCCAAAACATTCCTCCAGCCTTGTAAATCGGCGCCACAGATTGCAGCCTCATGTGGCAGTAGGCCGCCAGAAGGGCTGTGGATTTATGGCTTCTATATTTTCATTAACGGTAGAAAACAGATCCATGTAATAGGATGTGGTCATGACATATATTTTGCCCCATAATTCTTACCTTCCTTTAGGAAACAATAGACACAATTAGCATTCTCGCTAAACATGGGATCACCTTCTCGAGCTGAACCTTTCAAAACTAAGCTGGGTCAGACTTTTAAAATAAATACATCCGTTTTGCTCTTTGCTGCTAAACTCACAGATGAGTCTGTGTCTAGAGAGATAGAGAGAGAGACACTCAGCCTTTAGCGTGTGTGTAGACAAGATACCTTTCATGATTTAATTTACTCAGAATGTCTATTTCACCAATATTGATCTGAGATGCTTATCGATGACTCCGCCCATTTTAGCTAACTGACCCCGGCACCTTTCCAAAGTTCACAGTCACAGTAACTCGTACAAGTAAGCAGAGCTGTTGCTGTAATAATCTATAAGATTCAGCTGCCATCATCCGAAACCCCGAAAAAACTTGGGTAACACTGATTTAATGCCTTACATGCTGAAATTAGCAGTTCAGAAATATTGGAGTTAAAAAATCCAACTGATGCAATGCAAGCAAAATCCAATTTGTCATACTGTGCAATCACAGCAGGTGTAACATCTGCCCATTCACCTCCTCACAAGCTATTGCCCAGGGCTCCTTCTATGAGAACCAGTAATTTACCTGTACTTCCTCTAATCTAGCATGCTGTATTTGCTGCAGGCCCCTTTTCACTGGGGATACCAAACACAAATGAGGTGATCTTTTTGACAAACACCTCTGTTCTGTCCATTCCCATTGTGACCTCTCCTCGATGTGAATCTGTGTCCTACCGCTCCAGGGGGCCAGGTGAATCAGCCCTAACTAGCCCATTCATACCATCCTTGTGCAGCAGGAACTTGGATAATTATGTTTTTTGTCCCTTCAGTACCCTATGTTTGACTGGCTGAAAGTCACATATCATGCTGTCTGCTACAGTTCAGGCTTTCTTCCAGCGCTTTCAACTTGTTATTCCCAGCATAAAAAGCCACTTTCCATAAATAAATCCAATCTCCTATAATGTAAAATCTGTGCCCTTGTGTATCACGGGTGGGATAGCATGACAAGGGACAAAAGCTAACCCCTTAACTACAGTATATTGGACCAGAGACCATGTTCTCCTGTCCCCTCCAAAAGATGGTGAAAGCCACTCTGTCAGACCTTTACATTCAGACTAAAGCTGCTATTCAGATGTATTTGAAAGTACAATGTTACACTGCAAGAAACCAGTAATACAATAAAACAAATTGCACTTATATACAGGAAACTCTTTGGTATCTGGCACCGACAGGACCGGGATGGTGGCGGTTGATTAAAAATTCTGGATGACGGAGAGGGTCATCTACCGAGGCTATTTTTAACAAACAAAAATTTAAAAAATCAAGAAATGTGCAGTATACAGTAATTGGGTACTCACCTACAGAATGTTGTGTTAAATGGATGGTGGAAGATGCTTGATTACAGTACTGCCAGTTGAGGGTAATCCATAACTCTTTAATTACTTAACAGTAAAACAAAACGGTTATTGAGGTGTTGTTTTCGGAGTATGAATTTTGCCGGTTAATAGAGAATTCCGGATATTTAGGTGCCGTTTAAACGAGAGTTTCCTGTAGTGCCTTTAACATAGAAAAACATCCCGAGGCACGTCACAGAAGCGTAATCACACAAAATTTGACGCTGAGCCTAAGAAGGAGATATTAGCGGGGTGACTAAAAGCTTGATCAAAGAGGTGGAGAGTCTTAAAGGAGGGGAAGGATGTAGAGAGGCGGAGAGCTTGAGGGAGGGAATTCCAGAGCATGGGGCCTAGACGGCTGAAGATATGGCTGCCAATGGTGGGGCGAAGGGAGTAATGGATGCACAAGAACTTAGCATAAGTTCACAAGGGGTTAAAATGCTCTTTTATAGAATACATTTCTTGCACATTCTGTTGGCTTTTGGATGAAACAGCCTCAAGGACCTTCAGCAACACTGTATGTAGGCAATGTGATTCCTATGGCAGTCCGTAGATCCAAGTGTAAATTCCAGAAAATGTACTAAAATTTACAGGAAAACTCCACAGCTCTTAATCATTTTTGAAGACAGGCCTCATCACCCAAAATCAAAGACTCTATATGAAGGGCTAATGCATGACGTACAAGTAAGCAACCTGACACTCCATTGTCTGGGTCTCACACCTGGCAGGGCCTTAAACAGTGCAGTCTGAAACTCTCCTAGAACATAAACTTGTTTTCCCTGGGAGAGCCTGACTCTGTTATCCATTTTGACGTTTAGCAAGGAAAGACAGCTTCCATTTTAACTGTAGTAATTTCAAAACAGTTCGACACAAAATACAGACATTCTCCCTGTGTAATACAGGACAAAGCTCTGCCTGTCCTCTTGCTTTAAAGTGCCACGTTGCCACATAGGCAGTTTTCTTAATCCTCTGGGTATATTGTTTTTTGTTGCTTTGTATCCATGTACAGTGTAAACCGATACAAACAAAGTGAAAACAGGTCCTCCTTAGTATGTAAACAGGCTACTTTGACAACAATTGTCCTACTAAATGGTTCTCATGGTTCAAAATGCTTATAAAGAGGAACTACCAGGGTAAGGGTCGATACTGGAATTATAAGTCTTGTAAAATGTAGTATAAAAGTCACAACTGCAACTTATACATCCTGTAGCTAAGCAATAAAACATTGCTTGCACCAGTTCACAGATTGTAAAAACCTGTGTGAAGCACTGACTTAATACTGTAACCAGATTGTAGAGTACTTACTACCACATAAGCAGCTACTTGTTACATTTTCTTCCAATAGTTCTTCCTAGCAACACAGCTCTCCTATGGAGCCCTATGTTTATTGATTTCATGGGAGGAGACGCACAATGAAAAATAGGCTCAAGACCGCTACTCTTTTCTATCTACACTGCCCATAAACCATGACAGTGTGGGCACCAGCATATTGCTACTACAAGGTAAAACTATGCAAAATCTGATGATGTGTTTAACTGTTCTAATAACTGAATTATCTGAAATTTAAGCATAACTTTATTGCACTTATTTTAATATTACACCTAATTTCAAACACGTTAATGCAATATTATGGCTTTTAACAGCCAAATATACAGTCTCTCTTTATACACACACACACACACACAGGTATAGTCATAGAACTGTACCCCAGCATGAATCACTGCTTTTAGATATGAATGAGAGAAAATTTAAAGGCCTGGTGGGTGAAGCCACCTCCTGACATAGTACTAAGTCCCATAGACCAAGAATGTCCCATAGACCAAGAATGTCCCATTTTCCATTCCCATTCTGTGCTGAGTTAGCTGATGTCAGCCAGGGTAGTACCTGGGTGACTATAATTGGCCTCAGAACCCCTCAGCTAGACAGGGGGGAATAATAGAATCATAGAATGGTTACAGAATGGAAGGCGGCCATTCAGCCCATCGAGCCTGTGCCGGCTCTCTGCAAGAGCACTTCATCTAGTCCCACTCCCCCGCCCTTTCCCCGTAGCCCTGCAAATTTCTTTCCTTCAGATACTTACCCAACTCCCTTTTGAAAGCTGTGATTGAGTCTGCCTCCACCACCCTTTCAGGCAGTGCATTCCAGATCTTAACCACTCGCTGCGTAAAAAAGATTTTTCTTACGTCGCCTTTGGTTCTTTTGCCAATCACCTTAAATCTGTGTCCTCTGGTTCTCGACCCTTCTGCCAATGGGAACAGTTTCCCTCTATCTACTCTGTCCAGACCCCTCACGATTTTGAACACCTCTATCAGATCTCCTCTCAATCTTCTCTCCTCCAAGGAGAACAACCTTCTCCAGTCTATAAACGTAACTGAAGTCCCTCATTCCTGGAATCATTCTCGTAAATCTTTTCTGCACCCTCTCTAAGGCCTTCACATCCTTACTAAAGTGTGGTGCCCAGAATTGGACACAGTACTCCAGTTGGGGCCAAACACAGGTTCATCATAATTTATACAGGTTCATTATAATTTCCACACTTTTGTACTCTATACGACTATTTATGAAGCCCAGGGTCCCGTAAGCCTTTTTAACTGCTTTCTCAACCTGTCCTGCCACCTTCAATGATTTGTGCACTCATACCCTCAGATCTCTGTCTGTGCACCCCCTTCAGGATTGTACCATTTAGTTTATATGTCCTCTCCTTGTTCTTTCTACCAAAATGTATCACTTCACACTTTTCTGTGTTAAATTTCATCTGCCACGTGTCTGCCCTTTTCACCAGCCTGTCTTCCTGAAGTCTATCACTCTCCTCCTCACTGTTCACTATACTTCCAAGTTTGGTGTCATCTGCAAATTTTGAAATTGTGCCCTGTACACCCACGTCCAAGTCATTAATATATATCAAGAAAAGCAGTGGTCCTAGAACCGACCCCTGGGGAACACCACTGTATACCTTCCTCCAGTCCAAAAAACAACCATTCACCAATACTCTCTGTTTCCTATCACTTAGCCAATCTCGTATCCATGCTGCCATTGTCCCTTTCATTCCATGGGCTTCAACTTTGCTGGCAAGCCTATTATGTGGCACTTTGTCGAATGCCTTTGGAAATCCATGTACACTACGTCAACTGCATTACCCTTATCAACCCTCTCTGTTACCTCATCAACGAACTCAATCAAGTTAGTTAAACACAATTTGCCTTTAACAAATCCGTGCTGGCTTTCCTTAATTAATCCACACTTGTCCAAGTGACTGTTAATTTTGTCCCTGATTACTGTTTCTTAAAGCTTCCCCACTACCGAGGTTAAACTGACTGGCCTGTAGTTGCTGGGTTTATCTTTACACCCTTTTTTGAACAATGGTGTAACATTTGCAATTCTCCAGTCCTCTGGCACCACCCCCATATCTAAGGAGGATTGGAATATTATGGCCCATATCGCTGCGATTTCCTCCCTCAATTCCCTCAGCATCCTAGAATGCATCCCATCCGCTCCTGGTGATTTATCTACTTTAGGTACAGCCAGCCTTTCTAATACCTCCACTTTATCAATTTTTATCCTATTAAGTATCTCCACTACCTCCTCCTTTACTATGTCTATGGCAGCATCCTCTTCCTTGGCGAAGACAGATGCAAAGTACTCGTTTAGTACCTCAGCCATACCCTCTGCCTCCATGCACAGGTCTCCTTTTTGGTCCCTAATCGGTCCCACCCACCTCTTACTATTTATATGCCTATAGAAGACTTTTGGATTACCTTTTATGTTGGCTGCCATTCTATTCTCATACCCTCGCTTTGCCCCTCTTATTTTCTTTTTCACTTCTCCTCTGACCTCTCTATATATAGCCTGGTTCTCAGCTGTATTTGCAACTTGACATCTGTCATACGCGCTCTGTTTCTGCTTTATCATATTCTCTATCTCTTTCATCATCCAGGGAGCCCTGACTTTAGTTGCCCTGCCTTTCCCCCTAGTGGGAATGTAACCTCAACTGTACCTGAACTATTTCCTCTTTAAAGGCAGCCCATTGTTCCATTCCAGTTTTGCCTGCCAATCTTTGATTCCAGTTTACCCGTGCCAGATCCGTTCTTATCCCACTGAAATTGGTCTACCCCCAGTAATTGGTCTACCCCCAGTTAAACATTTTTCTTCTAGATTGCTCCCTGTCCTTTTCCATAGCTAATCTAAACCTTATGATACTATGATCACTGTTCCCTAAATGTTCACCTACTGACACTTGCTCCACTTGACCCATCTCATTCCCCAGAACCAGATCCAGCAAAGCCTCCTCCCTCGTTTGGCCGGAAACATACTGATCAAGAAAGTTCTCCTGAACACACTTCAGAAATTCTTCCCCTTCTCTGCCCTTTACATTATTACAATCCCAGTCTATATTAGTCCCCCATTATTACTACTCTACAGTTCTTGCACCTCTCTGTAATTTCCCTGTAAATTTGCTCCTCCATATCTGTCCCACTATTTGGTGGTCTATAGAATACACCTACTTGTGTAATGGCACCTCTATTATTTCTTAACTTTAGCCATATAGATTCTGTCCTTGACCCTTCCAGGACATCCTCCCTCTCCAGCATTGTAACATTCTCCTTGATCAATACTGCCACACCCCCTCCTATCTCTCCTTCCCTATCTTTCCTGAACACTTTATAACCAGGAATATTTAATACCCAATCCTGCCCTTTTTTGAGCCAGGGCCGAGTTATTGCCACAACATCACATTCCATGTGGCTATTTGTGCCTGCAGCTCACTTACCTTGTTTACTACGCTTCGTGCGTTCACATACATACACTGTAAACCCATCTTAGACTATCCTGTATTCTCTCTTAGTTTGACCCCATCTAATACCTTACTTTGACCCCATCTAACACCTTACTATTTCTTACTTTAGTGCTCTCTGCCTCTCCCAATCCTTTGCGCACTTTATTTCCCCGTTCTAATGTTGCATCCTGGTGCCCACCCCCCTGTCAAATTAGTTTAAACCCTCCCAACAGCACTAGCAAACCTCCCCGTGAGGATATTCGTTCCGGCCCTGTAGAGGTGCAACCCGGTCTGTGCACTCCCACTTCCCCCAGAACCGGTCCCAATGCCTTAGGAATCTAAAGTCCTCCCTCCGACACCATCTCTCCAGCCACGCATTCATCTGCACTAGCCTCCGATTTCTATACTCGCTAGCGCGTGGCACCGGGAGTAATCCGGAGATTACTACCTTTGAGGTCCTGCTTTTTAATCTCTTTCCTAACTCCCTGAAATCTGACTGCAGGACCTCATCCCTCTTTCTACCCATGTTGTTGGTACCGATATGGACCACGAACTCTGGCTGTTCACCCTCCCGCCTCAGAATGTTCTGCAGCCGCTCGGTGACATCCTTGACCCTGGCACCAGGGAGGCAACATACCATCCTGGAGTCACATCTGCCAGGGTTACCACTCCTGACTACTGTCCATTGATGCCTGAAAGAAAGCATGCACATAAGGACGTTGGGTGATGTTGGAATCAGGTTCACGTACAATGCTTTGTGAATAGCCCCCCATAACACTCACTATTTAGGCTCATACTTGAAGAATAGTCACTTATGTGACATACTGAAGAATTGGTGGTGCCCATGAGTTAGTACCTAATTAAATATATACCAGATAGATCGACATGTAATAATAAATTCTGGTTTGGCCATATAATGTACTATTTATAATACATGTACCAGGTTTTGCACTGAAAGAAATGTAATTCTGATGATTATTTTCGTACTTTTAGATAGTTGAAGCTGCTTTGTGATAATCATGTTAGTATTATGAAGTCATAACTGCGGAATTAAGATTTTTTAATATGTTATTTCACTACACAAGTGCGACGAAATAATTAATTTAAAAAGCTGCTAAACTCAGCCTTTCATAACAGTTTCTGATGCTTTTTGTATCCTCATTAGAAGGTCTGATTTGAGGCTGCTAAAAAAAAATCCAATGAATGAAATCAGTCTTTTTGAGTTGGCTAATAAAGGCCTGATTTGGCCACTGTTGTGGATTTAATTTAAGAGTGTAATGATATGCACACATTCTGTGCAGCAAATGTATTTTGTCACATTAACCAGAACCATGAGCACAGCAAGCCAACAGAACAACTGGCACCGAGTGTCCTCTGGAGCCAAAGTTTGAGTAATGAAAGGAAAGACAACAGTACCAAACAGAAGCCAAGAGGTGCCTGTCAGTCTTTTTTCCAACTGACTGCACACTCTGAGTGAAAAGCAAAACATTTTTCTAACAAATGAACCACAGGCTTTCTCTCTCAGAAGGTCAGGCTTTCTGCATGATTTGTCTTAGTGAAAGTAAACGGATGTGGAGTTCAAATGTTCCAACACTTGAAGGTTTACTTCGTTAAAACAGAGCTCAAATTTGTGCACTGAAATCTGGCAAACTGCCAAACAATTAGCACTGAGTTGCCACAAAAAAAAATTTGGACTGAGATGTAGAGTTTAACTGGATGCTGTACTAGCATGCAGTGTAATGGCCCCATGACCAATACACACCCCATAGAAATGAAGGCCTCGATATTAACAGGGAGCCGGGGTGGGTGCGGGGGAGCCCGGTAGCGGGCGATGAACCTGGCAAGCCCAGGGATGTGGGGGCCCTGCCCACCTTCACGGCAAGGCCTCACTTAAATAAAAAAAATGCAGAGTCTCGCCCAACACCCGGCCAGAGTGACAGCCAGGCTGGCGGGTGGAAGTGGGTATTTGAGGCAGGAAGCCGCAGTCGGGGGACACAAAGGTTTCCCGGTGAGGGCCCTGCGCCACAAGGAAACCGGAAATTAAAACTTACCTTCTGGGCCGCTTCTGGCACGGGATCCAGCTCCCGGCAGGTTTTGCCTCATGGGGGAGCAGACACTGACCCCCCCCCACTCAGGCCTCCGTGTGAAACTGCAGCTCGGGGCCAGATGACATCATCGGAGATGATCTGCATATTTAAAGTAACCATGATGCGGAGATGCCGGTGTTGGACTGGGGTGGACAAAAGTGAGAAGTCGCACGACACCAGGTTATAGTCCAACAGCTTTATTTGAAATCACAAGCTTTCGGAGCGCTGCTCCTTCGTCAGGTGAAGTCCTGACGAAGGAGCAGCGCTCCGAAAGCTTGCGATTTCAAATAAAGCTGTTGGACTATAACCTGGTGTTGTGCGACTTCTCACTTTTATTTAAAGTAAGACTTTGCTTCCTTCCGGCGGGTGTCCTGCTAAATAGAGCAGGTTAATATGGGAAGGAAGCGGGATCGGAGGGTGGGTAAGTGACTTGCCCTATTTTAACTCTTCCCCCCCCCCCCACCACCGCACCAGGTTTCCGTCAGGCGAGGGCAGTTAAAACAGGGGCCGAAATCTCAGGAGTTTGTTTTGAATACTACGTAAGCAGCCTGATGAAAACATCAGACTAGGAGTTTTCTCTCTGCAAGGAGTATGGGTTTGCTGCTGGCAGGAAATAGTTCCCACCTCTCCCAAAAGTGATAATCTCGTTATGTGAACGCTCAAACATTTTAGCCGGCTTAACGGCAGGTGGATGAAAGAATTTGCTTTAAAAAAAAATCTAGCCCCTGATTAATTTGAAAGCACAAGGACAGAGTCCTGCTTCACTGTTAATACAGTACTGAAACTTTGCAACTAAAGTGGTTCAAAAAAGTAAAATAGGCAATGTGGCGTTAAGAACTATTCCCCTTTTCACCTGTTATTAAAGGGTAAAGTTGGGAGAAGCATTTAATTACCCTCACCCACTCCCGCTAACATATTTGGCCAACAAGTGAACAGGTATTACCGCTTGTTTGGGCACATGGTACAAAAAGGGGTTACCCAGGAACAATTTTATTACCCCGTAAAGAACACATGTCACAAACACAGCAAGAATCCAGCTTGAGTTTATTCCAAGAACACCCTGATTTGGAGTGCTGGGATTGCTTCAGTAGCACTTGTTCACTTTTCAAGATTTTCTGACATTCACAGCTGGAAAGAAGGCAAATATGTACAAATTGCCTTTGGATATTAATGGTTGAAAGCTAATCTGTGCTTTATATATCTGACCATACAGGGCAAAGCCAAAGCAATTGACAAATATAATACAGCATTTAGTTTCAATGTAATCTCCTGCATTTCAAGATGTCAGGACTGTCACAAACTATCCTGCTTGTTATGTCTCTCACTAATGCATTAGCAGATCACTGGATACAACAGTTCATTAAATACTGAATGAGTCTCATTTAATTTTAAACAGTTATTCAATTCAGTTCATTTTCTACATTTTTTGGCTTTAACCACTTTCTACCTGCGTTTCTCTATGAAGAATCACTAGCCGTGTTGCACAATGGGGGAGTCGAACAATGTTAGAGCGTCATTCTGGCATGTCGGTCGCTTTTCTAAAATGCCTTAAGCACATATTACTGCACCAAAAAACAGGAGGACAGAGATGGCAGGCACTCCTGACACTTATTACGCTATATGTAATTAGCAGACCTTCAGGCCTGCAAGAACTAAGTGGTGTAATCTCCAAATCAGAAAGTTATTGATCCAGCTAGTGGTGTGACTGCTTTGGAACATTAATGAGAGCAGGGATGAGAAGAGTCGATATTAAATGGTGTGCTTTCCATTGTAAAGGAGAATACAACCCTTTAAGGAGTTGAGTACAATACTTAGAAAATATCTGCCCCTCTTGTATGGTGTTATATATTGCACATTTTCAATAACTGCCAAACTTAAAACTACATCCTGTCACATGTTTCAAAGAGTGCTATAATTCTTTTAAATTGAAAATGGGCTGAAGTTATAATACGGCTATGAAAGAAGATTTTAATTTTAACAAAAGGTAACAGCATAAATTTCCTTTGATATTTATGGGATGGGTGGGAACAGAGCTTTGCCAGGTCCTGTCAATTCTTCCAACATCAGGCCTATTCCATATTTCTAGTCAGCGTGAACACTTCCTCTCATTGGGAGATCACTGTTTTGGGGAGGGGGTGGATTATCTGACACTGTTGAACGGATTTATAGGCATACAACAGCAATTTGAAGGGGAGAGCATTTTTAGGGGCAGAAATTTCTGGACAATCAGGAACAAGGAGCAGTGGGTGAACAGAGAACCATCGTTTACTGACGGCTCTGTTCAGGGGCTGCTGGAGGAAGATGGTCTTGTTGGTATCCAAGAGCACCATTCGCATATTCGAGCTGCACAGTGCTTGGGAGGAGGTAGCACTGAATGTCAGTGCGATCTTAACCACCCAAAGGACGTGGCTACCAGTGCGAAAAAAGTTCACAGACCTTACCAGATCAGCTAAGGTACGATTACCCACCATTACCTTACATTAAACAGCTGGGCAAAGTCTGCACGCCACAAAGTGCTCGTCACACCATCATACAGCCACTGAATGCTTACCGTGCTGGCCCATTTTGCAGCAGGGTGCAGTTTGCAGTAGCAACTTACACCTGTAATTCTTCCCACAATCACATCCTTAAAGGGTTTCACAGCAAAACTCCTTCCATCTGAATCTTGCAGCAATATGCATTAGATGTAGTCAGACCCATGGTGGGCTGCAGAATGGTCACTTCGGTCTCACCATGTACTTATGACACTTCTAACCTCTCAGCTGTGTTTTTCTACTTGTAGGCCAAGACACTGCATAAACCAAAGACAGCAGCAACTGTCTGGAGGAGGCCCACAAAACATTACACCCATGGTGCAATTGAAGATCATTGGGCGAATGAGGGATGACTTTGACCGGATTCAGGGAAGCACTATCTTTCCAATGTTGTTCCTTTTTACCTAACTCATGCACTCAGTCACGGTGCTTGATGCAAACCTGCTGGCCAATGTCATGTGACACAGTCTATTCTCAGTATTTGAAGGAGTTTCATGCAGGCAGTATTCTAATATATGCCCCTGTTCACTTTCTACAGTGCAGCTAAACAGTCAGGATGATTGAATTTAGTTGTCTGCAATTGTAAGTTACACATGCATTGTTCTCTATCTATATATGCTTTGACGATTCTGTATCTCCTCACTTCACCCGACGAAGGAGTTGTAACTCCGAAAGCTTGTGATTTAAAATAAAACTGTTGGACTATAACCTGGTGTTGTGCGACCTCTCAATTTTGTCCACCCCAGTCCAACACCGGCATCTCCGCATCATGACCACTTTCTACAGTGCCACAGGAAGCAGTACCAGGTCCCAGTGTCTTCCAAGAAGACAGCAGTTCACAGCACCATGCACCACTCACTCCTGCACCAAGTACCAGCGCAGATATATTCACTTCGGGTGATTTAGATAAACATGTATAAATTGCTTTGGGCCCGTTTGCGAATCCAAAATGGATGACACACTAGAAGCCAGAGGCCCCAGGCTCACCCGAAATTGCAGATTTTAATAATTGTGGCAAGCTGCAGGCTACTGAGAGAGCACCTAGAGGTAATGCAAGATTAACAGCTGGAAGCTCTAAACCATGCACTACCATCTGTTTCAAAACAGTTTTCTTGGGATGCTGTCATATAAGGTTTTAGAAGATGAAAGAAATGGGATCAATATGATTGTTCAATTAGTACAGTTTTTTTTTATTCATTCATGGGATGTGGGCATCTCTGGCAAGGCCAGCATTTATTGCCCATCCCTAATTGCCCTTGAAAAGGTGGTGGTGAGCCGCCGCATTGAACCGCTGCAGTCCGTGCAGTGAAGATACTCCCACAGTGCTGTTAGGGCAGGAGTTTCAGGATTTTGACCCAGCGACGATGAAGGATCGGTGATATATTTCCAAGTCAGGATGATGTGCAACTTGGAGGGGAACGTGCGGGTGGTGGTGTTCCCATGCGCCTGTTGCCCTCGTCCTTACTTTGTAATTTTTGGAATCGATGGATCATGCCATTTCCAGGATCAGGCCATTTCCACCTACTTCACTTCTTTCTCCCTTTCTTCTCCTTCAATTCTATCTCGCCTTCTTCACTTCTCTGTCCCTCTCTCCTCCACTTTATCTCTCTCTCTCTCTCCCCTTGTTTACTTCCCTCCCTCGTTCCACCTCCATTTCTGTTCCTCTATCGCTTTACTTCTTTTCATTTTTCCATTTACGCTCTTCTGTTTTTAACTCTCTCTGCTGCTCCCCCCCCACCCACCCATCCCCTGCAACTGAGGGTGGGATGAGGCACCAGCGCTGGGATTCAGGTCGGCAGCAAGAAGTAGCACCAATGGTGGCCACTCTGTCCGGGGTAGGAGGGAAAGGATGCTCGAGATGCTGAGGGGGAATCGGACCGTCTCCTGTTAGCTGGCTTACCGCAGTCTGTCGTGAGTTAAGGATGCTAGCACACGGAGGTTCAGCAGCCTGCGGGAACCTTTTTAAGAGCTGAGTTGGAATGATCCAAGGTAGGCTGGCTATGCTCCAGCTGGAACGCTTCCTTCCAACGTGGCAAAAAGCCCACAGAGCGAGGTGAGAAGCATGAATGAAAAGTGATCACCTCTGGCAAGACCTGCTGGCAGAAGTAGTCAATCTGGCAGCGGTATATACAACAGACAGAACTCTCAGCTGGTTCAGGTGGGGAGTTATTTTGGAGCAGTTTTAAAAAAATCAGAAATTGCTCCTCAGACTGTTGGAAACGAGGACTGATCACCCTGTTGTAGAGAATTGACAGCTCAATCTTCCTCAGAGTGTGGTGGAAGTGCTTCAGGTGCTGGGGCATGAAGGCTAAGGCCTGTTTCCCAATGAGCTCTGTGTACCCCAGTGCAAGCAGGCAGAAACTAGTGCACGAGGAGACTGTCCCCAGCATCGAAGCTTTGACCACGCTCGATCAGCTCCGATGGACGGGCCACATCGTCCGCATGCCCGATACGAGACTCCCAAAACAAGCGCTCTACTTGGAGCTCTTACACGGCAAGAAAGCCCCAGGTGGGCAGAGGAAACGCTTCAAGGACACCCTCAAAGCCTCCTTGAAAAAGTGCAACATCCCCACCGACACCTGGGAATCCCTGGCCCAAGACCGCACAAAGTGGAGGAGAAGCATCCGGGAAGGCGCCGAACACCTCGAGTCTCTTCGCCAGGAGAAAGCGGAAGCCAAGCGCAAACAGCGGAAGGAGCGCACGTCAACCCAAGCACCCCACCCACCCGCCCCTTCAACCACCGTCTGCCCCACCTGTGACAGAGACTGTAGGTCCCGCATTGGACTCATCAGTCACCTGAGAACTCATTTTTAGTGTGGAAGCAAGTCATCCTCGGTTCCGAGGGACTGCCTAAGAAGAAGAGGAGGAGACTGTACACCTACAGTGCACCATGCTCATCAAGCCCCCAGAATTTAATTAAATTAGGGGTCCTCTGTACAATATGGCTGAAATGCCTGAGCATTCATTAAGCATCATTGTCAACGGGCACTGATGGGGTGGTCCATTAGTTGTTCTTGGTAGCCGTCTCCTTGCCATACGGTCAGCCTTACAAGGGCACCCACCATTGCCCTGACCTCCAAAAAAAGCCAATTCTTCAATAGAGACTTTCAGCGCATTAGCAAAATGGCAGTAGTGTACAGGCAGCCCTGCCATTGCTGCTGGTGCTCCACATTCCTCCCCCGCCCAACCCCTGTGTCACTCTCAGCATGTCATGAACTGTGCCAGGTGTACTTCTTAAATATTATCGTGCAAGGCCAGCTCACCTCAGCTCAGGTGCAGCCAATTCACAAGGTGTTGCACTGGGGCCCTTTCATTGGCCCCATACCTCTCTGCAGCTGGCTTAGACAATACTCGATAGGGCTCCTCGTCTACGCTGCTTTAATCTGTCCTGAGCCAAACACTGCTTTAATCTGTCCTGAGCCAAACACTGCTTGAACATTGCATCAATGGGTGGATGATTGTCAAACACTGATATTGCTGACAGAGATAAGCAGTGCTGAGCTTTTTGAAGATTGTCACTGAAGTGCCAATTTTCCAGCCAACTTCAACAATCGGATACTCCAGCATATCTAGACTGGGATTACCAGACCAGAGATGAATGTTTATAATCAAAGAGTTTGCAACCTTAATAGAGGTGGCTGGGCTATGTCATAGTCCACCTTCCTTAACAGGGCTATTGACTTGGTTTCAGCACTGAAAGGTGCCCGCCATTTTTCTATGCACTGCCCATGCTATCTAACTGTAGTGGGTCAGTCACAGTTTATCTGTCAGATTGGGATTTAACAATTTTGTCCAGGGTGGTGTTGCCAGCAAAAAGAACAGCATCACTTTTGTTGCCATCCACCATATGAGTGTTCTTTTTCTTGCTTTATTCTTCATTCTTACAAAAACCTGCAAAAATCTATCTCCATCTTCTTACCCCTTATGTCAGTCATGCAATCTGTGAGCTGTTTACTTTCACTCTTCCTTCCCTCTTTTGGTTTCTACACACCACATACCCCTGCTTGAGGGGCCCAACCAAGCCCGTTCTGTAACAGGCCACACTGAGCAGGAGAGTAGCTTGCAGTAATTGTCCCTTCATCGCTATAGGGAAATTCTAGGGTTGTACTCTGCACCTCCACACAACAGTACGACAGAGATCAGGAAATTACTGGTGGACAATTGCAGACACAAAGCACGTACTACCATCCTCAACTAAGCTGTGGGAACGAGAGTGACTTCAGATATATTTGTTGGAGTTTATTGATGGCTAACCATCAATCATACTATGTACTGTGACTAGTCTGTGATTACTGGACATCATTAAGTAGAATTATTGATATGGTACATTATCATCAGTTTGGTACAGCTCACCAGAAGACATTAAAAGCACTGTATTTCATTAAATTGCAAGTGAGAATATTCAAAGTGCATACTGACCTGTCATACACTAAAGCTGATTAATTATGACACTCACATTACCCTCTAATTGAAAGACACAATGTTCCTATTAAAAAATATGCCATTCTATTTTTTTCCCCCAATTCCTTCCCTCTTCTCTGTAAGGCACTGACTCACACAGTTCCACAGGTGCCAGCGGTACTCCAGTAGCTTGTCCAAGTGATCATTCCTCATGTGTGAACCTAGGCAGTATCGATCCTGACAGTTCAACTTTAGCACCATGTACCCACCCCCATCCCACCCACCCCACCACCCCCCACCATCCCGCCCATTTCACCCTCCCCACCAACTCTCCAGCCACCCTGGCTGAAATAGATAACTTTGCACAATTCTGAGATCAAACCCAAGCTTTCTTGGATAATACAATAGGATATTGCACTCGCATTTATTACATTTATCTACTGAGCTAGTTCGTCGGTAGATTAATGAATTTTGTGAAAACTGCTTTGTAAACCCAAAGCTAATTTGAACAAATGTGCTTCATTGAGGTGGTTCATCTGTCTAATCTCCTGCTTTTATAGTTCTATATGATGCCTCATGGACTGTGCTTTGGAGCATTATGGCGTAAAAGTTATGTTTGGCACTATTCTCACACAAACATTTAACACGCTCTTACCAAGTTCCTTTATGCCATTTTAACATCTGTGTTATGGTTAATGCCTACATTAAAGTAGCGCAGAGGAATTTGATAGGAACTCATTAAATGATTGCACAAGAACAGTGCAGATTGGAATTTCTACCCTTGTGTATGTGGATTGTAATTCCAAAGAAATCATCTTCTGATCTTCTTAACTAATATCAACATCACACTCTACCTAATCTACTTCATGCTGTATTGAGTTTACATACAGTTTTGCTTATGCTTACTCCAGAGTATTGTTTAGTTCCCATATTACTCCCACATTCTAGCTGTGCATGCAAACAAACTCAGATTTGATTAACCACAAGTCACCAGTCAAGGTTTCTTGAACTTGTATAACACACTGACTGTGTTATTTCCAGAAATTCAACTGTGGATTTTCAGTACATAAGCTATCGGTAGTAACAATTGCAGTCACTAATACTTCACGTCAGATGTCATCACATATCAACTACAAGGAACTAGCAGGCTGCAACAACCCTTTCTACAGAAGTGAATCAAAATTAATTCAACCACTTCCACAACTTTAATCGGGATATTGTAACATGTACATTTATAAGAGATATATGGAAGTCGTTCAGAGGTGCAAGTCTCATTTTGGGTCTCAGATATGATTATGAACTATTGGAGCTTTGTTCTAGTGGTTCATTGTGTCACCTGAATCTTGCAATGAGATTAAGAACAGAAAAATTTTAAGAACAAGAAAAAGGCCATTAGGGTCAAAAGAATAATCCTTTTTGATTGGTCTCAAACTCACTTCCCTACCTTCGCACCATATTCCACAATCCCTTCTCTCTCAATAGACATGCCCAATTGCCTCTTGAATACATGTATGTGGTGATCTTCTCTGGTAACGTATTCCAGAAGTCTTTGCATAAAAGATTCTGCTTGGCTTCCCTTTAAATGCCTAACTTTCTTACTTTTAACTTGTGTGTCTTTGCATCACAGTAAATACTTTTCCTAGATAAACATTCTCAAGCCTCTTCGAAATCTTGAAAACTTCAATTAGGTTACCTCAACGTGTGCTTTTTTCCCCCCACAGATTAAACGCAACTACCTTAATTATTTCTCATAACTGAAATTCCTAAAACCTGAAATCACTTTGGCTGTTCGCCTCTGTGTCCTCAAAGACAATGATATCCTTCCTATGATTAGGTGGAGAGAACTACACACAGGGCGCAAAATTGGAACCATTAGCACTGGCCATTAAGGCCAGTTTGGCAGAAAAATGGCGGCCGCCTTGCTTCCGCCCGCTTCCGGTGAGGAACGTGGCAGCTGCCATTTTGGGCAGGTCAGCAACGCTGCCGTTGCCTGCGCTCACCGCACATATTTTTAAAATGCAGATCGTGGCGTTAGTATGCATGCAACGCCTGAATAGACGCACGATCTGTGATTTTCGATGTCGCCACTCTTAACACTGCCCTCTCCAAATCACGTACAGAATAACATGTATGCAGCAGTACAACAGAGATGCTGCCAACGCTTCTTATAGGACATACACAACTTTCAGGCAAGTTTAGATTTTTGCTTTTGGACTTTTGTTTACATTTTATTGGAGTAGTGGCTTGGTGCAATACATTTAAAAGTTGTTAAAGTGTGAGGGAGTCCTGTTGGACATTTGGAAGGCTTTGGCTGTTAAAGGAAGGCCTCTGAGAATACCACTTGCTCACAGTCCTGGGGGGCTCTACTTGCAGTCCCTCTTGGGATGCACCATCACATAGAAATGGAGCACAGGCAGCAAAGGGGACAAGCTGCTCACAGAACGAGGAGAAAGCAGAAGAGGAATAAGCAGAAGGAAGGAGACAACCCAGACAGGCCCCTTTCCAGCCATGATGTCCGGGATCGAATCATCTGCCTGTGGTACCAGTGAACACAACCCCAATTCCCAATTCAACATTTGTCCCACACCTTCCCTTCCCTCTGTTACTGACCATCACAGCGTCCTCTTGGCCACAATGCTGAAATAAACGCCACCACAAAGCAAACATTCCAATCCAACTTTATCCATATATGCATCAATTAGTTAACTAACTGCCCTTGTGCATTCCCTTAGTGACTGTTTTGCGTGTGCCTTTGCCTATCCTAGTAATGTTACGCAGCACTACCCCACTGGCTGCAGCATGGCTGTTGGAAGGCTGCCGACTTTCAGTGGGGGAGACTGCAGGTGGCCTTGCAGGACCACCTCGAGGAGCTGGTGGCTGGGAATGTGAAATTGAGTGCGGTGTTTCTTCTTCTTCTTCACTCTCCTCTCCTCTCCCTCTTCTTGGTCAACCACTGGCTGGGCAGGCTGGATTCCTTGGGTGTCTGAAATGAGGAAGGCAGGAGGGTAGGGCTGTGGTGAGGGGAGGATGGGAAAGCAAGAGGTGCATGCTTACACCATGCGCACCTTGTAAATCAGAAGAGATTGTGGGATGAGGGGGAAGTGGATGCGAGAAGGAGGATAACGCATGAGGATACCGGCATCTTGTATTCCTTCAGCCCCGCCGCTGGCCAAGGGCTCAGCCATGCCCCTGCCAAGAATGGCCAGCACCATCTCCTCCAAGGGGGTGAGGTGAAGCTAGGAATGTGAGGTGTGACTCGTAATTAGCAGAGGTTGTTGGTGAGTGATTGGGGGGGGGGGGGGATTTGTGCATTGAGCAATGTGTGAGGCTAGTGGTGTAGTTGGTAGGAGACGACTTTTGAAGATGCTTGACTATTCGTCTGAGGCCATGAAACTTCTTTGGGCACTGGAGCCAGGTCCTGGGGGGGCAGCACTGCTGGCAGTAACTGCCTCGGCGATCCGGTCTCACATGCTTCTTTCTGGAGGGCCTCCTGGCCCCTGTGGGTAGAGGACCTCTCTTCCAGTGTTTACCCCCTGCACAAAGCTGGAGTGCTGTGTCCAACTCCCTGGGTGCCCTTTCCCTAGCCTGTTGAGCCATTTGTGCTGAAGCACTTTTCGCATTTTTTATGTGCAGAAAGCAGTTCAGCTTTAAGAGCTGCAGACTGCCTTAAAGAGGAGCAGGCTAGCATTAAGTAAAGCTAGCCTCACTCCAGTGATGTGAACTTCGGCCCCCTGCTAAGCACAAGCCAGTCAGCAGCGTGTTCCGCGCTAGGCTGTGCATTTCTATCATGTTAATTAGCAGGCAGCACCAAACTGACGTGCTGCCCGAGCCTTCTGAATGGGCGCGAGCATATCTCGCATCACGGTGCCCAAGCCCGCTTTTTAGCGCTATCGAATTTCACCCCCAACATCTTACACAGCAGGACCTGGTAATCACTTCCAGGCATGTACTGCTCTCTGTATAACACACACTGGATATAGAATATCTGTTTTCAACTACAGGCTATTTCACTGTAAAGCTTTACATCTTTAATATCTTTCAGTGCATGTAGAGTCCAGTCCTTTCAGATTTCAATTCATCTCACAAGCCCATAAGGGACCAAAAAAACAGCACCTCAAGAACTAGAGCAGAAAAATGAATTATTTACCTGAATTTCTGTTAAAAGCCTTTTTAACCAGTACTGCCAAGGAGAAAGGAAGTTATTTTTATCAACCAACATGAGGACTGCAACAGTGCACTTAGAAAAAGTGGCAGGTTATGAAGTGAAAGAAATCCACAGATTCTCGCAGCTTTTAACAAATGACTATAGGATAACATCAACATATATGAAACAACCAGCTAATCTTATAAATAACAACAGATGGAAGGGAATTAATTTCAGACCAGTAGCCAGGGATTTAGAGGACATCACATTACTTCTGGACCAGGATATCTCAAATCTGTCAATTATATTACATTTCAACCAGGCAGTTGCTTCTCACTATCCATTAGTCTTGTGCATATGAATGTTCCCTAATATCCAGAGTCTCTGTGGAGTCTCTCCCTAATATCCAGAGTCTCTTTGGAGTCTCTCCCTAATATCCAGAGTCTCTGTGACGTCTCTCCCTAATATCCAGAATCTCTCCCTAATATCCAGAGTCTCTGTGACATCTCTCCCTAATATCCAGAGTTTCTGTGGAGTCTCTCCCTAATATCCAGAGTCTCTGTGACATCTCTCCCTAATATCCAGAGTCTCTGTGGAGTCTCTCCCTAATATCCAGAGTCTCTGTGACATCTCTCCCTAATATCCAGAGTCTCTGTGGAGTCTCTCCCTAATATCCAGAGTCTCTTTGGAGTCTCTCCCTAATATCCAGAGTCTCTGTGACATCTCTCCCTAATATCCAGAGTCTCTGTGGAGTCTCTCCCTAATATCCAGAGTCTCTGTGACATCTCTCCCTAATATCCAGAGTCTCTGTGGCGTCTCTCCCTAATATCCAGAGTCTCTTTGGAGTCTCCTTAATATCCAGAGTCTCTGTGACGTCTCTCCCTAATATCCAGAGTCTCTGTGACGTCTCTCCCTAATATCCACGGTCTCTCCCTGCTGTCCGTTAGTCTTTGTCGACTCTCTCCGTGTGGGCCATGAATAAAACTCCAGTTGAAATTGGTTAATGTCATAGACATAACCTGTTCAAAACATTTTCTCGTCTCATTGGTGGCAGTGAAGCCAAGGCAGTTCCATGAATTCCGTCTTTAAAATTTGTTTAGAAGGCTTCAGGTGAAGTGACACCACCCAAACTCATTTTATGGCCCAAAAATTCGGCCGTTCCCGGGTGAGTACTCAGTGCGTACTCACCCATATTGCTTTCCGAAGTGTCGGTTTCCTGCATGCACTGCGCATGCGCGGGAAACCGGCACTTCCGGTATGGTGAAGGGGGCGGTTCCTAGGTGAACCGCATGCGCGCTAGAGGCTGCGTGCACACAGCACACTTAGATTTTTTTTCAGGTTTCTACGCGAGGGTAAGTATTGAAGATTCTACGCTAGTAAAAAGGAGGCGTAAGACCCCTTTTGAACAAGGTAAGTAGTTAATTAAGTATAATTTTAAATTTTTTTCAACAGTTTTATCTTTTTTAGATACTTTAAAGAAAGGTAAGTTTATTTTTATAACTTTTAAAAAGTATTTTAATTTTTTCAAAAATTTAAATTTTTGTTTAAAGTAGTTAATTTATTTAACTATAGTTATTTTATAAATGTGATGGTTTTAAAAAAAAATTATTTTAAGTTTAGCTGTTCTTTTGGGGCCGATTTCAATTCACAGATTTGACAGGTCTCCTGTCAAATCTATGAATGAAAGATGGTCTGCTGCCATTGGCTCTCCATGGCCCACGTGATCCCAGGGGTCGCATCGCACTAACTGCGCCCCTGGAACACGCAAGCACTGCGCGCCGGCTCTTGGGAGAGGCCCAGGACCCGAAGTTCCTGTGGGCCCAAAACACAACGGCAGGCGCGGTGGGTAAGAGTGCGCACGATCCTTACCCCCACGGCAAGCCGGCCACGCGAATTTCTAGGCCAATATATGACCCTTACAGGCAGCAGAGATAGGGGCCTTTTATCCCAACAGTCTATACTAGATTCAAAAACCAGGTCTGAGAGATGAAAGGTTGATACTCAGCCTCCCTTAACTGATATTTTCAACGTATGTCTATCTTAAACCACTATTGTGCAAGATTCTGTGCCCATTTTCACTTGAACTATCCAAAATGTATTGGATGGAAAATTGTGTATAGTACCTTGATGTGCTCCAGTTGTGCAAAGTGCTGCACTAGCAGCATTAATTCATAAAATATACCATGATATTTCTGGTCCCAATAACAGCAAACCTATGGGGAAAATATTCCTCTTGGGAGATACAAGCATTAATGGATGAAAATGAATGTCACCTTGTCTTTAGAATTCTTCCTAACCACCCATATTTAGGACAAACACAAACTGCCTTCACTGTCGTCAGGAATCAGATAAGAACATAGTGCTGTCAGGGGCAGCAGCAAGTAAATGTAATTTACTGGCAAGGTTGTCAGAGAGAGTTTGTTTTGGTGTACTCATGAAATATTAAAGAGGATTTTAGCTGTTTAAATAATAAAGGAGAAGGATGAGGGGACGTAAAGTTGTAACAAACTCGGCCTGCGGTATTATCTTAGAAAGATGGTTATTAAACATCAATAACAGTTGCTGTCAGCTGTATACAGAAGCCAACCCACATGGGTATTATAGGATCTCAGTACATTCCCTTGTTCATGGGGACAAAAGCAACAAGAAATGAGAAAAGGCCATTTGGTCTACATAATCTAAGCCCTCCACAGATAGTAAAACGTGCACCATCATGCACTCTACCCAATATACTGAGGAGCCAAATATCTGTGAAAGCCACATCCTGGCATAAGTGCCAGGAGCATCCGTCACTGACCAGAGTGGACTTTCCGGGTGGCACACGTCCACACTAGGGGAGTATCCGAGGCGTCCAACCCCACCAAAGGACCAAAGGAAGCTGCAAACTGTGGTTCTCTGCCCCCCACCACCCCCAAGAAAGAAAAGAGGTGTGCTTCCTTGGTTCCCTTAGTAAGGGGACTGAATTGTCTAAAACAATTTGCCTCCTCTTCGGGAGTCCAGGTCTTGACGCCCAGGTGGACTCCACTTGCACCATTCATTAAGTTGGTATGCCTGGCCTCACCCAGGTACCGTCTGCCAATGATTCATCGACTGCTGAGAGGTACAGGAAGCAGGAACTCCCGGCATTGGAAGTCTTCATCCCTCCTATGCCAATGGCATCATTTGGGGTGGGCGGATTTTCCGCTCTTTACAGAGGCTGTCAGCACGTCCCAGCCTAAGTCACAATCATTGCGCCACACTCTCGTCAGAAAGGCTATGGATTTTCCGCCCACCAATATTCTGAGAGGTGAGCAAGCACAGGTAAATCTCCAAGAAGAGAAAGCTCTGTGATTTTTTCCCCTGCTCCCAAGATAATTGAGTAAAATTCCAGGGTGTTAATCCACTGCCCAACTATACTGTTGTCTCTCCAATTCTATTTCACAGATAACACAACTGTGCTTCCACCACCATCAAAACCATTCACTCCCGCAGAGTATTTGATCATCTGCATCTATCCTGTGGCTGAATAATTATCCAGCTTGCCTTTAAAACAAAGTTCTCAACACAGCATAATCTGCCTTTGCTTGAAGTCTATTTCACATAGCTCTCCGTGTGATGGATCTTGAAAAGCAGAACAGGCTTTTAAGTCAGTAACAGTTTCACTTGTGCAGTGTGGTCAGTGAAGGCAGGTCTCCTCAGACATGGCCAAGTCGGTAAGTCAGGTTCTGAAAACCTTCTGAGACAATTTGAATGGCCGTCAGACGCATGAGATGCAAGCGCAGCTGCCTTTCTTCGCTCTGTCTGAACTCTGCTTCCTGCTCCAAATCGATAACAGCCAATGGAAGGCCCAATGGAACTCGGAGTGGTGTGGTTTCAGCTAAGATTTACAGCTGCTGTCCACAACAGTGCCATGGCTACAGGTTTGCAAAAGGAGTCCTATGTTGCCAAAATTCAAGCAGCCAAAGAAAGTCATGCGAAACTAATAATGCAGAGACAGCAGTACGAAGAGTCGAGCAATGAACCAAATTGCCACCAATTGGTCACTCCCAGCTATCTGGATCTAAGTTCTTGAGCAATCTGCACAAAAGCTCAGAAACACCCATTTTAATATGGGCATACAATGCCATAACAGCAAAAAGACTAGAATACCTGTGGAATTTGATGATGGTTCCTCCGTAACATTGTCTGACTCCACCCCCCCACCCCTTCCTCAGCTTATCTGCTGCTTAAACCTTCATCCATGCCTTTGTTTCCTCTAAACTTGACTATGCCAACACACTCAATGCTCATAATGCAGCCTCCGAAAAGCTTTAAAGTTTTAATGTCGGGAAATTCGAAGCTCAATGAGTGTGGCACTCGGGCCTACTTGCCTGAATCCACGATGCGCACTCACAGGAAACCCACCGTCAAGGAATTAGCCCTTCAATCTCTAAGTTTATTGTTGAAACTATACCAGTAAACCCACCAAAATATTATAATTCTAAACTTACATTCTTTTAAAATTAGGTCTGCAATAACAGTAATTGTGATGATGATGATGATGATAACAATGTTGGCAACCATAGTACTGCTTTATAAAGTAATATTCCAAAATCGTTTTAGCACTATCATCAAAACTGAAGTACTCCCAAGAACTCTTGCTGACGTGCAACATTGCTGAGTTCCAGTATGATGCTGCATGTGGTTGTAACTCCTCATTGGAAGGAGAGGGGAGTGTTAGCGCAATGTTTATTTGTGTCATCTGAGGAAGTGATCTTGCCCACCATATGTGCTTTTATTTGTTGATTCCACTCCTATTAATGTCACTAAGATAACATAACTGCTGGTGTATCTGTAAAAGGATAAGGAAAAATCAACAAAATAATCTAAGAAGGATAAAGAAATAATGGGCCTTAGGCCTCAACCAAAGCTTACACATTGTGACCAACTCACTCAAACACAGGTTTTAGTGTAGTTAAAGTTGTCGACTCTCTAAATGTTCGTGATGCAGAAATAAAATGAAGTAACCAGGACAGACACTTTATTTTGGTATCTATAAAATGGCAATACAGGCCTCAAATGACTTGGGTTTCAAGTTAAAAGAAAATGGTCATGAAGTGACTGATTACCACTACAAAGACTCCTGTGTGGACAGTTAGAGGAAAAAGTCTTTAACTAGAAAGTGCCGTGCACAAAATCATATTCAACCTCAGCAGTTTTCTCACACTATTCTACTCCCTTGGGTTTTAAATAGCTTCAGAGATAAAGGGCAAATGTTGCTGTAGCAGGGCATCTAATGGCATTTGCCATTAGTTAGACTTGCCCTTGCTCGTTTAGGTTTTGAAATTTTTTGCGTGACAAGTTGCTGAATGTGCGAGCTGATAACGTCGCAGCAAGTGAAACAGGGCATCTGGAACCGAAGTGAACAGGGCAAGCAACTGTGCACCTCCTTAACCAATCAGATTGAAGAATTGTGAAATTAACAACGCAAGGACTGAGAAGGAAGTGTAAAGTAGAGTGGGTGAATTCAATGTCAAATCAGGTACAGAAAGAGAGGGAAAGAAAGATTGGATTAAGAGAGAGAGAAAAAAGAGACAGAAAATAAAAGTTTTAAAATGTTTTTAATTTTAAATTTAACATTAAAAAAATCTCCAACAACAATTAAATCCTGAAGGAATGAGACTCCACACTTGTAATAGTTAATTTTCAGTGCCAGAGAGGTTGTTTGGCAGTAATTAACACTTATCACACCATTGAAAGGGTACTTAGGCTGAAATGGACAGGACTTAACTTCCTGTGGCGAGTTTCATTCACATCACACAAAAAGTTAGCATGCAGGTACAGCAAGTAATTAGGAAGGCAAATGGAATGTTGGCCCTTATTGCAAGGGGGATGGAGTATAAAAGTAGGGAAGTCTTGCTACAACTGTACGGAGCGCTGGCGAGACCACATCTGGAGTACTGCATGCAGTTTTGGTCTCCTTATTTAAGGAGGGATATACTTGTATTGGAGGCAGTTCAGAGAAGGTTCACTGGGTTGATTCCTGAGATGAGGGGTTGTCTTATGAAGAAAGGTTGAGCAGGTTGGGCCTATACTCATTGGAGTTTAGAAGAATGAGAGGTGATCTTATTGAAACATATAAGATTCTGAGGGGGCTTGACAGGTTAGATGCAGGGAGGATGTTTCCCCTCGTGGGGGAAAGGGGCATAGTTTCAGAATAAGGGGTTGCCCATTTAAAACAGAGATGAGGAGGCATTTCTTCTCTCAGAGGGTCGTGAATCTTTAGAATTTCTACCCCAGAGCACTGTGGAGTCAGTCATTGAATATATTCAAGGCGGAGATAGACAGATATTTGAGCTACAGGGGAGTCAAGGGTTATGGGTAGCGGGTGGGAAAGTGGAGTTGAGGCCAAGATCAGATCAGCCATGATCTTATTGAATGGTGGAGCAGACTCGAGGGGCCCAATGGCCTACTCCTGCTCCTATTTCTTATGTTCTTATCTACTGTGCAAATACAGCAACTTCACGTCATTCAATGCATTTCAAAGGTGAGGCAGACAGTGAGATGCCATTTTTTGAAGTCAATGGCGGAGCGGGGCAACTCGGACAGCAATTTTTTGATTTTTGAGTTTAACCACGCAACCTGCCCCTCGCCTGAAGTTGTTGTACCATTTGCGCATAAATAACAGCGAGCACCATTAGCCTCACAGTTACTTCAACGGGAAAATCTAGGCCAATTTGTTTTGGTTCAAATTATGATATTTACATAAGATGCAGCGGAAAATCAACAATATATCCCATCTAGTTTATAATTTTAATTGTACATGAAATATGCATCAGCACATTACCAAGTGTCAAACAAATCTATCTTACTTTTGCCCTTACTGTGAACTGTGCATGTTAATCATTTATGAGGTGAGCAGCACTACATACCAAGTATAGAATCCGCAAGAAAAAGCTGTCGCTTTATTAACAGTATCTTCATGGCATCTTCTTGCGTACAGTACCACTAATTTCACATTGACTTACATAGGGTTTAAGTGGAAGGGCAAGAGGCAAGTGAACTGACAGCGACCGTGGTACATTCCCACTATAAATTCACCTGTGGTGTCCTCCTGGCATTAAAAGCCCCAGGAACTCTGAGGAGGTACAAACTGGTGGGAGCCATTTCACCATTGGGCTCGATAGCAGAAAAACATTCCCTATCCAGTGATGGTTCAAAGCGACCAGAATACTAAATTACTGTTGGTACATCAGGATACATTTCATAAATGCTGCCCTGGCGCAGAGCCTCACCTGTTGTGAGAGCACATTGTGAAATCATGGCCGCACTCTTCTCGAATTTCCGGAGAAATGCTCCAGCCAGCGAAGCTTTTGTGCCGGCAGCCCGTGTTCATAAAATTAACCAGATAACCTCAGTCACACAATGTAGTGGTAATAAAGGTTCCGACCCCTTAGACACAATCTTATCATTGTGTAAAACACACAATCACATTAAAGCAGGTTTTGTAAAGAAGCTAAAATAACAACAGAAAATGCTGGAAGCACACAGCAGGCCAGGCAGCATCCCTTGGAGAAAGAAACAGAGTTAATGTTTCAGGTCTGGGACCCTTTGTAAAGATGCTGCCTAGCCTTCAATTACAGTTGTCCTTGCAGCACTTCTGTGTATAAACACAGGAGAAAACAGAGAAAAAGAATTGAGACATTCCAGTTATTTGTGAATGTTCAGGTGAGATTGAAATACATTTCTATTAGTATTACACACTGGAGAGCAGACTGCCAGATTCTCCATTGACTGTCTTGTGTTTCACAAACTAAGCTAAACTGTGGCAATTTAAACATTTGACCACACGAGCCCTTCACAACACTCCGCCGACTATACAGACACAAAACATATTTTCCTTTTGCTTGCCCTTTCTATTTTTAATTTATTTTCCAGTCAACTTACTCCTAGGCCTCGTCCAATACTGATCTTTAACCAGCCATTTGGGAGAGCGAGGGGGGTGGGTGGCTCGAATTGACTCAATTTTCCTGATCTCCTTTGGGAAAGCACCTTATCTCTGCATTCAGTATTATCTCACTCCTTCCAAGCACACAGCAGATACTATCTTATCAATCCATGCACAATTTCACTACAAATTCAATTTTCAAGATTAAAATGATCCCTCTACTCATCGAACTTTACAATGCTTTATTCACACGGCAAACAATAACAGAAATTCGGCTTTCCGGCTTCTTGCGGGTGCAAGCATCGCGCACATACTTGCCCACCGCGCCTGCAGTTGTGCTTTGGGCCCATGAGGTCTTCGGGTCCTGGGCCTCCTGCAGCTGCCGGCGCGCAGTGCTTGTGTATCCCAGGGGCGCAGTTAGTTCAAAGCGTCCCCTGGGATCACGTGGGCCATGGAGAGCCAATCCTAGCAGGGCATTTTCATTCATAGATTTGACAGGAAGACCTGTCAAATCTATGAATAGAGATCGGCCCCAAAACCACACTTAAACTTCAAATACATTTTTTAAAAACCATCACATTTTTAAAATAACTATAAGTTAAATAAATTTAACTACTTTAAACAAAAATTTTAATTTTTGAAAAAATTAATTATACTTTTTAACGGTGCTAAAAATAAACTTACCTTTCTTTAAAGTATCTAAAAAAGATAAAGCTGTTGAAAAATTTTTTTAATTGTAATTAATTAACCACTTACCTTGTTAAAAACAGGCCTTGCGCCTCCTTTTTAAAAGCGCAGCTTCTTCATACTTACCTTCCCGGAGAAAGCTGAAAAAAAACCTGAAGTTCGCTGCGCGCGCGCAGCCTCTCCCGCGCACGCGTTCGACTTCTGAACACCTCCCTTCAGGGGAACGGAAGTTCCGGTTTCCCGCGCATGCGCAGTGCAGGCAGGAAAGCGGCACTTCAGGTGGCCTTACGGGTGAGTACACAGCGCGTACTCACCCGACAACAGCCGAATTTCTGGCCCAAAATGTTGGGGCTGGGGCAGCGGTTAGTGACTGGGGCTGGGGCAGCGGTTAGTGACTGGGGCTGGGGCAGCGGTTAGTGACTGGGGCTGGGGCAGCGGTTAGTGACTGGGGCTGGGGCAGCGGTTAGTGACTGGGGCTGGGGCAGCGGTTAGTGACTGGGGCTGGGGCAGTGGTTAGTGACTGGGGCTGGGGCAGCGGTTAGTGATGGGGCTGGGGCACCTCGGCAATGCTACAACAGAGAAACGTCACCTTGACTCAATTGATAGCACTCTTGGCACAGAAATGGAAGGTTTTAGGTTCAAGGCCCAACCCAGGGCTTGGGTACATAATCTAGGCTGACATCACTAAGAGAAAAAACCCCCAGAAAAAGCAGGTCAAGCAGCATCTGTGGAGAAAGGAAAGTTGGGTTAATGTTTCAGGTCGATGACCTTGTGTCAGAACTGCAACTGCAGTACAGGAAACTCTTTATTAACCGGCACCGACGGGACCGGCGTGGTGCCGGTTTATCGAAAGTACCGGATAACGGAGAGTTATATCTACCGAGGCTATTTTTAACAAAGAAAAATAAATAAATCAAGAAATGTGCAGTATACTTCAGACAGCGCCAGGAGGCCGAGTAGTGGCACTTTTGAAAACTACCCCTACTGATTAAATCGGCATTCGCGGACTCGGACTCGGGATCGGCAACATTGCCGGTTATTTGAGAGGAGTTTTCGGAGTACTCGGCGTTCGCGGAGACTCGACTGCGACTCGGCAACATTGCCGGTTATTTGAGAGGAGTTTTCGGAGGATGATTTTTGCCGGTTAAGCGAGAATTCCGGATATTTGGGTGCTGGATAAACAAAAGTTTCCTGTATTTTGCTTTCTGTTTTATTACTAAGGGAGTGATGCATTGGCAGATGTGTCGTCTTTCGGACGAGATGTTCGAACTTTGCAGTGTTCAAAGAGCATGGCGTTCCCACGGTGACATGGGCAACATTCATTACATTACACTCAACTAGCATTAGCAAAACAGACTGACTTGTATTACTTCTTGTGAAATCTTGCTGTGTGCAATATGGCTGCCATAGTTGCCTGCATAATAAAAGTGATTGCACTTCAAATTCATGAAATGAAAGTGAAATACTTTGGGGATATTTCTGAGAGACATGATAAGCTGCTATATAAATGCAAGTTCCTTCTTTACATTGACACCAAACTAAATTTTGTCCCATTTTCTGCCCGATAATGGCAGCAAATAATGTTCGTAGTGCACAATGATAGCATTAGTGCAATAACAATGCTATCAAGAAGCCCCAATAATCTTTTGTTAAAATTACCTTTTTGAAACAATATGCATTTATTGATTTTTTTTAAACAGTAATTTAAAAATAAATTACAGTCGTATATTACCTGAAGGATACTCATTCTTCTCGGTTTCCCGACCTTAAATCAGCAGCCCCCCCCCCACCCCCCCACCCCACCTCGGAGCTAATATCCAGCCCACAATTTTTTTTTTGCTGTTCACAATGGTCCTTTTTAGAAAACCGTGCCCTTTGAGGTCTTTTCTTCCTGGCATTCTGATGAAATTCTAGCGTATCGACATGAGAGATATTCAAAAAATAATAGGCAGCACAAAATGGCACCAATTAAAACTCTCGACAACCTCAGGGCAAAACAGTTGTGTTGATTTCAGTAATGTAGTACAGACAATCCAAATCCCAGGTATCAATGCCAGCAAGTTGCAAAACTGTCAGGTGAAACACTGCTGCCAACTGTAAGAGGGCCATTACCTCAGCGATATTTTTCACTGAAGTATTCCAATAGTTCCAGTCATTTCTTCCTTCATACGGCTAAATTTGATTTACTGCAGTCCTAGTATAAGACCAGTAAATTACCCAGGGATAGCAGCAATTGAAACAGCATCCCAGTCTGGTAAGAGAAGCAAGGGAGGAAATGGCGGAGACTCCGACCATCATTTTCCAATCCTCTCTGGCTAAAGGCATGGTGCCAGAGGACTGGAGGACTGCTAATGTTGCACCTTTGTTTAAAAAGGGTGAAAGGGATAGACCGAGTAATTACAGGCCGGTCAACCTAACCTTGGGGCAAATTATTGGAAAAAATTCTGAGGGACAGTATTAATCATCATTTAGAAAGGCACAGATTAATCAAGGACAGTCAGCATGGATTTGTTAAGGGAAGGTTGTGTCTGACTAACGTGATTGAATTTTTTGAGGAGGTAACAAGGAGGAACGATGAGGGTAGTGGATTTGATGTAGTCTACATGGATTTTAGCAAGGCCTTTGACAATGTCCCACATGGCAGACTGGTCAGAAAAGTAAAAGCCATGGGGATCCAAGGGAAAGTGGCAAGTTGGATCCAAAATTGGCTTAATGGCAGGAAGCAAAGGTTAATGGTCGATGGGTGTTTTTGTGACTGGAAGGATGTTTCCAGTGGGGTTCCGCAGGGCTTAGTATTAGGTCCCTTGCTTTTTGTGGCATATATCAATGATTTAGACTTCAATGTAGGCGGCATGATTAAGAAGTTTGCAGATGATACAAAAATTGGCTGTGTGGTTAATAGTGAGGAAGAAAGCTGTAGACTGCAGGAAGATATCAATGGACTGGTGATGTGGGCAGAAAAGTGGCAAATGGAATTCAATCTGCAGAAGTGTGAGGTAATGCATTTGGGAAGGGTGAACAAGGCAAGGGAATACACAATAAATGGTAGGACACTGAGAAGTGTAGAGGAACATAGGGATCTTGGAGTGCAGGTCCACAGATCCTTGAAGGAGCAGGACAACTAGATAAGGTGCTTAAGAAGGCATACGGGATACATGCCTTTATTAGCTGAGGCATAGAATATAAGAGCAGGAAGGTTATGCTAGAACTATATAAAACACTAGTTAGGCCACAGCTAGCGTACAGTTCTGGTCACCACATTACAAGAAAGATGTGATTGCACTAGAGAGGTTACAGAGGCGATTTAAGGGATGTTGCCAGGACTGGAGAATTTTAGCTATGAGGAAATATTGGATAGGCTGGGGCCATTTTCTTAGGAACAGAGGAGGCTGAAAGGAGACTTGATTGAGGTGTATAAAATTATGAGGGGCCTAGATAGAGTGGATAGTAAGGACCTATTTTCCTTAGCAGAGAGGTCAATAACCAGGGGGAAAAGATTTAAAGTAATTGGTAGAAGGGTTAGAGGGGGAGTTGAGGAGAACTTTTTTCACCCAGAGGATGGCTGGGGTCTGGAACTCACTGCCTGAAAGGGTGGTAGAGGCAGAAACCGTCATTGCATTTAAAAAGTGCGGTAACCTACAGGGCTATGGACCAAGAGCTGGAAAGTGGGATTAGGCTGGAAAGCTGTTTTTCAGTCAGCACAGGAACAATGGGCCGAATGGCCTCCTTTTGTGTCGTAAATTTCTATGATTTTATGAAATGCACTGACATAATCAAGCTTCATAAGCAGGCTTTCTGTATCTCATTCAACCACTGTATCTGCCCGTTTCCTACATTGTAACAGTGACTACACTTCAAAAGTACTACAGGAAACTTTCGTTTATCCGGCACCCAAATATCCGGAATTCTCGCTTAACCGGCAAAAATCATCCTCCGAAAACTCCTCTCAAATAACCGGCAATGTTGCCGAGTTGCAGTCGAGTCTCCGCGAACGCCGAGTGCTCCGAAAAATCCTCTCAAATAACCGGCAATGTTGCCGATCCCGAGTCCGAGTCCGAGTCCGCGAACGCCGATTTAGTCAGTAGGGGTACTTTTCAAAAGTGCCACTACTCGGCCTCCTGGCGCTGTCGCAAGTCCGAAACATTGCAGTAGCAGGAGTAGATTCTCCCGTGCTGCTTGGAGTCTCTTTGTTAAAAATAGCCTCGGTAGATATAACTCTCTGTTATCCGGTACTTTCGATAAACCGGCACCATGCCGGTCCCGTCGATGCCGGATAAACAAAAGTTTCCTGTACATTGTCTGTAAAGCGCTTTGAGACATCCTTAGGTTGTGAAAGGCGTTGTGTTAATACAAGTGTTTCTTTTTTTACATAAGAACATAAGAAATAGGAGCAGAAATAGGCCACTTGGCCCCTCGAGCCTGCTCCGCCATTCAATAAGATCATGGCTGATCTGGGGCTCAAAGCCACTTCCCAGCCCGCTCCCCATAACCCTTCACTCGCTTATCTTGCAAAAATTTGTCTATCTCCACTTTAAATGTATTTAATGACCCAGCCTCCATGGCTCTCTGGGGCAGAGAATTCCACAGATTTACGACCATCTGAGAGAAGAAGTTCCTCCTCATCTCAGTTCTAAAAGGGCGATCCTTTATTCTGAGACCGTGCCCCCAAGTTCTAGGTTTCTCCATGAGGGGAAACATCCTCTCTGCATCTACCCTGTCAAGCCCCCTCAGTATCTTATATGTTTCGATAAGATCACCTCTCATTCTTCTAAATTCCAATGAGCATAGGCCCAGCCTGCTCAACCTTTCCTCATAAGTCAAACCCCTCATCTCTGGAATTAACCGAGTGAATCGTTTCTGAACTGCCTCCAATGCAAGTATATCCTTCCTTAAATAAGGAGACGCAGTACTCAAGGTGTGGTCTCACCAATACCCTGTACAGTTGTAGCAGGACTTCCCTGCTTTTATACTCCAAGCCCCTTGAAATAAAGGGCAACATTCCATTTGTCTTTTTGATTACTTGCTGTACCTACATGCTAACTTTTTGTGTTTCATGCACAAGGATCCCCAGGTCCCTCTGAACTGTAGCATTTTGTAATCTCTCTCCTTTTAAAAAAGTTTGCTTTTTTATTTTTCCTGCCAAAGTGGATAACCTCGCACTTTCCCACATTATACTCCATCTGCCAAATGTTTGCCCACTCACCTAGCCTGTCGATATCCCTTTGCAGATTCTTCGAGTCCTCTGCACAACTTGCTTTCCCACCCATCTTTGTATCATCCGCAAACTTGGCTACATTACACTCGATCCCTTCATCCAAGTCATTAATGTAGATTGTAAATAGTTGGGGCCCCAGCACCGATCCTTGTGGCACCCCACTAGTTACCGTTTGCCAACCAGAAAATGATCCATTTATCCTGACTCTCTGCTTTCTGTTAGTTAGCCAATTCTCTATCCATGCTAATATATTACCCCCAACTCCATGAGCTTTTATCTTATGCAGTAACCTTTTACGTGGCACCTTATCGAATGCCTTCTGGAAATCCAAATACACCACATCCACTGGCTCACCCTTATCCACCCTGCTTGTTACATCCTCAAAGAACTCCAGCAAATTTGTAAAACATGATTTCCCTTTCCGAAAACCATGCTGACTCTGCTTGACTGCATTATGTTTTTCTAAATGCCCTGCTACTGCTTCCTTAATGAAGGACGCCAGCATTTTCCCAACGACAGATGTTAGGCTAACTGGTCTATAGTTTCCTGTTTTCTGTCTCCCTCCTTTCTTAAATAGGGGTGTTACATTTGCGGTTTTCCAATCCACTGGGACCTCTCCAGAGTCCAGGGAATTTTGGTATATTGCAACCAATGCATCCACTATCTCTGCAGCCACTTCTTTTAAGACCCTGGGATGCAGGCCATCTGGTCCAGGGGACTTGTCGTCTTTTAGTCCCATTATTTTACCGAGTACTATTTCCTTAGTGATCGTGATTGTCTTTAGTTCTCCACTCCCTGTGGCCCCTTGATTATCCATTATTGGGATGTTGTTAGTGTCTTCTACAGTGACGACAGATGCAAAATATTTGTTCAGAGTCTCTGCCATTTCCCCGTTCCCCATTATTAATTCCCCAGTCTCATCCTCTAAGGGACCAACGTTTACTTTAGCTACCCTCTTCCTTTTTATATACCTGTAGAAGCTCTTACAATCTGTTTTAATGTTTCTTGCCAGCTTACTCTCATAATTCATCTTCTCTCTCTTTATTATTTTTTTAGTCATCCTTTGCTGGTTTTTAAAAATTTCCCAATCCTCTAGTCTCCCACCAATCTTGGCAACATTGTATGCCTTTGTTTTCAATTTGATACCATCCTTTACTTCCTTAGTTAGCCACGGATGGTGCTCCCTTCTCTTAAAATCTTTCTTTCTCACTGGAATATATTTTTGTTGAGAGTTATGAAATAGCTCCTTAAATGTCCGCCACTGCATTTCAACTTTCTTACCCTTTAATTTGTTTTTCCAGTCCACTTTAGCCAGTTCTGACCTCATGCCATTATAATTGCCTTTGTTTAAGGTCAGGACACTGGTTTGGGAGACAGCTTTCTCACCCTCCAACTGAATTTGAAATTCAACCATGCTATGATCACTCTTTCCTAGAGGATCCTTTACTATGAGATCATTTATTAATTCTGTCTCATTACATAGTACCAGATCCAAGATAGCCTGCTCCCTGGTTGGTTCCATTACATACTGTTCTAGGAAAACATCCCTGATGCACTCTATCAACTCCTCCTCTAGACTACCATGGCCAATTTGATTTGTCCAATCAATATGGAGATTAAAATCACCCATGATTATTACCATACCTTTTTTTACAGGCCTCCATTATTTGTTGATTTATACTCTATCCAACAGCATTACTACTGTTTGGGGGCCTGTAGACAACGCCCGCCAGAGACTTTTTCCCCTTATTATTTTTTATCTCCACCCAAGCCAATTCTACATCTTGATCTTCTGAGCCAATATCACTTCTCACCACTGCACTGATCCCATCCTTTACCAACAAAGCCATCCCACCTTCCTTTCCTTTCTTTCTATCCTTCCGAATTATCATATACAGTACCCTGGAATATTCAGTTCCCAGCCCTGGTCGCCTTGCAACCACGTCTCTGTAATGGCGATCAGATCATACCCATTTGTATCTATTTGTGCCGTCAACTCATTTATCTTGTTACGAATGCTGCGTGCATTCAGATAGAGCTTTTAACTTTGTCTTTTTACCATTTTTCCATGTTTTGGCCTTTTATCTGTTACACTCTTATTTTTAAACATTCTGTCGCTTCCTGTCACACTCTGGTTATTATTTCCCCCATCTCTATCCTGCTCTATTGCTTTCTCATTTCTCACTGACTTTTTATTTTCCCGCTCACCTGGATCCTCCCCCCCACTATTTAGTTTAAAGCCCTTTCTTTCATGCTTCAGGTTGTTTCTTTAAGAATGGCTACCAGCAAGAGTCAAAATCAGATTTTACTTGCCTGTCAATAAGGATGCCATTTCATACCCATAATTCTGACTGTCAGATAATTCCAGCATGAAGGCAGTCCACAGCTAAGAATTAGCAGTAAAGTAAGCTTCAACAATTCAATGCCAGGTGGAAAATCCCTTCGGACAATTGTGTACATTTTAAGTCAATCTAATGATCTATTAGGATATCCAGATACCCTCTCAAAATCTTTCATCATTTTGGAAACATCTGTTTGATTCCTCCTTATCTTCCCCAGTGAAAAGAATCCCAACTTTATGAGCCTTTTTTCGTAACTATAACCTTCCATTCCTGCTATCATGCTAGTAAATCTTTGTTGTATCTTCTATGCCTCCAATATTCTTCCTTATAATGGAATATGCAGAACTACCTGCAATACTCCAAAGGTACACTAATTAATGTCTTACACAAATTCAGCATCACTTCTTTGCTTCTATATTCAATTCCCCAATACAAATCTCAGATTCCCTATGCTTTCTTAAGGCATTTTCTTTCTTCACTTCCATTTTAAGGATTTATCTATCTGCACCCCCAGAGCTCTCTGATTCCCCCACTGTGTTAAGAATTTTAGGGCCCAAATTTCCACTGTTCCTTTGAGCTCTCGGCTGCCTGCTGCAGGGATATTGGGGGACAGGGTCATTTTAATGATTGGGGTGGGCAGACCGTGTCTGTAGAGGCATTTACTATACCCACAATAGGCTGTTAGAAGGCATGGTTTCCACTGGGCCTAAGGATGGCATACTTCCCAAAATACCCATGTAGTCGTGGAACACCCCATTCACAACCCAAAAGCTGGCTGTGGAAGTTGTAGGAGGGATTGGGTGGCAGACTCACCTGTGCCCCGATTTGCAATTTAGGATGGGCGTTACAGCGAAGAAACCAAGTTGATCCTGGTCTGCCCCAAATTCCTGCGTCCCCCAGTGATCCACCAAAATTGTACTCTCCTTTAGGAACCCAGAAATGTTGGCCCCTTGATGTCTAGGACATACTTCCTTTCATTGTTCTTTTCCCCACAAGCCACTAATTCACATTTCAATGCAGTCAGTTGCATCTGCCATCTATTTGCCCACTCTACTAGCCCATCTACGACCTCCTGCAATCTCCTCTGTTCTTCCTCACAGTTTTCCAGGAAGAATTCAGGAGATTGTAGGGCATAGACATCTGATATAAAATGCTTCATTTATGATCCAAGGGAGCTGATATAATCGTGCATATTCTCCTCCGTGTAACTTTTTTTCCAATGGATCCTAAAGACAGTGTACATTATAAAGTAATTTTAAAGAATTAGCCTTTATTTTAAAAGGATACATTTTATAGGTGGATTCCAGTTCCCGTTTAGTGCCCAGTCATCCTCGCTGAAATAACTGTGAACCTTCTACATTCCAGTCTGACTTTTGTTTAACTGAGAGGAGCCCAACCCCTCGAGATCTTGATGCTTTACAGGGTTCTGCTTATAGTAAGCTACCTCCCTCATTGGCGGAGAGAAAGCATCGAATCATAGAATCTTATAGCACAGAAGGAGGCTATTCGACCCATCGTGCACGTGCTGTCTCTTTAAAAGAGATATCCAATTAGTTCCACTCCGCTGATTTTTCCACAAAGCCCTGCAAGAGTTTCCTTTTCAAGTATTTATCCAATTCCCTTTTGAAAGTTATTATTGAATCTGCTTCCGCCACCCTTTCAGGCAGTGCGTTCCAGATCATAACAAATGATTGGCAGTCTACACCTATATGCCATTGTCTGCATGCCCACTGCTCATGCCAGCAGAATAAATAGAATTTAGTGATTAATGAAAAGACGGTGTGAAGCACAGAGGGAAATAGAGAAACAAACAAATGAATAAAGCAAAGGGGATTTCAAAGGCCACGGCTTCCTTTGAAAACAGCCTGATGAGCGAGCGAGAGTGGGAGCAGCATTTAATGATATTTACCACAAGAACTGAGCTGTATTCATGCCGCTCTGACTTCTACCTTCACATATTTTCAACAGAAGACAGAGTGCTACCATCAAACTGGGTCAAGCTGGCCTTAGAAATGTCACTTGGCTCAGAAAACAAGGAAAGCACTTAATTAGTAATAAGAGCATTGCCACAAAGAGCAAATATCAACAGACAAATATGACAAATTTAGCCGGTCCTGGCCATCAGGTTCACAACAGCTCAGCATTCATTCTCTCCCCTGAGGATTTTTTGGTGCTTTTACTCTAACAAGACACCAATTCTCATACAGTTAGAGCACTGAATGAAGTTGACTAAGAGGGTCACAAAAGGGAATTTTTTTTTTTGGTCAGGCCAGAAATGCCGCAACCTCAGAAGTCTCTAACCGGGATGCTAACAAAGAAGATGGAGTGTCAGGAAATGAAAATGAGGCAGAAGAAAGCTTCCTTGTCTGAAAATGAACATTGAAAAAAATCTGAACTCCATGCACTCGCCAGCTTTGAGATTGCTAATCTGCTGTTAACACTTTCGAATGAGAAAAGAAACATTTCAAATCTGTTGAAAAGCATTTCCTGAACAGCACAAACTCATTGCCGTGGGTTAAGGCTGCGCATGCAGCTTCTACTGGTTTCTGCACTCAGAAAAGTAGAATTACCAGCGCTTCAGATCACTGTTGTCCTCCACCACGCGCTCTCCCTCCCACCCCACCCCTCTCCATCAGCACTAACACTTGGTGCCATCAATAATTACACATCACTGCATGGGTCTGCCACTGGCAGCAGCACAGCAAACACCGCAAAGCTGAAACCAGGGGGTAGAAATTTGACTTGAGCAGCAGCACAAAACGGGCGCTATTAGCAACATAGGAACAGGAGTCGACCATTCAGCCCCTCAAGCCTGTTCCGCCAGTCAATGAAATCATGGCTGATCTGTGACTTGGTTCCATATCCCTTAATACCTTTTGGTTAACAAAAATCTATCAATCTCAGATTTAAAATTAACAATTGACCTAGCATCAACTGCCGTTTGCGGAGGAGAGTTTCAAACTTGTACCACCCTTTGTGTGTAGAAGTGTTTCCTAATTTCATTCCTGAAAGGTCTGGCTCTAACTTTTAGGATAAGTCCCCTAGTCCTAGACTCCCCAACCAGCGGAAATAGTTTCTCTCTATCTACCCTATCAGTTCACCTTAACAGCTTGAAAACATCGATCAAGTCACCCCTTAAACTTCTAAATTCCACGGAATACAACCCTATTTTGTGTAAACTCGTCTTGTTGCACAGTTAAAGGGGTAATTGTCCAACTTTGCGCTTTTAGCGGAAGCGTATAGTGGAAATCTGGGCCGTGCTGCACATAATTTTCCTATCTTGTTTTAACTAGTCAGAAAGGCAAATGCAGCGCACGCCCATATTTCAGATGCCTATTGTCATTTGGCAAGGCTCCCCACCAGAAACAAGTCAGAAAATGACACCTTATATGTGGTATCTGGACTCAATGCACTGCTGGCTTATTGAGACAGAACACATGGTTGGAACAGGCTTATCACAACTGGGAAAGGTTTGTGTGCTCTCTGCCATCGTCTGAACCTGGAAGTTGTGCTGTGATTGTGACACATGATCCAAGGCAGCTGTTATTGTTTATGGTATATTCACAACTTGTTTTAAATGTGAAAATGTAAAAGCTACTGCATCCTGGTATCCAAACCCATTGAATATAGCTCCAGCCTCAACTTACTATGGGGACAGAGTTTCCATAGCCTGCACTTTGAATGTAGCTTATATCTAAAATAGTTATTCTTTATTGCATTTGTTTCAAAATTAGCTTTGATAAATTAGGCAATCGAGAAACTCCCTCGTCTCTGGAATGAGGCTTGAAACCACAATGTGCTGATTCAGAGGCAAGAGTGCTACCACTAAGCCAAGACTGACACCACGTAAGTAGTCAAACTATTTAACTTGGATAATGAGCATAGGACTAGAACACACATGTACAAAACTCTCAAACTTCAGGCAAGGTTAGAGATTAGGAAAAAAAATCTTTTCCCCACAGCATAATGGGGAATGGAGTTCCTGAGAAGGTAGTTGATTTGAAGTCAATTGACGCCTTTAAAAGGTACCTGAATTAATGTGTGTTGAGAAGGGAGATTGACAGTCAGAGATATTAATAGTGCTACTTGATTTTTTTCAAGGTGGTGGAAGATAGAATAGAATAAATATACATGAAATGGGTTTGAAATGCCCTTGAAAGGCCTTTCTTGCTCCAAACTTTGTTATGCTCTTGTATACAGCAGACCATTGTAATAAGGGTTTGCTCTTCCACTAATAACATAAGATGTTATTATTCAAGTTTAGTCCCATAATTATTCTTACTAATTGTAAACCTCTCACTCAGGAATTTGTCACGCCTCCTTGGACCTCCATCTTGACATTGCAAAAGTGTTAGGTTTTATGTCTACAAAGAAGCCATCCAGCACTACTCAATCAGAATGGCCCACTCTCAGGAATGTACCGAATAAGAATAGAAGGAAAGTCAAAGATGGAAGAACATCATTTGGCCCACTGAAGCTCATCCTCTCATACGTTAACATTGGGCCAGAAATTCGGCTCTCCGGCTTCCCGCGGGTGCAAGGATCGTGCATGTACTTACCTACCGCGCCTGCCGTTGTGCTTTGGGCCCACGTGGACTTCGGCTCCGGGGCCTCCTGCAGCTGCCGGCGCACAGTGCTTGCATATCCCAGGGGCGCAGTTAGTTCGAAGCGTCCCCTGGGATCACGTGGGCCATGGAGAGCCAATCGGAGCAGGGAATCTCCATTCGTAGATTTTGACAGGAAGACCTGTCAAATCTATGAATAGAGATCACCCCCCAAAACCTCACTAAAACTTCAAATAAATTAAAAAAAACATCACATTTTTAAAATAACTATAAATTACATAAATTAACTACTTTAAACAAAAATTTTAAATTTTTGAAAAAATTAATTATACTTTTTAATGGTGCTAAAAATAAACTTACCTTTCTTTAAAGTATGTAAAAAAGATAAACCTGTTGAAAAAATGTTTAAATTGTATTTAATTCACCACTTACCTTGTTAAAAGCAGGCCTTGCGCCTCCTTTTTTCCTGCGCAGCTTCTCCATACTTACCCTCACGGAGAAACCTGAAAAAAAACGAAGGTCGCTGCGTGCGCGCTGCCTCTCCGGCGCACGTGGTTGACCCTCGAACCCCTTCTTTCACGAGACCGGAAGTTCCGGTTTCCCGCAGTGCGCAAAACCAGCACTTCCGGTGGCCCTACGGGTGAGTACACAGCGCGTACTCACCCGTGGAGACCCGAATTTCTGCCCCATTAACTCTCCCATCATGACTGGTATTGAGTATCTGACAAGGTTTTTGTATAACTTGTGTGCTTCATGCAGTCATTGGAACCTGCAGTCTTATGATACACAACCTAAGGCAGCTGTTCATACTGGAAAAGGAAGACTGTGATTGAGGCAAACCACTGATCTACAGGGAGCGAGGGAGAGGTAGATTTCCAACTTACCGTCTGGACGTAAAATTGGATTTGTGGATCGGTCACTCGTTACAGAAGCTGCTCAATTTTAATTTCCATTGAAATCAATGGACGGTTTCTATAACGGGCGGTTGATGCACAGTTTAAAGCCCGAGCGGCAAGTTAGAAATTTACCCCTGAGAATCGTCACACGGTCACAGAGGATGCTATAATGAGGTGAAGTATATATTATAAAACTATTGATAGTGTAAAATCTCACATGGGAGTGAAACCCCTATTAAAAACAATAAGGGTGAAATTTCTCTAACAAAAAAAATAAGAGAATGCCTGTTTTTTCAGTATGATTAACAAACTACCAACAAAATTGTGGAAACACACACTTCTGAGAATCTAATTTTGTCAATTGATTGTTCATTTTCAAGAAAAGCAGACATTCTTCCATTGTTGTTTAAAAGAGGAATCTCACCCCAATAGGATACATGTCCACACCAGTGTTACCCCCCTCCAACAGCCAGTTCCCAGTCCTGTTGGTGTGTTAGGAGGAGACACTAAACAAAGACAAATATTTCTCCATTGAGAGGGAGAGAAACAAGAGCAGCTGAATCCACCTGCCCCACTCTAATGCCTTGTCAACAGAGGCTACACAGCAGCAACATCAGGCTTTCTGTGTACCCTCTCAGCTGAATTCCACGCATGCTGTGGGAAGAGACAGATAACTCAACTCCAGCCCCAAAAAAGCACAGAATTCAGCCAGTCGAAGCTGCGAGGAAATGTATCTTGGCTTAGCTAATTTAGAAGCCTCTTGCATTGCTTTAGTAATGTCCACCCACCAGCATCTCTAGCAGGAACACCTGACATAACCTATTCATCTCATTGATTGGATCATTGTCCAACCATTTTGCTGTTTATAGAGTTCCTCACTGACAGTCAAATCTGCCCAATGTGAGCTTTGTGTAAATGGACAACTGTAATGATTTTCACAGCAGTTTCCATACAGAAAAGATTGTTGAGTCACACTGGGAACAAACTAAATGAGGTGACATTGGTCAAATTTTTTTTTTGGTGAGGGTATCAAATCTCTCAGTTTTCTCCTAGTCCTCCTGGTCCCTGCAGGCCACACCTGCACTAACAAGACAAGCAGTGCATTTGTTCCCAGGCCTCTGTCAATGCCACTCACAAGCTGACAGTTAGGAGGTATGGGGCAATGACCCAGGGATGATACTCCCTCCAATTTTCTCTCCCCTCTAGGGAACCACTTAACCCCTGCTTCAAGTGACCCTGTAGTATCTTTTTGAAACAAACACATTGGCCTGGATTTTGCGGTCAGCGGCGTAGTGAGGGCGCCGCTGACCTCGAGGAAAGCTGCCCACAAAGATCTAGCGATCTCTGTGGCGTCGATTTCACCTTTTCCCTATGTTAGTTTTATTCTGGAGCCAACTCTAGGGGATCTCTGGTGTCCAGCAACAGTGATGTCATCAAGCAGGTGAAGCAGCCAATCACATTGAAGAATTCTCACAGACTGCAAACCATGAAGTAAAAATGCACTGATTATCCTTCCCTTTTTATAAATTTTGAAGAGAGCGAAATAAAGATTGGGACATACACATGGGATTAAGGAAGAAGCTGAAATATCATAAACAAACTTTAAAAAATATTTAAAAATATGGAATTTTTATCATAATGGAAAAATGTGACATTCCACAAATATAGAATTAGATTTTCAGGGCCAGAGAGGCTGTTCAGCAGTAGTTATGACTTAGTACGCAGTTTAAAACCCAGTTACACCTCATTCAAAAGGCTTAACTTTTTTGGAGGCTTTTAACAATAATATTACAGCGTAAAAGGGGAAGTTCACGTCAGTTAAAGTGATTTCTAAAGATTGCCATCTGTGGGGACTTCCACAGCGTACTCTGTGGAGAGCAGGGAATCATTGACAGCAACTTCTGGATTTCCGCGTTTAACTGGACATGTGCAGACACCAGAAGTTGCTGTCAGCTTCACAGAGTAATGACAGTGAACGCTGACAGTTTCTCCATTATTACCACTGCAAAATCCAGCCCAATATGGGTAAGAAAAAGGAGGCACAATCCAAGCTGCTGTTGCAAAGTTAAGAGGATCACAGACAGATTGCAGTTCAGAAGAAGTAGTCCTGAAATCTCCCAGTCCCGCACATGGACAGCTCGCAATCTCAATCTGTTTTGGAGGATCAACAACAACAACTTATATTTATATAGCGCCTTTAATGTAATAAAACGTCCCAAGGCACTTCACAGGAGTGTTATCAAAACATTTTTTTTTTGACACCGAGCAATATAAGGAGATGTTAGAGCAGATGACCAGAAGCTTGGCCGAAGAGGATCAGGGATAAATGGTGAGCGGAGGAAAGGCACTCCCCACAGGGAAGTAGAGTAAAATTGAAGTTGTCAACTTAGGCCATTCTCACGTATATTCTAATGGACGGTTACAGAACAGGACTGGGGCTTAGGCCAACTGTTCACCCTCTCCGATAAGGAATGGTGCCTAAGGCAGGGAGACCTAGGCATGAAACTCGTATCTTCAAAAATTTTACTGGAAAAAGTCTCAGAGTTTAAAATGATCTTCTCCACTTAACATGCACATAGACCTTTCCACTAAAAGTATTAAAGACAGGAATTTCACCCTCACCGCACCCGAGGGAGAAAAGATCATTACAAGATGAGGAAGGGAGAAACAGAATACACGTGCACACAGTCATAGCAATAAAACCTTTTAGCGTGAGTGCTTCATGGGATTTGAAAGTCTGTTTTAGTTCTCAGCTTCATCTCAGGTCCAGTTACCAGTGAAGTAAAAGGTTTACATCTCCTTCTTCATTCTTGCCCAACATGATATTCATTCGAGTATATATAATTTATATTATTTATAACTTGGCGGATCGATCGTTTTTCTACTTTGGTCATGTTGCCTGACAATCCCAGCAAACGTAGTGAGTCAGATCTTTTTAGTTAACTCACAATTAAACATTTGCAAGGACAACCACATGATCAAAAATTCAAGACCGGCAGATGTTTCCACATTCCTTATTCTATGAAACATCTGATCAATATCACACAGAATAGAAGTGCCTGGCTTCATCTTGTGTCCAAGACCACTACGACTATGGTGACTATTTGAAATTGATTGATCGACTGATTTAATTTCGAACAGCAAAGTCACTACGCAGTAACAGACATTAGGGCTATGTACGCATTGCTGTGAAGGAGTTAAATTGTGACTCAATTTACCAGCAGCACACTACAGAGACAAGAAACCCAGGATTGAAAAACAGATTAAGATATCAGACACAGAAAATGCTGGAAACACTCAGCAGGTCAGGCAGCTCCGTGGACAGAACAAATAAGATGCTTCAGGTATGGACCCTTGAGGAAGGACCTTGTTGAAATGTCTTGTCTCTTCTCTCCACAGGTGCTGTCTGACCTGCTGAGTGTTGCCAGCTTTTTCTGTTTTTGTTTCAGATTTCCAGCATCTGCAGTATTTTACTTCTTGTTCGGAAATTAGTCTATTTGTCACTGTTTTAAGTTTAAATTCCTCTGTAAAATGTAAATTCTTACAAATATAACATTTCTCATAAAAAATTATTCCATCAATATCTCCCCCTAAATTATTGTCTCTATTCTCTTTCAGTATGAAAATAGCGATGTCTGGAGTCCATTAAATTGACTTTTTCAGAAATATCAGTTTTTTTCTGCAGAGTTTAGTCAGTTGAGCCAACTGAGCATCTTTACAACAAAATGAAATCAATCTGTGATTGCATTCAGGCTTCAGTACAAAGACAATGATGAACTAAACTGCTCATTTATTAAAATGCAACTTTAGAGGGACTAGAAACGGCAAGTGCCTACTACCCTTAAGGATTTCTCGACAGTTTGCTTTATTATAAGCAGGAAGGAATTTGTGGGGGTGTTTTTAATAAATGTTTGCGGTGTGATTCCACAATCTGGTGCTCCCAGCGGGGAGCTGCGTTTGCAGTGTGTGCGGGTCGGAGACATGGCTACAACATCCTAGCCCTGATTCTCTGACTTGCACTACCTGTGAGCCCAGCCTTCTGCTGGGATACAGGATAATCCTATATTAAACAAAACTCCCTGTACCCTCTACAGTGGCAATTAGCAAAAAATAGTTGCGACCGTGGAAACTCAAATGATGATATCGTTACTGCCCTTTTAAATATATGCATCATACAATGCAATCAAAAGGATTGTTTGTGTAATAACAGAATTGCTTAATTTAACAAAAATGCATAACCTGAAAGAATAATGAGGTGCTATAGCTTGATCTGTAATAGAAAAGGGTTTGTAGGGCTGGAGGAGATTACAGAGATAGGGAGAAGCAAGACCATGAAGATTTTTGATTTGCGATTAGTTCAATAGCTGCTCAATTATAAATCTGACATATAATACAGTGCATCCAATCACCGCCTGCAATCCCCTCTCAACATCCAGCCCTGACATTTATCTACGCTGCTCAGTTTTTACTGACTAGTGTTCTTTGACTCTGCTGCCATGGAATTTTGGGGATAAAGTGTGCATGAAGCACTAGAGACAGAGCTTCACATACCGGGAGTACACATCAGGAACATGGGTGTGGAGTTTAGCGTCCCGAATTGTGGCCTGTGCAATTATCCATCCATTAAAATTAATGAGTATGAAATTGATGGTGGTCTGCAATTCGGGCACACTGGCCTCCGTGCTCAGATTCCCAACTTGCACTTGTGAAGCTTCCCACTGACCGTGCTAATTTGTAAAAGTTACCCCTTAGTTAGTCATACAGGTTTCTGAAGACTTATTATTTTCTTCAATTAGTCAGTGTGGACTTTTGTTACTTATTTGTATACATGGCATGGAATATACTACGTAAATTAAATGATTCAGTGATTTAATATAGAAATAGGTAAATCCAGAACATTGCTTCAAATTATACCGTGACAGAAGGAGACTGATGTAAGGCAAATTAAGGACTGCTGTCAGGAAGTTCTTCACACAAAAAGAGTAATCAGCATGTAGAATGGACTTCCAAATAGGGTAGTGGCTGCCCTTGTGGACTGATTCCATCTTTGTTGTTTTTAAGCATTGCACTCTCAGGATAACATAGGGTGGGCACGTAACCATATGGGATGCCCACCACATTCTTCCTCGTTTGAAAAGGTGGAAAATACCATGCTATCAGATCAATGCGCACAGAATAAAACTAATAGACATATTTACAGGTTGAATTAGACAGAGAAGCAGTTGATATCACAATTAGGGAGTTCTTGTTAATCCTGGGCATTCTGTCCCATTCACGGCACTCAATCTGCTTATGAAAACTGCCTTTTTGCCGGGAGTGAAAGATGAAAGTATTGGGAGAAAGCCTGAACCATAACGGGGGCGGTAAGTACTTTCTGGATGGATGAGCTGAACGGCCTTATCCATATCTATCTTGTGATTTTGCATTCTAGTTGTTTCTGCTTCCTTCATATACTGTGCTTTTACAGGAGTGGGCAGCAATAAGCTAACTTAAGAATGCATTAGCGGTTAATAACGTTTCATAGTTGACAAGCCATTTGAGAACGTAATAAACTCAGTTCAACAGTATTCAATGCCTTTGCAAACCAGGGAAGGGTTTACACCAGAAGAACAAATGCTGTTCTGTAATTATTTTACAGGAAGCACCTGAAAAGACTTTTAACTATTTTATTCAGACAGTTAGTGGTAGAAAGCTAGAAAGTAGAAGCAATCCTCAGTTGAAGCTACCTAATGCAACTGGTGCAGTTGAGTTCAGATAGTATAAACAAACTGAAATGCTGCTCTTTTATTGCTCATTGCTGTGTCGCAGCAATTCAGACCCCCACCCTGGATGATAATGAACAGTCAGAATTTCAATTTAAGTGCATCAAGAGATGAAGGTTTCAAATATGCATGAAAGGCCTTGAGTAATTAATGAGATTTATGTACCCCGTCACATAATACCAGCGAGAGTTAGTTTTACAATGAAGTATAGCCAAGTGTCTCTATCTTATCTATAATTTACTATTAGTCACAACAGAATAATATAGAACTATATTGGTACATTATCTTGTAAATGTCTGTATAGACAGTACCACCAAAATATTTTGGACTGATGCACTTGCACAACAATCCACCCCTTCTTCCAACATGTTCCATCTTCTCTTTCTTATATCAATTGATGAATAGGTTTTATTAAAAGCACTCATGTTTATGACCTTTTCTCTGTGAATTATGTGAGGGATATTAGTGCCAGATAATGGAACACTATCCATTTCAGACACGCAAGGGATATATTTTACAAACTTGCACTTCTGGCAAGGAGTTCTGCCCAGTGGGAGCACATATCAGGAATTCAGGTCTTTGCTCCCACTAATTTTCCAACCATATGGATGAAATGCCCGAATTGCACGCCGTAATATTTTAACTTCTAAATTTAAGATGAATTTGTGCTAATAAATGAAAGAACCCACAAAAGATACTTGTGCATGTATTGGTTTGCACAAGTACAAACATACAATACAACGGTCATCGCTGGGGCAATCTCTACCTTGCACTATTATGGGAGCACCATAACCACAAGAACTGCGGCGTTCCAGGAGAAGGCCCACCACCACCTTCTCAGGGCGACTAAGGATGAGGAAAAAAGGCAGACTTCCTGGCGTCGCCCACATTCCGAGAACAAATCTTACAAAATGACCTGAATCCCATTGACATGCAGCTTTGTATCCCTTGTGCATGATTTTATTGTAAGGAAAAGGTTGCACATCTGTTCTTGCAGCCTCCCCCCAAATGTTTTTCTTGAAGACAGTAACTCTTGAAGTGATAGCGGTGAGACTTTTTGCAACTGATATTTTTGCCATTTTGTGAGCATATATATGAAATTTCCACCCCATCTCTTGTGAAAGCAGACAATTTTTTTTTATATAGTTTAGTGGTATGCTTATCTTTACTAGCACTTTCACTCTGTAGGTATCCCCTGCGCCCTCTGCCCCACATCATACCCTAGCCAACAGGGTGGGTGACTTGCAGTTCCCCTTCAGTCACACCCTGGTGGGGTACACAAAGTAAATGATAAAAATACACACAGGCAGCCAGTTAGAGAGCTAGTTTTGGGGAGCAAGCTTGGATTAGTGAGGGGAAATTTGCTCATCCTAAATTCAGAGCCGGTCAAGGTTCAGAAAGGCTGACCAGAAAAAGCTTAGCGAGCCTACTAATAGGGATAGTGTGACGCATTTTTATTTATTTTTTTGTTTTCGAGGTGAGTTCAGTGGCAAGTTTAATCAAGGTGAGATTTGATTAGATCTGTTACTCTGCATCTGTCTGTAAAATAAAGCAGCTTAATGATTTGTATATGGTCTCCTTTCAGTAAGTGTTTCTCAGACTGCCTTTGAAAAGATTGGAGAAGTACCCAAGGGCACATGAGGAAGACACAATATTCAGTTCGGATCACTTACGCTATTGTATAGTTAGATATTGGGCAGTACAGGCACACTCCTGAACGTATGATCCTCCGACCGCTTATGGGAGTGACCAGCACTGCTGTAACCGAGAGAATATCTAATGCACATCATAAACTTGTAATACCATTGACCATTTATGTCTAATTATTCTTATAACTTTTATTCCTGTTTATAACCAGTTCCTTTTGCTAGGAGTCTATTACACATAATCTATTATTCTGTAGGGGGAAAAATTGTATTTCTAGGCTTAGCACTGGTAAGTGAGGAAGGGGGAAGAGCAGCTCTTCATAAAGCCAGCAACTTTGGAAAGAGCTGCTTCAGGAGAAAGTAAACACCTTCTTAAATAAGATACCACGGCACCCCTGTGCTCCATACTAAATAATCTTAATGCTGATTTCCACATACTGAAACCCCACAGTAATTGAGAGGAGGCAGGGAGGAAGGAGACTGCCTCAGCTACAAACCCAATTTGGTCATGTCCATCCTGTACAGATGTGCAGAGATGATGCACTGTGTCACAACATAGCTAGGATGGGAGGGATCTCACTGATAAATACGTGAAATCCTACTGCTGATTCGTCAAAGTATTAAGAGTCTCTGTTAGGCAAGGGTATTAAGGGTTAGGGAACCAAGGCAGGTAGATGGAGTTAAGATACAGATCAGCCTTGATCTAATTGATTGGCGGAACAGGCTCAAGGGGCTGAATGACCAACTCCTGTTCCCATGTTTCACGCATCAGGCTGAGTCAACCATAACTGTTAATTTGGCATTAAACGAGAAATGTAATGACTGCTGTATCTGCTATTCAGTGTGATAAAAGGTTAAACTGAACTAATTTTCATCTCAATACGTTTATATACGTTCCTGTATTTTAAAAAAAAATTAGGGACTCACTTCATGCCTCTCGTGACATTTAATGACACAGACAATGGATGAGCTGCCATCTATCTTCCAGAAACTTCCATTGCCAACAAGCTGAACCTTCGTCATAAAAACGGAGCCTTCCTACACTGTCATGCACACGATCAATCCAATATAATTCATCATTTTAAGCAAGGCTGTCAAGCCCCAGACCTAGGCCGGGGGGAGGGGGGGCAGGACACAAGATACAGCGTGCGCTGCCAGGCACAGTGTAACTAGCCCATGATGAAAAGGCTTCTGGGAAAATGTATTTAGTCAGGGCAATCAAGCCTGCACTGGCCAATTAATTATCTCCCCGGCTCAGCCTGTAAGCGTATCAGCCCCAGTGTGGAAAACAATCACTGCTTGTTCCATGGTTCCGAGCTGGTTATTTATCTGAACTGAGAACATTCAAAACAATAGCAGCCTTGCTGGCAGTCAGCAGAGCCCTGTACAAGTAATCTGAGAATTATTACCCCAAGAATCATTTATCTTCAACGTCAGTTTGTCAGCTAATGACAACACAGAGAACCATCACAGCTTAAATGCTCTTTCACTACTGAAATCGATTGGGCAAATTAAAAATCAACACAAAGCCTCCAGATCCTGAACAGTATACACAGTGCTCCTTACAAATATCCATCTTCACACTGCCATCAGCAACCAGCTATTCATTTTTTTTTTAAAACAAGATATTTTTGAGAATCCGTTGTGAAAAGATTTTATGAAGGGCACGGTTTGCAGCTAATGATTGAAGAATATCTAGGAATTTATGTATTTAAACAATTCCAGTTATTGATTCTCAGACTGAAAATTTGCAAAAGAAATATTTTGCTCCTAAATGTTTGGTAAATTTAGCTACTGCTAACCCAAGCGTAGCACAGTGTTGTCCAATACATTAGCCACATGTGGCTAATTGGGAATCCAGATGTAGCCAATTGCATTTCTGATTACTAAATAAAAAATGGGTAACGGGGTAGATTTTGACCTTGTGCAACAGTGTAAAATGAGTGAAAGCGAGTCAGCATCCTGTTTTGCATCTCTTCGTGACTTCAATGGAAATAAAAATCGGGAGAGATGTAACATGCGCTGCCAATTCACTATCGCCCATTTTACAATATCGCACAAGTCAAAATCTACCCCATAGATACCAGTGTTGAGCATGTGATCTCGATATTCATATTCGCACGGCAAATGTACGTGTACATTAACCTTTTTGTGTGTTTGTTGATAAAATGGTCAGACGAAAAGCAGAGTGTGCGAGTGTTTTTTGATTGTTGAGAGTGCTTTACTTCCATGGTTACTGGATGGTGGTAGATGTTTGTTAAGTAAATATAGACGTCATGTACATTTACCTGTATTGTGTGCAAGGCGGTTTCTATTAAAATTAATGCATGTGGCGAAAACAGTATCGTCACAGCCACACCCGTGGCTAGTCAAAGATGTCTATTGGACAACCCTGGCGTAACTCACTGCTATTGGGTTTCCAATTCTAGTCCTAACCTGCTATATATATATCTGAAGGCTGCACCCGCAACCTGCTGATAACTTTTGTATTTTCCCAGAGATGTGTGGACTGTAGCAGTGGCATTATCACAACGATTGCTATCATGCTTCCATATTTTTTTAATTATTAAAAATCATCAAATATTTTCTTTCATTACTTGTTAAAATGTTACTTCCCCCTACAATTGCTCACTCCCACATGGACATTATTTTCTGGCTGAAACAGTGTGTAGGCAACCCCCTCTCAAGTCTACGCTGCTACATAAGTGATTGCTTAGGAGAGGTGTAAAAGTCATCTGTTGACCTCTTTCTCCTTCCTGCGGAGAGAAGCCTGTCCTGTCTGCTCTGTGCCTCCCCTGTCCAAAAGCACAGCCGATACTAGGGCATCACTCTGTGAAATGTCACAGGCCCATGATTCCATGAGCTCTTTTAACTTAATAAAACATATAAAACAGGTAAGAATATTGCATAGAAGTTTGGGTAATATCAATTTTATTTGGACACTTGAGGTTGGTCAGAGCTCACTTGCAGCTTTAAACATTCTTGAGTAATATGGATTGACTCACTCGTGAAAGTAGAAACCATCTTGAATAAACTACCTCACAGTACCCTCTTGCTGCAGTTTTAAATCTCGTCATTAAGCAGGTACACAGAGCGTCGGGGCAGAGTGCTGGAATGCAGGATTGTGTCCAACATTCACCGAGTAACGGATCTCAGTCGTACCACCATAGGCAGGGAAGGAAAATCTAAGGAAGAGTTCACAGTGGGCTGCTGCCATTCTTCTTCAGGTGACTTATTACAGAGCAGCACTGGCAGAGTACTGTGACAGGTCACCTTCCTGCCCTCTCAGCCAGGGATACAACATCTATTGCATCTTTATAAAGCAGTGGAGCTGTGAGCCTGAGCTAGTCGTGTAGGAATATTAATGTTATCAGTAATAACATGTAATGTGAATAATATTGATTCACGTAGTTTTGTAAACAGTTTACTAAACGGTCATACCTAGCATATAACCTTTGTCTTAATTTATTACACCTAAAGCAGATTGCTACAATATTTAAAACATAATTGGGACAGGCAGGGCTCAAAGTTCAGTATATTTTAATAGATACAGTATTCCTGACTAGAATGAGAAAGTACCAATTGCTTCAGTGTTTCAGAGCTAGTCAATAAACTTGAGATGGAGGTCACTCATATAGCTTGTGAGCTCTGCCACATTTAGAATTTATAACCAAGTCTATTCAGGGATTTCCAAGCATCCACACTAAGTGCATACTTGGTAGAAATCAGAGCAGAGTCAGGTAGTTGAAGGCTCCAATGGATTATGATAGATGGTAGGATCACCCCTGAATGGTGAGCTTCTGATATCAGCCATACTATCATAGGAAGATATTGCTGGGACCCAGGCCCTTGCTTAATTGAGTGAGGTGGGGGAAAAAAATCATGAATGATGAATAACAGGAACACAATGACAATTTATTATTTAAAATAATAATGTATAAGATCTAAAAAGACACATTCTTTAAATATCTTAATCTGGGATTTAAAAAAATCCTCCTCTCTCTAACAGGTGTAACTTCTTCCTACTGAGTGTAGATCTTCTGTTTGAAAAAGAACTGCTCTCAATTGAGCACAGAGATGGCTGGTATGATAAATGAAAATGCCACACTGGTGTGATAAATGGGTGCGCCTCGAAAGTTGGATTAATGCAGATTATTGAGAAATTTAAGTGTTATCCTGTATCACATTGTTAAGGGATTGAGAGCAAGTGAGGAATCCATTTTGTATTAAGCCCTAAGGCTAAAAGCCTACAGAACTTTGCTGACAGTGGCAGTCTTCACAAAGGTCATAAACAGCCTGATCGAAGTTAAACAATACATTGATTACATTTAATTCTGAACTTTCTCACAAATTCATGCATGCTTAGAGACAAACTTATCTGTAGTAGAGCCATAATTGGGTACATTCTACACTTTGTTTAAAACTTAAACACCAGCAGCTTTTGTTTGCCTCTGGGACCACGGATGATAGATGATGAGATAGCCTGGAACTTCTTGATAAAGACTGGTATGGGCTGGTGCAGAGTGTATGACGGACATGGAATGTATGTGAAGTAATGGCCCAAAAATTAGTGCCGCTACGCGAGAGTACACACTGTGTACTCTCGCGTATTCTGTCTCCAATTGCCGGTTTTCTGCATGCACTGCGCATGCGCTGAAAACCGGCACTTGGTGAATTAAAAAGGGGGCGGTTCCTAGGTGAACTGCGTGCGCGCTACAGGCTGCGCGCACGCAGTGCACTTAGTGCTTTGAACGCGCAGGTAAGCATGGAACATTTTAGACATAAAGAAAGGAGGCGTAAGACCCTCTTTTAACAAGGTAAGTAGTTAATTAAGTATTATTTTGATTTTTTTTTAACAGGTATATCTTTTTTAGAGACTTTAAAGACAGGTAAGTTTATTTTTATAACTTTTTAAAAGATTTTAAATTTTTTCAAAAATTTAATTTTTTGTTTAAAATGGTTAATTTATTTAACTATACTTATTTTATTAATGTGATGGTTTTAAAAAAAATTTAATTGAGGTTTAGCTGTTCTTTTGGGGGGGTATAGATTCATAGCTTTCACAGCACTTATGTGAAAGCTATGAATGAAAGATGGTGTGCTGCCATTGGCGCTAACTGAGTCACGTGATCCCACAGCTCGCACGAATTAACTGCGCCTGTGGGATACGGAAGCACTGCACAGCTGCTGTCCAGAACATCAAGTTCGTGCGAGCTGGGACTGAAAAAGCCAGCGCGCAGTGAGAGATCGCGGGGAAGCCTTACCCTCGCACGAAGGCTCCCTCACGAATTTTTGGGCCAATATAGTTAGAAAGAAAAACAAAGGGCGAGAGTGAGAAGACGAAACAGAAGGAGAAGATCTAGAAAGTTGAGCTCAACGACTGTAACAGAGATCTTCAACAATGCAACACTCCTTCAGTCCTGCACTGTGTCAGTCACAGTGCTTCCTGTTGTAGAGCTTGTAACTCTCAACCTTCTGACTCTTCACAAGGTTCCTAGAAGTAAACTCACTTACACGATGGTCATCAACATACTATCAGTTACCTCAAGAGATTAAGGTCATCTGGGAAGCAGCCAACATCTGGCGCTGTACCTCACTGTATCTCAAGTCCAATGCTGCCAGCCAATCTCCTGGGCGAGCCATCTGAATTAGCTCTGGCAGCATTAACTTATTGAACTTTTCCTTCAAGGATGGAATTCAGGACACTTCGATGGAGTATAAGGTGAAACGTTTCCAAACTTTGAGAAAAGAAAGTAACATGTACAAAGTAACAGGAGCAAACCCTAAGATTTCTGTGGGCAAGTTAGACAAGATTGACGGAAACCCCAAATAAGCCGCGTAAGTGGGATTTCTACTGATCTTTGCTGAAGTTATGGCGGGTGATCAGGAGAACCCTTAAGGAAATTCTTGGTGATAGTAACTAAAGGAAGTCTTCTTCATATGTTTACAATGTTGGTAACACATACTGACTAGAGGAAATCTTCCATTCAGGTGTCATGTTGTTCCCCAGAGCACTCAGAGGAATATACAAAACTAGAGATACCTTATGTAACTAATAATGCATCATCCAACACTGTAAATATAATACATATTTGTAGAAAGGCAATTGGACATCATTCCATCAGTGCTTTGCCCTGAAGTCTCGTTAGTGCTTATTGCAGATTGAGCAAACAGCGAGAGATGAAAGAAGCAAACTCGTCCTCATTGTCAGAAGCCAGGTATCAAATAGAACCATAGGTATTGCTGGGCTTTTTTGTTCTACACATCTTCCGGTCCTGAAAGCTAATACAAACTGTTCCACGCTCTGCCATCTTGCATTCCCCCATGTCTGTCTTTAGTTTTAGATCAGACATGTGGTCAGCATTAACAAATCTCTGCCTAGTCCACTCCCTGTTTTGGGAACTGCCTTTTCCCTTTAACGCTGTGCTCAGGTTTGAAGCTTAACTCTAATATAGAGTCATGTTCTCAGCCATTGAAATGATCCACACAAATAACTACAGCAATTTCACCTCATAAGCAGTCCATTAACTGTAACAGAGAATGTTTTCTTACTTACTGGGAAACTGCAAACACAGCCAGTAAATGTATACAAATGCAATTCTGTGGCTCATGTCTATTAAATCAAAGCCATCAAGAACTTTAAAATCAATCTTTTTTTTAGTGCAGCCACAGGAGAAAACAGATTTAATTTCGTAAAGAAATGTTTGCACAAGTAGGAAGGACTACAACCTCTTTCTATTCCCAGTGCCTCCCCTTTTATGGTAATGTCACTCTTCATTGCAAGTCTCACCCAGTTTTACTACACTCTCTCTATTCCCGTTATTTCCCTATATCACTGCAATGTATCTCTCCTTTCCCAATTTTTTCCTCTTTTATTCTCTCTGTATTCCTAATATTTCCCTCTTTTGCTGCTGTCTCTCAGTTCCTAACATCTCCGTCTTTTACCACAGTCTCCCTATTCTCAATGGGATGGATTTTCTACTTTGTGTGCACCTGTGGTCAGTAGTGCGCCATCTCATAGAGTCATAGAGTTATACAGCACAGAAAGAGGCCCTTCGGCCCATCGTGTCCGCGCCGGCCATCAAGCCCTGTCTATTCTAATCCCATTTTCCAGCACTTGCTCCGTAGCCTTGTATGCTATGGCGTTTCAAGTGCTCATCTAAATGCTCCTTGAATGTTGTGAGGGTTCCTGCCTCTACCACCCTTTCAGGCAGTGAGTTCCAGATTCCAACCACCCTCTGGGTGAAAAAGTATTTCCTCAAATCCCTTCTAAACCTCCTGCCCCTTACCTTGAAACTATGCCCCCTGGTTATTGACCCCTCTACTAAGGGGAAAAGTTCCTTTCTATCTACCCTATCTATGCCCCTCATAATTTTGTACACCTCAATCAGGACCCCCCTCAGCCTTCTCTGCTCTAAGGAAAACAACCCCAGCCTGTCCAGTCTCTCTTCATAGCTGAAGCGTTCCAGCCCAGGTAACATCCTGGGTGAATCTCCTCTGCACCCTCTCCAATGCAATCACATCCTTCCTATAGTATGGCGACCAGAACTGCACACAGTATTCCAACTGTGGCCTAACTAGCGTTTTGTACAGCTCCATCATAACCTCCCTGCTCTTATATTCTATGCCTCGGCTAATGAAGGCAAGTATCCCATATGCCTTTTTAACCACCTTATCTACCTGTCCTGCTGCCTTCAGGGATCTATGTACATGCACACCAAGGTCCCTCTGATCCTCTGTCCTTCCTAGGGTCCTACTATTAATTGTGTATTCCCTTGCCTTGTTAGTCCTCCCAAAATGCATCACCTCACACTTTTCAGGGTTAAATTCCATTTGCCACTGTTCTGCCCATCTAACCAACCAGTCTATATCGTCCTGTAGCCTGAGGCTTCCCTCCTCGTTATTTATAACTCCACCAATTTTCGTGTCATCTGCGAACTTACTGATCATACCTCCTACATTCGTATCTAAATCATTAATGTACACTACAAACAGCAAAGGACCCAGCACCGATCCCTGCGGTACACCACTGGACACAGGCTTCCAGTCACAAAAACAACCTTCGACCATCACTCTCTGCCTCCTGCCACTAAGCCAATTTTGGATCCAATGTGCCAAGTTGCCCTGGATCCCATGGGCTCTTACCTTCTTGACCAGTCTCCCATGCGGGACTTTGTCAAAAGCCTTACTGAAGTCCATGTAGACCACATCAACTGCACTACCCTCATCCACACACCTAGTCACCCCCTCGAAAAATTCAATCAATCTTTCTGCCTGCAATTTGCACGGCTGTTTCTGTTGAATCTTACGGGTTCAGTGTTAATTATATATCCACTGTGAGCTCTACTCCGCGCATTGAGCAACCACAGGGAGATCACAATGTGGGAAATAGGACTTCCTGTACTGCTTAAAGGGCTGCAGCAACCCTTTAAGGGGAAGTGACATTTAAAGGTAAGTGGCCATTGGCAGACAAAAATAAAAATTGAGAATATAAAGTTGTGGAGGTCAACAAAATTTGGGGTTACCAAACAGAGTCTATGGACTAGCAATGGAGTGGTGCAAGTGCTGTAGCCCCACCCCACCCTCCCCAATTGATGGATAGCAGAGTGGAGGTGCTGCTGCATGAGATGCATACAAAGGGGATTGCTCCATTTGGCACTCTTGGTCACCCTCCTTGGAGGGCAGCAGTGCAGCACCTGGCAGGAGGTGGTGGACAGGCGCAACACCGATGGGTCCAAAAATCTACAGCTCTTCTGGCACAATCCTGCTGTAACTCTGATGGGAGTGCACCAGAAGGGCTGAAAATTAGCCTGACACCAGGATACACTTGGTCCCAGCCTTATATCGGGCCACGTAAGGGGCTTCACTTCAGCCCGCCCCCTTACAAGTGGCATAAGAGTAATGGGGTCAGGGCCAGGGATGCCCAATGCTGGGAGTTCCTATGTCCTTAGCTCTCAGTGGGACCTGGCGTCATCAGCAGCTTTACCAGACCACCAAACAGCGGAAATGAGCCCACCTGGAGGTCCCGGGTGAGATTGAGGTCTGGACCCTCAAAGAAGAATTGAGAATTAAAAATAAAAATATTTTAAAGCAGCTCCCTTACAAAAGCAGCTGCTGGGGGCACATTTAAGTTATTTCCCAGGCGAGGGGAACCTGGTACTCTCTCCGGAACTAGCATGTTGGGGCTGGCGGGCATCTTAGATGCTCCTCTAGTGGCATGGGCACCAGTCATTGGCATGTTAAAGGGGGAGAGCTCCCTCTGACCCATGAGCTTTGGCAGAGTCAGTGGCGGAGGTCCCGGGCAGGTGCATTGGAGCATGTTCCCCATGGATTTTCAGCCCCAATGTTTCCCTGTGATAGCATCATGTCTTTTGCCATTCCCACTGTCTCGTCTCTTTTACCAGTTTTTATCTGTGTTCACACTGTCGCTCTTTTATTTCCATATGTCTCTCCATTCCAAAATCTGTCTCTTTCACTGTAAAGTCACTCTCCATTCATATTGTCTCTTTCCGTTTCCAGTGACTTTCTCCATTCCCAGTGTCTCCCTCTTCAAAAGCGTGACAAGATAGTTGCACAGAAAACACACAGCAAACGTTTGCACTGCCCCACACATTGTATCCAGAGCAACGCGAACTTCCCCAGTGGCTAATATGACAGCTTCGTAATTCCATGAACTGAGCCTGCCCAGAAACGCGCACGAATGAAGACCAACTGGCAAACTGACATGGAAACTCTCTTCTGACCAGGAATGCTCAACTTCACAAAACTAATCATATTTGAAGCACAAAGATGTCCTAAAGACTTGCATATTCACAGAAATCCCAAACTGGCACAAACCAGAAAAATAACAATGTATTTTTCTAGTTTAAAGAAAATGTAATAAACCGCATTTGTGACAAAAATACTTGCATTATGTGGAGGAATGACCTTGATCGTCAATTAAGAAACTCTGTTATAGCTACAGAAGAAGAGAGGATGTCTGTCGCCACAGACAATGTCCATCAAACAGGCAGATATTATTGGGTAAAGCAAAAGCAATGTCAGAACTGGCTACCAGTTGGATTAATCTCATCCAATTGATCTCTGAAGTGGTTTTTTTGTTATAATACTTTGTGTATGGTTTCTGCATTTTATGTCTGACAAAAAAAACCAATAAATCTGAAAATAGACTTATTGCTGAAGCTGGTGACATTATCACATCATAGAAAACATGATGTCACCTCAAAGTATACATAGAGGAAACTGAGTTTGAGAACATGATTAAGAAATCTGGACAATGGGGATTTAGATCTTGAATGTCATCCGATTTTGAAAGCTCCCAAAAGAAATAATGCAGATATTTATTTTTGCCTATAAATAAGCAAGAGAGGTAATACTTCAGAAGATTTCAGATCTCCGTCTTTAGTGTATTCAATACAGGCAGAAAGGTTGCTGGGGGAACATTTGTTTCTTAGTATATGATGGGGAAATGACTACTTTCAGAAAACATTTAACACATTCTGTGATGCCCACATCAGCAACTAAAATAACACTGTGAAAAACCAATTGTTACCTCACCCTCTGGACAATGCCACCAGGAGGAATCACTTAATTAATGTATAATAAAGTGTTTGCTCCCGGTGCTACTTGCAAATGGAATGTCAGTTGCAGATAAGTCCTATCTCCAGTAGCTCCCTCGACACTTAACAATATTTAATTTTCTCATTTGACATGACTAGATGTTGTGAGCTTTCTACCGATTTAAAATACTGCCCAAAGCTATACAGATAAGAATAATAGCATTTTACAAAAACGCAGAATTTAGGGGATTTCCTTGTCCTGTTTGTGAGAGAAGACAGCACATACATAAAAGCCAGTTATGAAAATGTTGTATATGCATCGGGTGCCCCGAGGGGCAACTTAAGAGCTTTGGTTACCAATTCCACAGAAGCTGACATAGAGCAACGACAGGAAATACAGTACAACTAATTATTTTGCACCAATCTGCCAGATCGATGTAGCCATGTCGGTAAGATGCCCTTCCACTGCCACATCCCTTCAGAGAAATAGAGCTACAATTTGTACTGTTCACCTTGTCAACAAGATGTCTTTCTTTTGAATGAATGAATCTCTGAAATGGCGCTGTGCTGATTCACAAATGCAATTTAACAATATTCAAAATGCAGATATTATTGGTTTTCAGACTGAAAACTCAATGCTGGGTCACGTTGTCTTAAAGAACAAAAAATACGTGGGGTTTAGAAGTAAAGAACTCAGTTGTTATCGAGCTGCTATTTGTTTTGCTCTTCAAATTTCTCACTGAATTTTAACCCTTCCATACAGGGATTGGAGTATCAATTCTTTCAATGCAGTCACACATAGAATCTCATTACCAGTTTTCTACTAATTGCACAAGCTGGAACACGCCGTGGGAACCTGTGCAGGGTTGTCAAAGTTTCTGGATTAGTAATGGTTTTAATGTTACCCTGACAGTGGATCTCATTATAAGCCTGATTTTGTGAATTTTAAAATAGATGCGTTGATAAGTTTCTTATTATAGCTGATTTTCTGCGTTAGACAGTTATAAAACGAAAGAAAAACATTCTGACAAGGTACAAGATTTGAGCTGGGTGTTGTCATGTCGACCTATGGGCAAATAAAAAGCTGAGGAATAGTTACTGACATGCCTCTTGCAACATCACCAGCTTTCTGGTGATAGATTTCCATGTTGCACTGTGTAGAGTGTGCGTGCAAAGCATAGCAGTGACATCGAACAGCAACAAAACAAGCCTCTTCCTCTGGATATCTGAAAAGCTGCATTGAATCATAGAATGATCATAGAATGGTTACAGCACAGAAGGAGGCCACTCGGCCCGTCAAGCCCATGCCAGCTCTCTGCAAGAGCACTTCAGCTAGTCCCACTCCCCGCCCTTTCCCCGTAGCACTGCAAATTTTTTCCCTTCAGGTACTTATCCAAATCCCTTTTGAAAGCCACGATTGAGTCTGCCTCCACCACCCTTTCAGGCAGTGCATTCCAGATCCTAACCACTTGCTGCGTAAAAAAGTTTTTCCTCATGTCGCCCTTGGTTCTTCTCCCCATCACCTTAAATCTGTGTCCTCTGGTTCTCGACCCTTCCACCAATGGAAACAGTTTCTCTCTATCTACTCTGTCCAGACCCATCATGATTCTGAACACCTCTATCAAATCTCCTCTCAACCTTCTCTGCTCTAAGGAGAACAACCCCAGCTTCTCCAGTCTATCCACATAACTGAAGTCCTTCATCCCTGGAACCGTTCTTGTAAATCTTTTCTGCACCCTCTCTAAGGCCTTCACATCCTTCTTAAAGTGTGGTGCCCAGAATTGGACACAATACTCCAGTTGAGGTCGGACCAGTGTTTTATAAAGGTTCATCATAACTTCCTTGCTTTTGTACTCTATGCCTCTATTTATGAAGCCCAGGATCCTGTAAGCTTTTTTAACCACTTTCTCAACTTGCCCTGCCACCTTCAACGATTTGTGCACATATATCCCCAGGTCTCTCTGTTCATGTACCCCCTTTAGAATTGTACCCTTTAGTTTATATTGCCTCTCCTCGTTCTCCCTACCAAAATGTATTACTTCACGTTTTCTGCATTAAATTTCATCTGTCACGTGTCCACCAGCCTGTCTATGTCCTCTTGAAGTCTATCACTATCCTCCTCACTGTTCACTATACTTCCAAGTTTGGTGTCATCTGCAAATTTTGAAATTGTGCCCTGTACACCCAATATACATCAAGAAAAGCAGTGGTCCTAGTATCGACCCCTGGGGAACACCACTGTGTACCTTCCTCCAGTCCAAAAAACAACCGTTCACCACTACTCTCTGTTTCCTGTCACTTAGCCAATTTCGTATCCATGCTGCCACTGTCCCTTTTATTCCATGGACTTCAACTTTGCTGGCAAGCCTATTATGTGACACTTTATCAAACGCCTTTTGGAAGTCCATGTACATCACATCAACCACATTGCCCTCATCAACCCTCTCTGTTACCTCATCAAAAAACTCAATCAAGTTAGTTAAACACGATTCGCCATTAACAAATCCGTGCTGGCTTTCCTTAACTAATCCACACTTATCCAAGTGACTGTTAATTTTGTCCCGGATTATCGTTTCTAAAAGCTTTCCCACTACCGAGGTTAAGCTGACTGGCCTGTAGTTGCTGGGTTTATCCTTACACCCTTTTTTGAACAAGGGTTTAACAATTCTCCAGTCCTCTGGCACCACTCCCGTATCCAAGAAGGATTGGAAGATTATGGCCAGTACCTCTGTAATTTCCACCTTTACTTCCCTCAGCATCCTAGGATGCATCCCATCTGGTCCTGGTGAGTTATCTACTTTAAGTATAGCCAGCCTTTCTAGAAGGGTTTACAGCTTTGGGGAAAAAGAGAGGAACAAAAAGGTCTTCAAAATGGCAAACACCCACGCCCCCCCCCCCCCCTCCATTTTCTCACTTTAGTTTACTCGTACCTTTTTCTTGTTCGCAGGGCAAATGTAGAAATTGGTGATTATGTTGTTGGCGCCAGACTGCAGGTTCAGTTTTACATAGGTGGTTCCATAATCCGATGACCTGCCAACAAAAAATAGGAAGCAATGGGTGATTAACGGTGATATTATTGAATGTCGGCTTGTAAAACTTCTGCTACTGCAAATAAAGACATTGCCTGGAATGGGAATTTTACACACAGTGAATGACCCGACTTCACCACAGTTCAGCCAAGAACTAATGAATTATAGTATCCGCCAAGGCAAGGGAGATGGACCTGATTTCCAACCAGGGTGCTTCAGGGCCATTTCTTACAAGTGATATTAGGAGGGGTGACCAAAAGCTTGGTCAAAGGGGTGGGGTTTAAGGAGGGTCTTAAAGGAGGTGAGGGAGCTGGAGAGGCGGGGGATTTAGGGAGGCAATGCCAAAGCATGGCGCCAAGACAACTGAAAACATGGCCACTAATAGGGGAGACGGTGCACAGGAGGTCAGAGTCAGTGGAATGGAGAGTTCGGAGGGGGAGGGGGTTGTAGGACTGGAAGAGGTTACAGAGATAGGGAGGGGCAAGTCCATTGAGGGATTTAAACACAAGGATGAGTATTTTAAATTTGAGTCGTTGAGATATCAATTTAATTAAGTGAAGACAGAGGGATAGATGGGACTTGATGTGGGACAGCATACGGGCAACAGAAGTTTAGATAAGCTGAAGTTTACAGGGTAGAGGATAGGAGGCCAGCCAGGAGAGCATTGGAGTAATTGATTCTGGAGGTGACATAGGCACAAATGAGTGGTAGATGGGCTGAGGTACCAGCAGAGGCGGGCAATGTTACACAGGTGGAGGTTGGCAGTCCTTTTGATGGAGAGGTTAAAGGGTCAAAAACTCAGCTCCGAGTCAACAGGACGGAGAAGGTGCGAACAGTTTGGTTCTGAGACAAAGGCTAGGGAGTGGAATGGAGCTGGTAGTGAGGGTACAGAGTTTGTGGCAGGGGCTGAAGGCAATGGCTTATGGTCTTCCCAATGTTTAGCTGGAGGAAATTACCCTTCATCCAAGAATGGATATGTGACAGCACATAGACAATGGACGGGTCAAGGGGTCAAGAGCTTTGTCCCTTTAATGTAACAGTTTGGGGAATTCCGGACAACAGAGTACTATTACACATCAGTACTTCCTCGATCCAAGCACTTACTGAAGTGCTAGCAAATGAAATTGAAAAAGCATCACTGAAATGAAAGAATGAACTTTCTTTTATATAGTGTCTTTCACAACTTCAGGAAGTCCCAAAGCAATTCACCGCCACTGGGAATAATTATGAACAAGGTAGATAATTTGCAAAAACGTCCACACTCTACATTAACATTTCAATATATACTTTGACAGAAATGTCAGTTAGAACTCATGAAAGGAACAGCCTTAATTTGCTGTGTACATGCTCTATTGTAACCGCAAATTTCTGGCACTGTACAGGTACAAGGAAGGTTACAGGATGTTATATTCTGGGCCACAATAAACTCAACTCACAAATACTTGGCTGCTGAACAAAAAGAAGCATTTTGTGTGAAAAGCAAACTGTACAATGACCCAGGATTTTGTTGGAGTGGGGCATCTTGTTGCATGCCCCGTTAGTTACACTTTTTCCCCTCACCCTTCAGCTCGAAAAACTTTTGCCCTGCAAATTGCTGGAAGTGGGAGCTGATAACGGGCCATCTGTGACATGGTGAACAATGGGACCAACAGTCTATCTTCAATGAGATTTAAGGATTGAGAAAGGAACAGAGGAACAACTGAGAAAGAAATAGGGTGAATTAGAGTCAAATCAGATACAGAAAGGAAAATAAAGAGAGAGCAAGAAGATTGGATTAAGATAGAGAGCAACAAGAAACAGAAAGAAAAAATAATTTTAAATTAAAAAAAATCTCTAATAACAATTTACTACCTGTCGGATTGAACCTGCACAGTTTAAATTATTCCCTTTCTGGGCCAGAGAAGTTGATTGGCATTGCACGAACATAACTCTCCTAATTAAAAAATACTTACGCTGTTCAATAGCAGCCCTAACTTTCTACGGTGAGTTTAATTGGCAATTAATGTGCAGATACAGCAACGTCATGAAACTCACAGGGAGGTTGAGTGTGAGCTGCCGTTTTCACGAGACTAACGGTGGAGCAGTGCAAATCGCCCAGCAACTCGTGGCAATTCACAATTCATGGGGCATCTCTTTGTTGCTGAACGATTTACACGTTAATAATGGCGCGCGCCAGTAAACTCACCATTATTTTGGCAGCAAAATCTGGTCCATTATATTACAGAACATACCAAGACGCTCACTCCTACTGTGTAGTCTCCTGAAAAACTGGGACAAAGTGAAACTAAGCACTGTCGTCAACAGCACCAGACAATCTGACTCAGGGTTCCCAGGCAAAACTTAAGCCACTTTTCTAGTGGTGGTGTTTTAGTTTGGTTCCAACAGCAATATCCATAAGCTGGCTCCTGGTATTCAAGCTACTTATTATATCTGGCTCAGTTATTCTGGCAGCGGACTGATAAACTGTTTTTCATGGGTATGCAAGTCTGATGCTGGGAAAAGGGAGCCGAATTTAACATTGTAAATGCTGGATGCTGTTCTTCCAGAATCTGAATTTAAAATCATGCCAGTTTAGAAACCATTTTAAACAGCCTAAGAATCGCTGCACTGTTCTGTGTTACCTTACAACACAGATCTTGATTGCAACTGATGCCTACTGACTGTGTGCAAATATCCCACAGGTCCTTGTGCTTTCCAGATTCATAGGGGGGAATTTTAACCTAAAAAAACAGTTTGGTTGGGGTTGTGTGGGAAGTTAAAGTGTAAAAAATCTGAATCCCGACCTCAATCCACCTCCAACCTACCCTCCTGCATCCAGGGTCCCGACCTAACACACCCTCTGCGATTGTACAACCCCCCCCACGAGGCCTCCGATCCCCCCCACGCCACCCACGAGAACCACACCCCGTGCTGGTCCCGGCCTCCGATCCTTCTCAGGCCCTCCCTCCTCCCCGCCGCGCTGGTCCCAGCCCACAATCTTCAGCGACCGCCCCGACACACACCGTGTTCCTCCAGCCGGTCCCCTCTTGCGACCCCCCCCCTACCTCACCCCGCTCCACCGGCCACTCCCCAGCCCCCAATCCTCTTGTGAACCCCATGCCCCTCCTCCCTACGTGATCCCTCCCTCCATCCTCTCTGCGCCTAGTGCTGCGGGCCTACCCACCCCTATCCAGCCAGCCTCTCAATCTGGCTGGCTGCAGGTGGGAAACAAGAGGATTCCCATGCAAATCAGGGCTTGTCGTTAAATACTTCAGGGCCTGCGGGATACCTGTTCTCCCGGGTTTCCCGACCACTTCGGAGTCTCCCCGCTCCCAACCTGCCTTCCCCATTAAATTTCAGCTAATAGTTACAAATAATAATTAGCAATGAAAACAACCTGCGCATGATATTTTTCACATCTTCAATGAGGCAGTAACATATACATTCTGCAATTTATTTATTTCTATGAAGTACAACATGCTTTGAATTATCTGACCTTGAATTAAGTAAAAACACTGCATAAAACAATTTTACATCTCAGTTAGTGACTTAAGATCAGCTAGAATCTCTATTACCCAAATTAATGGTTTGTTTCCCAAGCAAATCACATAACTGAGAATGCATCTTACAGATGTCAAAGTTCATCAAGCAAAATTGACTGCAAAGTACTTCAGCTATTGAGATTATTTCAGAGAATGGAACCTTTCCCCCGCCTCCATAGAGACACAGGAGTGTATAGGACTGGTCAACAAACAGTCCATCTAATTTATTCTTTCACCTTCCTTTTCATTCTTGAGACCATGCTCAACAGTTTCTCAGGTTCAACTCGTTGATACTCTTTAGAATCTTGAATACCTCAGTAAGATCCCTGTTCAGTCTTCTCTTCTCTAGTGTAAACAAATTCAGTCTCTCCTTGTAGCTCAAATGCCCAATGCCAGGGACCAGGCACCTTTTGTAGTGCCATAATGTCCTCCCAATAACATCGTGGCCAGAACTTCACACAGTACTTCAGATGGAGATAACCAATGGCCTTATTCCAGTGGCAGGCTTGCTGAAACACTGAGTCCACGACTCTGCCACCAGAATATGAAGCTAATAGTATAAATGGTTGCCTTTTGGACATCTATCTCCTGAGTTAGTCAGAGGCAGCCAACATGATTTTGCTAAAGGCAAGTCATGTTTGACAAAGTTAATAGGCCCTGAATTTCCTCTGGGTTTCTCCCAATCTCCTGCCATAACTTCAGCTGGAGCAACTGCTTAAACAGCCTTTTTCACCCAGTCACACTGTTTCTCTAGGGGTTCTGTGCTCTCCTGCTAAAGTGACATCAGGAAAAGCCCTGTAGATATTGAGGTGTTTGATCTTAGGAGTCAGTGCAGAGTCCACTTTATTTTTTAGTATATCTTCAGCAAAATCTTAAAATTTGCTGACAGCATCAAAGTAGGGGGCTTGTTAAACAGTGAGGGAGATGTACAGTTTAGTGGAATGGGCAGTTAGGTGACAGATGCAATTTAATGTCGATAAGTGTGGGATAATGCATTTGGGAGGAAAAACAAAGAATGGAAGTTGATATGAATTCGGGACTGTCGTAGATTCCTTCCCAGGCTCAGTGGCATCAGTCACTTCTACAAGCAGTCTAAGCATCTTGGATTTTTTTGGCGTTTGCCCTTTATTTACTTGTATGACAGGACCCAGGGGATGTAACATAAGAAATAGGAGCAGGAATAGGCCACTTGGCCCCTCGAGCCTGCTCCGCCATTCAATAAGATCCTGGCTGATCTTGGGCTCAAAGCCACTTCCCTGCCCGCTCCCCATAACCCTTCACTCCCTTATCTTGCAAAAATCTGTCTATCTCCACCTTAAATGTATTTAATGACCGAGCCTCCACAGCTCTCTGGGGCAGAGAATTCCACAGATTTATGACCCTCTGAGAGAAGAAATTCCTCCTCATCTCAGTTCTAAAAGGGCGACTCTTTATTCTAAAACTGTGCCCCCGCGTTCTAGATTTCCCCACGAGGGGAAACATCCTCTCTGCATCTACCTTGTCGTGCCTCCTCAGTATCTCATATGTTTCAATAAGATCAGAATAAGATAACAATAGAACCCTCTTGTGACTGAGGTTAAAGGGCTTTCTACCTCAGTGGATGACAGATGTTAACCACCCTTTACCTGGGTGGCCTTTTAAAAAAAACTTAGAAAAATGCATAGCGGGAGATTTTGAGGCTTCCCGTCTGTTGGAAATGGGGGGCTGGCATCCAGGCAATGATGGGGAATGAGTTACCATCCCGTTCCTGCTGACACTGTGCTCTGTGATCTTCCCCAGGGACTGTCGCTGGGCAGCCGGAGCACGTACCGGAGTCAAGCGGAAGCACCTTTAATATGCAAATTGAGGTCCTATGACGTACTTACAACCCTGATTGACATTTTAGGGCTTAAATGATCGAAGCGTACGGCGTGCACGCTCCGCACAGTTTAAGCTAGCGGTACAGCTGAAGATGAGTCCAGATAGTAAGTTTTTATTTATTTTTGTGGGGCTGGGAGGAGCAGGAATGCGCCACAAAAATAATCAGGGCCACTGCTGCACCGGGTTCCCCATTCAGACCTACCTTTATCCGACATTGTGGTAGTCTGGATCTAGCAGACTGAGCCGGGGCGCTCGTTTTCCACCTGCGGCCTGATGGCTGTATGTTAATGAGGCTTGACCCTCAAAATGGACCAGATCTCCCGCCGACACTATTCAGCACGCTCTGCCAGCTGGCCGCCCGAACACCGTATGGGAGCCAACATCTACCCCATGCTGTTTTTAAAAATCCACATTTAAAGCAACTCTTTCCCCAAATCGTTTCTGTTGAAAAATGGTCAAAATTTCCTGAACTGTATCCACTCAATGGATAAAAGTTGAAGGTGTGCCGAACAGCAAGATCTAGGAGTTCAAATACATAACTCCCTGAAAATGTGCATGCTGGTAGATTAAGCCATAAAAAAGACGACCTGATTTGGGGTTTCATAAACAGTCCAAGAATAATTCCTCACACAGCAAGTGCTCAGTCCTGCCAGAGGGGAAGATGCAAAATGGAGGCCCAGGTGAGTTGCCAGGGCCATTCACTGCCAGTAGCTTAGGGCAGGCTGCTTGCTTGCTCTCTTAATGAGGGTGGAGGAGCTGGGGGGGGATGCACAAAGTGTAGTGGGGAGGATGATACTCAAAATGGAATTTAAAAAAATGTTTAATTCCTAGCAAGAAAGATATATCTACTTTGCTTTTCATTGCTTTCAATGTAATTCTACTTCTTACACTATTCATAAACCCTGGAGCACTCAAAATAATAAACAATAAGATCATCACCAAATAAAAAACAGAATTTGTTTGAAATAAAAATCCCAGTCGAGCATACTTTTATGTGCCATATCGTGTGTTTACTTGGATGTACTGGTGTTCTGTATAACAGAGGTGATAAGGAAGCTCTGAACTGGTGTGCTTGGCAAGAAATCATTTAACAGCTGTCAGGCTGTGATAAAAAATTTGTTGCCAAGCCATTAATTAGAGTCTTCATTTAAATTTGAGGTGCCAATTTGCCTTTGGTTTGCAAATATCCAGTTGAAACTCAGAATGTGGTCAAGCCTAAACAGTAATGTCCATCGGGGTGCTGTGAACAGCTGATGCCAGTTTCTGAAATTTGCAGCAGAAATGAAAATCTCAATGCATGGTAACTAAATTCAATGGGGGGCCGTTTTAACTTCGTGCGATAGTTTAAAACGGGCGATAGTGAATCGGAAGCCCGTTTTACATCTCTCCCGATTTTCATTTCCATGGAAGTCAATGGATGTATAACGGGCGGCTGATCCGATATTGCCCATATGCAAAATGACCCCCATTGTGTGGCTATTCAGCTGGTTACTTTTCAATTCACACAACCCTTGGCTACATTTTTAAATGTAATGCATTCTAGTTTTTTTGGTTTGCTGTTTTGTTTTTGTTTTGTTTCTTCGAATCTGTGTTTCATTCCCACCCTGAATTCTGTTCCCTCTCTCATCTGCTTCACTTGATGGGAGATGGGGGTGGGGGTGGGGAGGAGATTTGACCTGCCAGTGGGTTTCCGGTACTGTTGGTTTCCATTAGATTCCCACACGAGGTACAATGAGGTCATGCTGATTTTGACCACCATGCTGCTGGCCAACTTCCTGTTTGAAACCGCCTACTTCCACCTCCAGAACATCGCCCGTCTCCACCCGGGCCTCAGCCCATCTGCTGCTGAAACCCTCATCCATGCTTTTGCTACCTTCAGGATTAACTATTCCAACGCACTCCTGGCCGGCCTCCGATCTTCCACCCTCCATAAATTTGAACTCATCCAAAACTCTTCTGCCCGTATCCTAACTCGCGCCAAGTCCCGTTCAACCATCATCCCGGTGCTCGCTGACCTACAATGGCTCCCAGTCCAGCAATGCCTCGATTTTTAAATTCTCATAATTATTTTCAAATTCCTCCATGGCCTCGCCCCTCCCTATCTCTGTAACCTCCTTCAGCCCCACAACCCTCCAAGATCTCTGCACTCCTCCAATTCTGGCTTCTTGTGCATCCCCAATTTTAATCGCCACACCACTGGCGGTAGTGCCTTCAGCTGTCTAGGCCCTACGCTCTGGAATTCCCTCCTCAAACCTCTTCGCATCCCACCTCTCTCTCCTCCTTTAAAATGCTGCTTAAAATGCACCTCTTTGAACAAGCATTTGGTCACCTGTCCTAATGTCTCCTTCTTTGGCTCAATGTCAGTTTCTGTCTGATTACACTCCTGTGAAGCACTTTGGGACATTTTACTATGTTACAGGCACTGTATAAATGCAAGTTGTTGTTGTTGGAACGGCTTATAGTCAGCACAAGTATGCCTGTCGAGACCAGGCATACCAACTGACCAAGGTGATATCGGTCTCACCTGGCAGGTCACATCGTGGCCTGGATCTCCAAAGACTCGCCCAGCCTTTTTCTAAAAAAATGGTTTCAAAGCATTCTCCTTAGTACGTGGGCGCACCTGCACGTTTCTTCCAGGCGAGCCTCATCATCCAACGTAGGCAGAATTGGCCTCAAGTTCCGGGTGAGTTCTCCCAGTCTCCTGCCGTAACTTTGCTGGATACCCCCCGAGAGGCAGTGTAAATGACCTTTTTCAGCCATTTATCCAAGAGTTCTGCTGGTCTCCCACCAAAGTTACAGCAGGAGGCCAGGGAAACTCCTGCAGCATTTCAGGGCCAATTATTTTAGGTGTCAATGAGTACCAGCATGCAAGTTTCCATCCATGATTCTCCACTTTTCAGTCTTCGCCAGGTTGAGAAAATAAAATCGTAAGTCACCTTGAATTCCTCTCAGGCAAGTCCTAGCTGTCAGTTAATTTGGGAGAAGGTCACCTCCTGCCCTCTCAACTAGGAAGTTGCATGGCTCCAAGGAGAGGGGGAGAGCAAGCATAAGAGAGAATTATATATCATTAGCCCTATAACCCTTCGAGATCTCTGCGCTCCTGTAATTCTGACCTCTTGCACATCCCTGATTTTAATTGCTCCTCCATTGGTGGTCGTACCTTCAGAGCCTTAAGCTCTGGAATTCCCTCCCTAAACCTCTCCGCCTCTCCTCCTTTAAGATGCTCTTTAAAACATACCTCTTTTACCAAGCTTTTGGTCATTTGTCCTAATAGCTCCTTATATGGCTCGGGATAATGCTCCTGTGAAGCGCCTGGAGATGTTTTACTAAGTTAAAGGCACTATATAAATACAAGTTGTTGTTGCTGTAGTTGCAAAACATGAGACGCTTTTATTTTTCAAACACATGTTTTATCAACGAATCCCACAGTTACGCCCAGAGTTTAACCCACCCTACTCAGTGCCAAGAGAAAACGTGGGTAGTTAAAATGGCGATCGGGGGCGGGTTGCGCTGTGTTCCCGCGCGCCACCCCACGTTACTTGCCAAAAAGCAGAAACTGGAGTGCCACCCGCCCCAGGCAGGTAGGTACTTTACATGCAAAAGTCGTAGCCCAACGATGTCATTGGTGCCACAACGCAATCTTTTTTACTTCAAATCGCAGGAAGATCGCACATTGGCAAGCCCACCAGAGAAACCTGGAGGGAGTATAATGTCTTGCTTATGGATTACGAGCATTAGTGGCGTGAAGCATTACTGTGTTAATGTATTGAGCAACGATCGAGAAAAAGTAATGTTGCCATAACAGAGCTATTTGTATAATGAAGAGATTTTCCAGTTTAGTTGAAATCAGATTGACCAAGGTACAAATACTAAAATTGATCTTTTGTGAACAGCCTATAGAAATCCTGATCTAAACATTAATTTCTTTAGCAAACTATTGACAAGTTTAGATAGAAATGAACTGTAACAACAACAAAGATCAGTTCAACATTCATGTGCTGGCTATTGAAATGAGCTGACTAATTAATTAATTATAATGAAATATATTTTATGTTGCAATGTTCAAGTCATATAGGCAGGGGAAATGTAAGTTTAAGGACTACATTGGGAAATGGGAGTTAAGGATGTGTTTCCAGTGAGGCAGTTCCAGTAAATGATTTCCTTGATCTGCATTGACAGGAGTGAGTGGGTGATTGAGCAGAAAGTGATCAGGAAAGAAAGAAACATTGAAAAGGACGAAGAGCAGAAGAGAGACATTGAAAGAGAGATATTAAAAGAGAGATGTGAAAATAGAGAGAGAAGAGTGAGAGGTAGATAACGAGATAGAGAGAAAAAGATAAAAAGCACACACACACACACACACAGAGGAAACCTTGCAAATTCAAGCACATTGTAAAATTGAATGCACTTGAAGTGAACCATTAATTGTAGAAAGACAGAAATGAAACCCCTATTAGATCAGATTAGTTTCAGTTTTCAACCAAGGAGCAATATAAATTGGACAAGTCACTGCTAATATAAAATGGACATTTAAACTATTTGCACAGGATGTCTTATTACTTGTAACATTTAAAGAGGTGACTGTCAGTCTTCACTGATATTATGAACTGGTTTAGTCTTCATTATAAAGGGTTTTGAGGCTGTAGCGATCAACTACAGCCACCTCTCCTTTCTTTTCCCATCTCCAGTCCCATGTTGAGGTTCCTAATTCATTGTGGTCATACACTTGCGATCTATTCCACATAAATCCTCGGGAAACTCCTTGCCACTATCGAATTCCATGTCATTGTTACGGAGGTTGCTGGTAGTTTCAATTGCAAGGTGGTCTCCATTATACTGGGGACCATTCCCTTGGGTCCCTGGCGCGTCCGGCTCTCGTGCGAACTCCTGCTCCTGCATGCCGGCCATGATGTCACTCCCAACGATTTCGGGCGGCAGACAGACTTGAACTATTTAAATGAGGCCCCGGAGTTAAAATGGGCCAGACGTCACGCCGAGGAGTCCATGTGAGGGACTCCTGCCCGTCCCGCCTGCCCCAAACATGCCAGAGTTTAAAATTGGAGCTATCGTTAGGGCGAGATGCTGAAAGTATTCTCATCACTCGCTCCTTCTTGTTCACAGAATGCTGGGTATTCCCACTGCTCCCTGATCAATAATGTATCTGTGTTTTGCAGGTAGCACAACACAAATACACTGGAGGCTGCTGACAATATTCTTTTGGTGCAGAGCAAGAGCATCACAATTCAGAGCACAGATGGATCAGTGGATATGTTCAGCCATTTTCTTCTCAATGGTTATTGATAATCTGACGCAGAAGAGTTATTTGTCTATTATATCCCTCTGCAGAATGAAAATGAACTACAAATTGTGTCAGAGTACAGAAAAACAACCAATGGAAACAGAACTGGGTGGTCTCAAGAGAGTTTAGTTTTCTTCCTGCCTATCTGACACAAATTCAATGTTATTCAGGTTCAATGTAATTCAGAAATAAACAGCAAAGATTTTCACTTGTATCACGCAGGATATCCTATAAACCCAAAGTAATTGGCCACGTTAAACTACACTCATTAAAATGTACCAGTGTTAGTGCCTAAAGTTACAGCCTTGACAATTTCCACCAAATTCCACTCCAGCCCCTCTCCATTTAATTCTGTGTGTGCTATTTTGAACCACCCATTCACACGTTTGCCTAAGTTCTTGACTGCACTATTTTAACATAGATGTTAATCCAAAGGTGAAAGTGAGCTTACAGGTGTCCCCTCTTAAAAGCTCATTCTGTTGGCAATTTAAATCCAGAATTCTTTACATAATTTTCATACTTTGTGGGAGTCATCACAGCTGGACTTTGCTCCGTGATCTGAGGAAATGGCTGGAAAATGGGGCAACGAAGCTGATCGTCATCTCACCACCCAAAACTTGACTTCCCTCCCCCCCGTCACCATCGAGAACCCCCTTGTCCGCCTCATCTTTGCCTGCTGCATATATATGCTGGTGCGGAGGGGTTGGGGCCAAGACCATTTTCCTCACATCTGCCCCAGTTACGGCCGTACCCCGCGGCCACATGGTAGAAGGTGGCGGTAGACCTCGGGAAGAGGCGAGAAGGCCCCAAGATTATTTAAATAGAGGAATAAGGCCGAGTAGAGTCCTCTTTTCCCTTCATTTCTGCCCAAAACCTCACCTACTTGGGCCTCAGTCACGGTCTAGATCTAAAAGAGAAATATGCCATTTTGTCTTCAGGGTGCTTCTTTCCCTTTATGGTCTCCCACCGCCACTTGTGGTCGACCCTGCTGCAGCATTGACCTCAGTGGAGAAAAGAAAATTGGGCGGGGTGTAAAAGGGGCTGCGATACACTATCACCCATTTTGCGTTACCGCCGTAGACCAATTTCACTCCCCACCCCAGATTCAAACCTTGGCCTGTCTAGAGTTAGCTGATCACAGCAGTGATGATGATGGCAGCGCTGCAATCGAAGATACTTTGCAGCATCTTCTGACATTGTCCTGTCATGACCCTGGGGTAAGGAAGAGAAAAATCAGCCAGGTTTCTTGCTCGTGATGGCTGTGCAGTGATCCCCCACAGTTAAATAGTTGCCGTCAAGTCTCACAGATGAAGAATGCCCACTTTTGCAAGGTATCGGAGGGCTGCCAGCACCAAACATGAATCATCACCACCAGAAGAGACAATTGGAGAGGGAGCAAAAGACGAAAACAAATTGTTCACATAAACAACACATTTCATCTGAGCAGTCAGTGTATAGACATAAAATTGACCAAATAGCTGTTAGTTTTGTGGATATATTTACCTAAAAGAATCATTATTGCCGATCTAACAGATGCAGTTCCCGATTTACCTGAACCGCTCTCTTGACATGAGGCGGCAGCAGCAATTCTATGAAAACACTTGCAAAGTATTTGATCAATTAAGGAATTATATTCAGTTGTTACAGTACAGGGTTTATTCTTCCATAAATCAGTGACCAGGTTAGAAAAAGTCGAGAGAGCATTTGATGGAATAAAAAGAATGTTTCTGCTGGGGATGAGGGGGTGAATCTTACCAATGAAAATTGCAATCGGGTCCCGATGACGTCACTGGGTCACATTAAGGGTCCCGCGTCTTTGGGTGGCTGTCCTTGCCACCTGCTCAGGAGAGCAGGGGAAAATCGTAGCAGTTCAGCTGCCAGTGGCCACAGGGCGGGTAAGTGACCTGGGCGATTTTAACTGCCCAACTGGTTAAAACTGCCCCCCCTGCATTTCTTATTTTTTTCCCTGATCAAATTGATCTTCCTGAACAAATAAAGATGATGGAAACTGAAAATAAGTCTGTGAGGCCACCCTGGCTTAAAATAAAATAAATAAATGGCTGGGCTGCAGGTATCAACTTATTAAATACATGGCTCGCTGCGGAACTTTTAAATCTGGAAATATTAAATTAAATGAGGTCCCGATCACACGAGGCCGAAATGGAAATAAACAATTAATTTTGAGTCCACCGCATGACCCATAGGTTGAAAATGAAATAAGTGAATGATCATACTGTGGGTAGCAGCTGGTTTGTTAGTTCTTAGAATCATAGAATGATACAGCACTTCGTGCCTGTGCCGGCTCTTTGAAAGAGCTATCCAATTAGTCCCACTACCCTGCTCGCTCCCCATAGCCCTGCAAATTTTTCCACTTCAAGTATTTACCCAGCTCCCTTTTGAAATTTATTATTGAATCTGCTTCCACCACCGTTTCAGGCAGTGCATTCCAGATCATCACAACTCGCTGTGTGAGCTGGATTTATATTATGTGCTGGCTACATGGTTCCTTCACATTGCGGGGTCGATTTTGACTTTTTGTCAACCAACCAGCATAGCGTGCTGACCGGGCAGCGTGGCAAAGAGGTGGCCGTGATTTTGAGGCACTGGCCTCATTTGCAGCGGGCCGATGAGCGACAGAGCACCAAACGGGTGGCAGCGGTCCAGATATTTTTGTGGGGCCCGGAGAAGTACGCCCGCTGCATCACCCATGGAAATGGTCGGCGTGTGCACGTTGTAGGCACCGACCGTTTCCAACCTAAAATGGCAATCAGGATCCTAGGAAGCGTACTTGGACAGCATCTGACAGCTCCACAATCTCTACCACCAAGAAGGACAAGAACGGCAACATCATGGGAGCATCATCATCATCTCCGCGTTCCCTCCGGGTCACACATCCTCCTGGCTTGCAAGTATATCACTGTTCTTTCAGTCTCACTGGATCAAAATCCTGGAATTCCATACCTAAAACCATTATGGGAGCACCATCAAGGACTACAGTGGTTTAAGAAGGGGGTCCACTTCCACCGTCTCAGGGCAAATGGGCATGAGAGTATATGTGAAATCACCAGCATCACCCATATCCCAAGAACAACACAGACCACTTCCACCTCACCCCTCCACCACTGCAAATCCATACTTTTGCCACCTCCAGCCGTGACTAATCCAGTGCCCTTTTTTCTGGCGTCCCATCCTCCACCCACCATAAAATCGAACATGTCCAAAACACAGCCACCCCTAACCTATCCCACACTAAGTCCCACCCAATTATCACCTCGTCCACACTGGCTCCTTGTTTCCACAACATATTTAATTTAAACTCCTTTAGTCTTTTATGCATCTCCCTCTCTCTTCGCTCTACCATCAGTGGCAGAGCCTTCAGCAGCCTCGGCCCCTTTCTCTGGAACTCCCTCCTTAAACCACTCCTCTCCCCACTTCTCTGTCCTCCTTTAAAAACAAACATTCTCAAAACCTAGATTTTCAACCAAGCTAACGAACGTCCCTACTAATCTTTCCCCCCACACCTCAGCATTAGTTTCCCTATCTATTTCCATTGATGAAGCAGCTTAGGTTAAAGCTGCTATATACAGTAAATACAAGCTTATTTGTTGTTACATAATGCTCCAATCCTCCACACGCGTGGCATTGCAGTATTAAAGGAAGACACTAGTAGTGTTACAGACAACAACCACATATAGAAACATAAATGTCTGAAGCAATTGTTTTAAGTGGCTTGGCCAGTGTGCCATGGAAAAGATCACCCCACCCCATAGAGAAAAAAACAAGTTGGTTCAAAATCAGATAGGCTTCCTGTTCTTGGATCCAAAGACTCGTGGTGTAAATTGCACGTATGTGGATGTCAGGTGAGATCAGAGCGATCACCCCTCTCTCATGGTGGAACAGCTTGCTAACGCTCACCATCTAAATTAATGGCCAACTTGGGCAATATCCAGGAGAACGGTCAGTGCCCATACATCTGTACCCAGCACAAATCAGCACCTTCAGGAGGTGGGGAGGACTGAGGGCAAACTGGAAAAGAAAAATACACCAGCTCCTTGTCTGAATTGGGCAAAAAGACACAAAGGGAGAAACTTAGAAATTTAAAATAAAATGGAATGAAAGGCGGTGAAACATACTGGGACAAACACAAATATATCATTACAGGTTGAGCGTCTAAAATCCGGAGTTCCGGAATCCGGAACGATTGGTGGCAGGGTCGTCCGGAATCCGTAAAATGTTCCGGAATCCGGACACCCTGTTTCCGCCGCCAGCCGGGCCCAGGCATTTACGGACTTTGGAACGTGTTTCCGATGTCCGGAAATGCCCGAGCCCAGATTGCGATATTTCCGGACTTCGGACATCAGAAACACGTTCCAAAGTCCGGAAAAACACAAAAACCGGCTCGGCCTCGGTCCCGAGGTTGCCGGATTCAGGACGCTCAACCTGTATCAGGCTCCGAGATAAGAACATCAGATGCACAGAACTCCGTTATAAGACATTCTACTAAGGCCGTAATGGGGAACAAAACAGCATCATCAGGCTTCACTGTGACATCTGAAGGCAACGACTCATTTAGGTTACATCTAGGACAAGCTGAATTTAACCTGGATAGTAATTGCTTTCTACCATAATGCTTGCCCTGGAGATACAATGCTCCAGTTCAGCTTCTCAAATTAGTTCTAGCTTGATCTTACTTTACAAAATACTTTACATGGCTCAAATTGCAGGATCCACTTAGTTTACTTGGATCTGACAAATAAAAAGAAAATAGAAGATAGTGAATTTACGAGAGAAAATGGGATGTAACCCAGTGACCTTCTCAGCTGGTGAAACATAGGAACCGACTTTGGGTGGCTGGCCGGCAGAATACGCTGGCCAGCTACACGATGGTCCTGGTGGGAGGTCTGGTCCATTTTGAGGGCAAGGCCTCATTAGCATTGGGTCGAGTGCCCTGGGGCAGCCAGTCGGCTCCAGGCCGTGCAATATCAGGCGGCCCGGCCAGCCTCCAGGCCATAAGGAGGTAGTTCCACGAAGGAATCCTGATTGCTGGAGGGGGGCAGGCCTGTTTTATGGAGCCTGGAGGAACACTCCTGCTCCTCCTGACCCCACCAGCATAGCTTGTGCCTTCCCAGCTCTGAGCTTGCCCCCTCCCTGATCATGATCTTTGCCAATTCCCCCACTTTCTCACTTACTTTGACGGGGACCGTTTCCATAAGTCCCCAGCAATGGCCTGACCACCCTGCGACTTTCCACTCCCGCCCGCCGCCATTCCTGCTGGGTTCAGGCGGAATGGGACATGGAGCTCTGGGGCGCTGATGTGAGATTGGGTGTTGATGAGGGGTCGGGCGAGAAGGAGACTGGAGAATGCAGGTGGGGGAGAATAGGGGGTCGGGAGAGAGGGAGACTGGGGAATGGGGGTCGGGGATGTCGAGAGAGAGGAATGGGATGCATGTTGGGACCAGCATTGTCTGCAGAGCCGTCTGTTGTGTAGCAGGGAGTGCTAGTATACAAGGGCCCTTGAGTATATCATTTAATTGTAGTGTAATTTGTGGTATTGATTTGAGTTAATTTAAATTAATTAAAGGATAACTCATGGCAGCACAGCTCAGCCCCGTGGCATGCTCCTCCTGCACTATGTGGGAAATCAGGAACACTTCCTGTGTCCCTGTTGACCATGTGTACGGGAAGTGTATCCAGCTGCAGCTACTGGCAGACAGCATTGCGGCGCTGGAGCTGCGAATGGATGCATACTGGAGCATTCGCGATGCTGAGGACATCGTGGATAGCACGTTTAGAGAGTTGGTCACACCACAGGTAAAGGCTGCACAGGCAGGAAGAGAATGGGTGACCACCAGGCAGAGTAGTAGGCGCAGGCAGGTAGTGCAGGGGTCCCCTGTGGCCCTCCCCCTCTCAAACAGATATACCATTTGGATATTGTTGAGGGAGAAGGCAGCAGCAACCAACTTCCTGGCACCATGGGTGGTTCTGCTGCACAGGACGGGAGGAAAAAGAGCGGGAGAGCTATAGTGATAGGGAATTCTATTGTAAGGGGAATAGATAGGTGTTTCTGCGGCCACAAACGAGACTCCAGGATGGTATGTTGCCTCCCTGGTGCAAGGGTCAAGGATGTCTCGGAGCGGCTGCAGGGCATTCTGGAGGGGGAGGGTGAACAGCCAGTTGTCGTGGTGCATATAGGTACCAACGATATAGGTAAAAAACGGGATGAGGTCCTAAAAGCTGAATACAGGGAGTTAGGAGGTAAATTTAAAAATAGGACCTCAGGATTGCCACGTACTAGTCAGAGTAGAAATAGAAGGATATTTCAGATGAATACGTGACTAGAGGAATGGTGCAAGGGGGAAGGATTCAAATTCCTGGGACATTGGAACCGGTTCTGCGGGAGGTGGGACCAGTACAAACTGGACGGTTTGCACCTGGGCAGGACCGGGACCGATGTCCTAGGGGGAGTGTTTGCTAGTGCTGTCGGGGAGGGTTTAAACTAAAATGGCAGGGAGTTGGGAACCTGTGCAGGGAAACAGAGGAAAGGGAAGCAAGGATAGAAGCAAAAGACAGGAAGGAGAAAAGCAAAAGTGGAAGGCAGAGAAATCAAGGGTGTAAATCAAACAGGGCTACAGTAAATAATAATTCTAAAAGGACTAAGAGTGTTAAAAAAACAAGCCTGCAGGCTTTGTGTCTTAATGCGAGGAGCATTCGTAATAAGGTGGATGAATTAGCTGCGCAAATAGATGCAAACGGATATGATATAATTGGGATTATGGAGATATGGCTCCAGGGTGACCAAGGCTGGAAATTCAACAACCAGGGGTATTCAATATTCAGGAAGGACAGACAAAAAGGAAAAGGAGGTGGGGTAGCATTGCTGGTTAAAGAGGAGATTAACACAATAGTAAGGAAGGATATTAGCTCTGATGATGTGGAATCTGTATGGGTAGAGCTGAGAAATACCATGGGGTAGAAAACGTTAGTGGGAGTTGTATACATACCCCCAAACAGTAATGCTGAGGTTGGGGATGGCATTAAATGGGAAATTAGAGACGCGTGCAATAAGGACACAGCAGTTATCATGGGTGACTTTAATCTACATATAGATTGGGCTAACCAAATTAGTAACAATACTGTGGAGGAGGAATTCCTAGAGTGTATACGGGATGGTTTCCTGGACCAATATGTCGAGGAACCAACTAGAGATCAGGCCATCTTAGACTGGGTATTATGTAATGAGAAAGGATTAATTAGCAATCTTGTTGTGCGAGGCCTCTTGGGGAGGAGCGATCATAATATGATAGAATTCTTCATTAAGATGGAGAGTGAAGTAGTTGACTCCGAGACTAGGGTCCTGAATTTAAATAAAGGAAACTACGATGGTATGAGGCGCGAGTTGGCTAGGGTGGATTAGGGAGCATTACTTAAAGGGTTGATGGTGGATAGGCAATGGCAAACATTTAAAGATCGCATGGATGAAATACAGAATTTGTTCATCCCTGTTTGGCATAAAAATAAAACAAAAAAGGTGACTCAACCGTGGCTAACAAGGGAAATTAGGGATAGCATAAGGTCCAAGGAGAGGACATATAAATTGGCCAGAAAAAGCAGCAAACCTGAGGTTTGGGAGCAGTTTAAGATTCAGCAAAGGAGGACAAAGGGATTAATTAAGAGGGGGATAATAGAATATGAGAGTAATCTTGCAGGGAACATAAAAACTGACTGTAAAAGCTTCTATAGATATGTGAAAAGAAAAACATTGGTGAAGTCAAGCATAGGTCCCTTGCAGTCAGAATCAGGGAAATTTATAATGGGAAACAAAGAAATGGCTGACCAATTAAATACATACTTTGGTTCTGTCTTCACAAAGGAGGACACAAATAAACTCCCAGAGATGTCAGGGAACATAGGGTCTAATGAGAGGGAGGAATTGAATGAAATCACTATTTGTAGGGAAATGGTGTTCGGGAAATTGACGGGATTGAAGGCCGATAAATCCCCAGGGCCTGATAATCTACATCCTAGGGTACTTAAGGAAATGGCCCTAGAAATAGTAGATGCATTGCTGGTCATCTTTCAAAATTCTATAGACTCTGGAACAGTTCCCATGGATTGGAGGGTAGCTAATGTAACCCCACTATTTAAAAAAGGTGGTAGAGAGAAAACGGGGAATTATAGACCGGTAAGCCTGACATCGGTAGTGGGGAAAATGCTAGAGTCCATTATAAAAGATGTAATAGCAGAGCACTTGGAAAACAGTGACAGGATCAGACAAAGTCAACATGGATTTACAAAAGGGAAATCATGCCTGACTAATCTACTGGAATTTTTTGAGGATGTAACTGGTAGAATAGATAAGGGAGAAACAGTGGTTGTGGTGTATTTGGACTTTCAGAAGGCTTTCGATAAGGTCCCGCATAAGAGATTAGCGTGCAAAGTTAAAGCACATGGGATTGGGGGTGAGGTACTGATTTGGATAGAGAACTGGTTGGCAGACAGGAAGCAAAGAGTTGGAATAAATGGGTCTTTTTCCGAGTGGCAGGCAGTGACTAGTGGGGTACAACAGGGATCAGTGCTAGGACCCCAGTTATTCACAATATATATTAATGATCTTGACGAGGGAACTAGATGTAATATCTCCAAGTTTGCAGACGACACAAAGCTGGGTGGACGTGTGTGCTGTGAGGAGGATGCAGAGAAACTCCAGTATGATTTGGACAGGTTGGGTGATTGGGCAGATGCAGTATAATGTGGATAAATGCGAGGTTATCCACTTTGGTGGCAAAAACAGGAAGACAGATTATTATCTGAACGGCAATAGATTGGGAAAAGGGGAAGTGCAACGAGATCTGGGAGTCCTTGTGCACCAGTCGCTGAAGGTAAGCATGCAGGTGCAGCAGGCGGTTAAGAAGGCAAATGGTATGTTGGCCTTCATAGCGAGAGGATTAGAGTACAGGAGCAAGGATGTCTTGCTGCAGTTGTACAAGGCCTTGGTGAGACCACACCTTGAGTATTGTGTGCAGTTTTGGTCGCCTTATCTGAGGAAGGATGTTCTTGCCATGGAGGGAGTGCAGCGAAGATTTACCAGACTGATACCTGGGATGGGAGGAATGACGTATGAAGAGAGATTGGGTCGATTAGGCTTATATTCGCTCGAGTTTAGAAGAATGAGAGGGGATCTCATTGAAACGTATAAAATTCTAACAGGACTAGACAGACTAGACGCAGGAAGGATGTTCCCGATGGCGGGGGAGTCCAGAACCAGAGGTCACAGTCTAAGGATAAGGGGTAAGCCATTTAGGACTGAGATGAGGAGGAATTTCTTCACCCAGAGAGTGGTGAACCTGTGGAATTCTCTACCACAGAAGGCAGTTGAGGCTAATTCATTAAATATATTCAAGAAGGAGTTAGATATATTTCTTAAGGCTAAAGGGATCAAGGGATATGGGGAGAAAGCAGGGACAGGGTACTGAATTTGGATGATCAGCCATGATCTCATTAAATGGCGGAGCAGGCTCGAGGGGCCGAATGGATTACTCCTGCTCCTATCTTCTAAGCAGCAGCAGTGTAGTGAGTGGGAGCGGTGTCGAGACAGGAACAGCCAGTAAAGGGGTGAAGCAAATCTGGGGACTTTACTGTGGATAATTAGTGAAAGATTGCTTCCACTGGTGGGTGAATGGGGAACAAGGGGACAGAGATGGAGGATTCGCACTGGAAGAACCAAGGGAGAAAGGGAGAGGAAAGGATTTTACACTGCGGGCTATTAGACCATGAGATGCTTCACCACAAGTGGCCATTTGAGGCAGAAACTAGAACATCATTTAAAAGGGAATGGAATAAGAATTTGAAAGGAGAAATATAAATGATCTCTGGGTGGGAATGGTGCCAGGGACGAGAGCAGCAGCAAAGCACAGGCACTGGGGGCTAGATGGCCCCCTCCTCTGCTGCACTGGAGAAAGTGCAAAAAAGATTTACAAGGATGATACCAGAACGGAAAGTATAACTGAAACAGGCTGAGGGTCTTTTCTCTCGAAAAAAGACTGAGAGGTGACCTGACAGAGGTCTTTAAAATTACGCAGGGGTTCGATAAGGTAGACGTAGAGAAGATGGGCTCGGGCTGGGGGCGTGTCAGGTGGTCGTCGTGTCAGGACCCTGACTCCAATGTGAAGTGGGATAAAGTGCGATTTTGCCCTAATTGGGCACTTGATTTCCAGCGTGTGGATTTAAGGCCTGCAAGCAGCCTTGCTTCTTTTTCAGCCTTTAAACTTTATGCCCATTGTTCTGAGTGCTTCCTTCAACAATGATGTCCACCAGTAGACCAAAGTGTGCTCCAAGATTCGATGAGGCCTCCCTCCAAGCTCTGGTGGAGGGAGCAAGAGCAAATAAGGAGGTGCTCTTCCCTTCCTCAGGGAGGAAAAAGCCTCCCCAGTAGACTAAAGCTGTGTGGATGCAAGTGGCCAAGAGGTAAACGCAATTTCTATGTGTAGCAGAACCTGGCTGCAGTGCAGGAAGAGGTTTCATGACCTTCTCCGCACAGGAAAAGTGAGGATGACTTTCCCATCACCCTCAATCTGATCCCCATCACCTCTCATCATCAGCACTCTGCTTTGCCAACCTCTTCTTCCACATCCCGCTTGACCCTTACATCCCTACACACATACCCATTCCCTCTCTCTCTATGGTCACATTCACTTAACTATTCTACCATGCAGCCCTCACACTCCCTATCACGGTGATGCAATGACAACAACTTACAACACACAGGGAGGGCCCTTTGTCTCCTTCTAAGCATCTATGCTATGGATTCTCTACACTTACTCCTTCATTCTCACTCAAACTCCACTTGTGTCCCTCATTGCAGGAAAAGAGAGCCCACGATAAGAGGGAAAGAGTGAGGACAGGAGGAGGGCCACCCTCAGTAGCCCAGCTCACCACTTCAGAGGAGGCGGCCCTGGAGATCGCCGGAGTGGAGGACGATTCGCAAGTGGGGGACAGACAGAAAGGCGCATCACAGCAAGCTGGTGACAGAATAATTTAGCATCTCTCTCATTGACATTGCATGAGTGACTGATAATGATTCTGATGCTCTAACAGATTGACTTATGATCATCTGCACAATTCAATGTGCATGCAACCTTTACCTCACATCTCTAACTCTTTCCTTTACTCCCCCACAGGACCATCGAGAGCCCCCGTCCCCACTGTCCAAGAGGAACAGCCTGAGCCTCAAGACTCCTCAGAGGAAGCTGCAACCTCTGAGGGCGCAGCATCAGCAGAATTCAGCGCACTCAGCACCAGCGCAGAGACTCGCACCTCGGTGGGACCTTCGCGAGATAGAGTAGTGTTATCACCTGGTGTATCGCAGATCACAAATGAGCATCAGCAGATGGAGGAGTCTCCTCGTCGGAGGGCGCAGGACTCTGCCAGCTCGGCTTAGCTGCATGTCGACCCTGTGCCTCCGGGTCCATCCAGAAGGAGAGCGGTGCTGGACCTCCAGGAACAGGTGCAGGAGTCTCTGGCAGGTTTTGTCTCCAGGGTCGCTGCGAGTGTGGAGCGAATGGAGGAGTCCATCGCGAACATGAGCAGAGCCTTTGTGGAGGCATTGTGCATGAACGCATCACCATGGAAAGGATGGCAACCTCCGTGAAAAGAATGGCTACCTCCATGGTAAGGCTGGTTACCGTAGAGGAGAAGATGGCTACGGTAGAGGAGAGGATGGCTACGGCCATGGAGAAGCTTAGTCGCCAGGGTATTGAAAACATGGTCATTGTTCAGAATAGACTGACATTTCTTGAGGAGCGATGGTCAGCTATTGAGCATAGAAACCAGACCTTCATGGAAGTCCTCTGGGATAGGACTTCCAGTGCAGAAATGGGTCCTCATGGCCCCCCTGAAGTGCAGCAAGGTGCTGTCAAGCCACTTGCTAACTCTGAAGTGGGGCTGACCCATGAGAGGGATGTTGCCGGCAGACAACAAGGAAGTGGGGGCTCCTCTCCAAGCACTCACACGACCATGCCACTGCAAAGCCCTCGGTCAGAGCCCCACCAGAGTCCTCACCCAACTGAGATGGGAGTCTCAGCCCCTGCACAGCTGCAGGAACAGCAGATTGTTGCCGAGCCCTCACAGGTTCGCAACCCCAGAGGACGGCTGCCAAAGGTGTCGAGACAGGAGCAGCAAGAAAGTGAGCAAGGGGCCTCCACATCTGCTGAAGCCACAGGGGAAGCACCACGTAGGAACACGCGTAAGAGGAAGATAAAGCACAAGTAGTCACAAGGGTAGTCACTTGGGTGTTCTGTTGTATTGATTTTTGACAAGCCATCCGTGAATTGTTATGATAAACAGATTTGATGGCAAACTGTTGAAGTTGTGGCCTGTGTCATTTCGCAAATGGGACTTCCACATTGAGGGCTTAGGGCGACTTGCAATTGTCAGTATGGTGGTCAGAGTGATAGGAATCCACAGGTTCTTGTCCATTGTCGATGCTCTGGTAAGAAGGTGCGAGGCAAAAGTGTTTGATTGTGCAGGCTAAGCAAATCTGGCCAACATGAGTGCGTCCCTTGCATCCCGGGCAGCAATGTGGTCGCGCGCTGGCGCCTTCTGGCCTGTGCAGCTTCAGGTGGGTGAGCAGCAGCTTGGCACTCCTGTTGTTCAGGGTTCTGCTGCTGCCGCGGCTGGTCTTCGTCCGAATCTGATGTCCAGGAGGAAAGGAAATAAATGGTTCCCATGCTTCTGGTATATACCTCAGTTGAGGAAGCGCTCAGTTAAGGTGGGGAGAGGGGTTTCCCAGGAGGTCACCTGGAGATGGGTGTCAGGCTCCAAACTTCCACAACAATGAGTAGGCCTGTTAAAAGATCCCCCAGACCTGAGACAACAAAGTTCTGCCAACTGCAAATGATGATTGCGGAAACCTCCTTTTTAATGGTGGAGCTGCAGCTGTTAGCAATCAATCCACTTGTGAGGCCGCCAGGATTAACTGGCGTGTTCCAGAGACGTGCAGCACGGGAGAAATGTGTTAAAATCAGAAAGGCCTCTCAAAATGGGATTATAGAGGCACTTAACTGGTTGTTAAGGGCCTTAAGGGCCTATCCCACCTCTTGGAGGCGGGATGGAAACGGGGTCTGAAAACACGAATGTGGGAAAATTGCTCAGAGGCGGGATCGGAGCCACCTGCCATTTTTTTGCGATTTTGACAACTCACACGCCTCCAAACCCGTCTACTCAGGCCTGGCAAAATCCAGCCCGATGTTTCCACTTGTGGGGGAATCCAAAACTAGAGGCCATAAATATTAGACAGTCACCAAAATCCAATAAGGAATTCAAGAGAAACTTCTTTACTCAGAGCGGTGAGAGTGTGGAATTAGGATTTAAGGGGAAGCTAGATAAGTACATGAGGGATAAAGGAATAGTAGGATACATTGGCAGGGCGAGATGAAGTAGGGTGAGGGAAGGCTCGTGTGGAGCATAAACACTGGCATAGACCTGTTGGACCGAAGGGCCTGTTTCTGTGCTGTGAAATTCTATGTAATTTCTATCATTCTATGAAAACTCTCCTTTATTGAGACCGAGCCCAAGGAGTGGTTTCGAGATGTTGCCGCTGAGCTGAGTTTAGTACGCTGTGCCTGGTTTGGTTTGGTTCAGGTCAGACTGTGCCGGCTGGTTTTGATGAGTGAAGCCCAAGTACAGATCGACTCGAATGAGGTTCCCATTTCAGAGTCGTCACCTTCACACACAATTTGAGTCTAAAGAGTTGGGGAGGGCGATCAAGCCTATTAAAAGTGATATTAACTAGGGAGCTCGACTGTACCTTGTGCAGTGCAGGGGGATTCTGGCTGTAGTTACAGGGTAAATATCAGCGGTTATAGGATTACTACCAGTTACTGTACATGTAGGATATCGTGTTGTTATACCCATTACTACCAGTTACATATAGACTATCAGTGAGTTATTGTATTACTACAGGAAACTCTCTTTTAACCGGCACCCAAATAACCGGAAATCTCTCTTAACCGGCAAAATTCTTGAGTAGGTAACCAGGGTTTTCCTTCATCTCTCCTTTAAAAATAACTTTAAAAAAAACCCCGAGACGTTTGCCTTGTATCGGAGCGTGTAGATTGGGAGGGGAATGTGCAGCCCGGGTAGGCAGTGGACACGACAGATGGTCAGCTGGCGGTCCCCGGGGAGACGGAGCTCCGAATGCAGGCGCATGTCAGTGTGTACGGAGCTCTCGTACGTTGGGAGATATAACTCTCCATTATCCGGACTTTTTGATTAACCGGCACCACGCCGGTCCCGTCGGTGCCGGTTAATAAAGAGTTTCCTGTATTAGTTATCGGTGCACTTTCAGCGAGTTACTAATAGTTACTGGTGAAATCAAAGTTCCTCCCACCTCTACGAATCACTCCCCCACCTTTGGTATCTCCACTTCCCCGCTCTCGGATTCCCTTCTCCGCCTACTCACGGGTGGCCTCCTGAATTTCACACACAAGTGAGACCATAAGCAAAGATACTCAACTTCAGGGGACCCAAGGTAAATGCAATAACATTTGCAGATACCACGTGATCAGAACATCATGCGACCAGAATGTCATGTTGCATGATCAGAACGTCGCATAATCAAACCTCCAGGAATGCTTCCAACCAGAGTTGGCAATGAGAAAATCCAGCGCAACATTATTGTTTCCAGTTGAAACTGCAGCTGATTATGCTTCTAAACAACCCCAAATGTCAGCTAAGCATAAATATAATCAGGTGCATAAACCTGCAAAATCTGTAGCGTTGCAGATCTTTGGCCTTCTGCATCCAGTGCTTGTCGGTCTCTCACTGGACAAGGAGTCAGCTAGAAGCAGATCCATGTTTTGTGGAGATAGCGTTTAAAACAAGGGGCATGTGAAACAGCAGGAAGACCTGCCAATATTTGTACCAAAGGTCCAGGGCAGTAGCAGTGGGAAGTAGGCTGAAGAGGAGAAATGTGGTGCAAGAGGCACAACCCACAAAGAAGCAGGGAAATCACAGGAGCTGGTGGGAGTTTTTTTTTTTAAATGGCAGCGCCCAACTCCGACCAGCCCTTGTCCAGTCGCACTCGTGCTCAGAGAGAAGTGGGGCCAGCATGTCGCATTAGCAGTGCTTTTTGCAGCAGAGCCTGTAACAATGGAAAGGCCTGAAGAGCAGTACATATATTATTTTTTTGAAGTTTCATGACAAAGTTCTGCTGATCTGTCTCCCTTTAGGACAGTGTTCGGCCGGCACTTCTCACCTCCTTTCCCATAACTGTAACAACTGGAGAATCAGTGGCACATTGTAATAACCTGTCTCCCACCCGAGAGAGACAGCACATCGGTACTTCAACTTACTGCTCACCATTTTATACGAGTTTCAATATTTAGCTGACACCGCAGCAAACTGTTTTCTAGCTATTTAAACAGTGGTGGTTCACAAATTAAATCAGTAGCCTTACAGTACGTGGCAATCTATCAGAGCCACACTTGGCAATGATGATGAATAAGGTCTTAGATGGTACCATGTCAGTGCCTCACAGTGCAAACACATTCCTACAGTAAACAAGGGTACCCTGCTCCTTCACCATGAGCATTTGCAGAAGCACTTGATGTTTGTGATGCATTACTAAGCATAGCTGTATTTTCTTTTATTTGTTCATGGGATTTGGGCATCGCTGGCAAGGCCAACATTTATTGTCCATCCCATCGAGAAGGTGGTGGTGGTGAGCCACCTTCTTGAACCGCTGCAGTCCGTGTGGTGAAGGTACTCCCACAGTGCTGTTAGGGAGGGAGTTCCAGGAGTTTGACCCAACAACGATGAAGGATTGGCGATATACTTCTAAGTCAGGATGGTGTGTGACTTGGAGGGGAACTTGGAGGTGGTGGTGTTCCCATGCGACTGCTGCCCTTGTCCTTCTAGGTGGTAGAAGTCATGGGTTTGGAAAGTTTTGTCGAAGAAGCCTTGGCGAGTTGCTGCAGTGCATCTTGTAGATGGTACACACTGCAGCCACGGTGCGCCGGTGGTGGAGGGAGTGAATGTTTAAGGTGGTGGATGAGGTGCCAATCAAGCGGGCTGCTTTGTCCTGGATGGTATCGAACTTCTTGAGTGTTGTTGGAGCTGCACTCATCCAGGCAAGTGGAGAGTGTTCCATCACATTCGTAACTTGCGCCTTGCAGATGGTGGAAAGGCTTTAGGGAGTCAGAAGGTGAGATACTCGCCGCAGAATACCCAACCTCTGACCCGCTCCTATAGCCACAGTATTTATGTGGCTGGTCCAGTTAAGTACTATTATCCTATTAATGTAACACCTGAGGTGCCATTATCAGCTTACTATTTTAATTGCACAACACACCTGCCATGGCCGACAAGACATGTAATAAATCAACTCTAGCGTAGTATGTGACAGTGCCACGGGTAGCACTCGGGATGTCATATGAGTAGAGCTACATGATGTCACGATAGGGAGAGTTCCGCACAAAGGGGTAGAAATTGGTATGCGTTGCTCCTGTTTTTCAAGCGTAAAATGGAAGCAATGTATACCAATTTACCAGTGGAATGGCCTGTGTCCAGTGTCCAATATGCGCAGGCATTGGTCCCACTGCTAAATTCATGAGGCTCATTTTTTAGGCGTCTCAGGCGAATGCCTAAAACAGGCGTTAGGCCCCTTAAATACGTTAATAAGGGGCCTATCACCTGTTGAGGACCTCTTGGAGTAATTAGTACCCGATGAGCGGGGCAGAGGCCGTGCCAGCCTCGCTCCGCATTCTTCAATGGTCCCTGTGGCTGCCAACTAAAACCCTTCCTGTAGAGCCAGGAGAGCAGAAGTGCTCCCCTGACCCCACAAGTGTCACAATTACCCTACCTCCCCACCCTCCCTGTAAGCTCACACTAAAAGCACCCCCCCGCCCTTCCTGTAGAGCCAGGAGAGCAGAAGTGCTCCCCTGACCCCACAAGTGTCACAATTACCCTACCTCCCCACCCTCCCTGTAAGCTCACAATAAGCACCCCCCCCCCCGCCTTACAAATTAGACTCTCCCAGCGGGTGAGCTGCCTGTGGAGGCGGGACCAGCGCTGGCAGCGTGTTCCGAGTATGCAGATGAGGCCCGAGGATCAATCCCTATTGCTCCTCGGACTTCTTACTTTGGCATGTGCTAATCGTGCAGCTCAGAGTCTGGGTCCCAAAACAGGCCGAGATGAATTTTTACCCCAAAATGGCTGCTCCCAGATCTGTCTCAAATGAGTAAAAGAATGATGAACAGGGATGACTGAAACTGATGCCTCTCTTTTTAACACTGAGAATTGTGTGACAATTCAGAAAAATGCAATTCCCCTTTGTCATTTTATATTCATCTCTTTCAATATTTGTTTTCCCCTTCGTAAATTAATCCAATATCTGTGCTGCCTGAATGCATGCCAGGTCATCGTGTGTTTTTGAGGCGATCTGTCTCTGTGACAGAGCAATAGCTGCAGCAAACACTTCACTGGTTTTCAGGGTCTTAACTGTAAATCAGTCTAGTAAATGAAGTCATTTCTCAAGCCAGATATGATGCTTAAAAATGTAAGATAGGTCCCTACAAACATATAGCTAATCTAGAGGCTGATAAGAAGTAGTCACTCGGAGAATGTTAAAGACATTCCCACAATGGCTTAGTGGGTAAATGCACCACCCAAAGTTTGTTCTGCAGTCTGTGCTGAGTTAGTTGATTTCAGCTAGAGCTTTATAGAGGTGTTAAAATTAGACAAAATGCCCATGGGTTCTGATAAGAGTTAGCCAGCCAGGGTTGCCACCCTTGATTGCTGTCCAATGACTCCTGCTGGAAATGAGGAGGTGGTCAGATTGACATAAAAGAATCTATTGGAAGAAAAGCAGGGGCGTTCTCCCTGGTGTCCTGGCCAATATTTATCCCTCAACCAACATCACTAAAACAGATTATCTGGTCATTATCGCATTGCTGTTTGTGGGACCTTGCTGATCGCAAATTGGCTGCTATGTTTCCTACATTCCAACAGTGACTACACTTCAAAAGTACTTCATTGGCTGTAACATGCTTTGAGACATCCTGAGGTCATGAAAGGTGCTGTATAAATGTAAGCCATTCATTATACTTGGCTGTGATGCCCTATATGGTGACTCACTGTCTAGAGTTGTACACAAAGAAGGTATGAGGTACCAAAAGTGCTGTATGGAGGGAAGAAAATTGGAGGAGCGGGACATTTAAGGCAGCGTGATGATCTGGTAAAGTATAGTTCCCACCATGTACATTTTTTCCCTCTATTAACGAAGCCTGTGTATAGTGAAAATTAAGGGTTATTGCAGTTGCACATTGGTACTCACAGAAGGACAAGCAGCATAATAGTATAAATCATTGTATCTTTTCCCTATCGCCTCTACTTTGCCTCTGGTACTTTGGGGGAAGGTGGAAGAGTCTAAAAATAGCAAGTGAACTCACATGTAAAACCTGTGGAAAAGATCTAACAGAACGGTTAAGAGGTGATAATTCTAATTACATGTAAAATGAACTTGGATTTTACAAATTTGTTAATGGCTTAGGGATACAATAAAACTCTTGGGTGAGAAGTCAAAGATCCACAACAAACATAGCTTGTTCCGTGTAGCCCCAGGCTGACGTGTAAAACCCTGTAACGCCAGCTCATGAACCTCATTTGACCTTTACAACGTCAAATGACTCTTCAGATGCAGATTGTGGCCAGTTCTTCCTGTTCTTTTCCACACCACAGGATATGTTGTACAAGCCATCATCCCATCATAATCCTGGTCTAATCATAGAATTTCTTGTCCAGTAGGTTATGCATTAAATAGGATTTGCCTGCATGTGACCTTGGCTGTGCACCAGCACCCTTCTCTATGATGTGATATTTATTAAACCTTGTATAGGTCAATAATCCATTTTATGCTTGAAAAGATATCTTGAGGCAGAAGCCTGACAATTGCACTTACGCACTTGTATCTGAAAGCCACATTTTTATGACAAGGAGTTCAGAGCTTTCTCTGCAAAGAAAATAATATATATTTTTTAAAAGCTGCTCCGGGGGTCACGCAGGAACTGTTAAAAATGAAAAATGTACACTTTAAATTGCTCTCTTGTATGTACTCTATCTTTTCCCGACCGTGTTAAGAGGCAGAAGCAGTTTGCACATGTGAAAACCCAATTTTCCGTGTGTGTGATGCTGGGGTTACCAACTCTGCTTGGACCTATTCCTGGAGGTTTCACCCCATGACCTCCCGCCTCCAACCGCCCCGCCCAGTAAAACAGCCTTTTCCCCGATCTCCGATAATCTTTATAACTAATAAATAAAAGCGTTCAAAGAAAAGCCTAATCATTTTTGTAATGCCCCTGTGATATTTTTCCTGGGTTGCTCACAGCAATGTCCAGGAGATTAATCTTCACTTCCTGGAGACTCCAGGGCAATCCTGGAGGGTGGGTGACACTCTGCAATGCTGATACTGTTTACACTGTTTCACTTGCACGACGGGGTACTGGAGCCCACAGTGCTCGAGACAGCCACGTGCCAGGCACCAAGATGGTATTAAAGCTCTGGTGATTCTCATCAGTTTGGCTAAATCATCCAGAAAACAGAAACCTAACTACAAAGCAAACAGTATCACTCCTGCCACACAGGCTATCAATACACCTCGAAGTTTTCCCCGTTAGAATGTTGAAGTATCCAGCCATTTTAATTTTACCAATATCACAAGTTAATTTTTCGACAGGCCGCACCAGTGCCACTTCTGGTCGATTCTGCTGAGCCGTGCACAACTCCCTGCCCGAGAGGTTCAGTGGGCCACCTGCTACCAAGTAGGGTTGTCAACCCTAGTTGGAAATATCCCTGGAGGTTGCACCACACGCCCTCCTGCCTCCTACTGCCCCGCTATTGGTCGCCCGACATGTCCATCCTCACGGTGCACCACCTTCCTACGCCAATCGGAAAGTGAATAGACTCTCCATTACCTGATTGGATGACTCTTCACTCTCAGTCAACAGCCTTTTTTCCCCGTGTCTAATATTTTTATAACTAATAAACAAAATAGTTCATTGAAAAAAAAATTCAAGCACAGATTTTTTTTTCATGCGCCTATCATTGTTCTCCTGGGTTGCTTGCAGCAGTGTCCTGGAGATTGGGCTTTAATTCCTGGAGACTTCAAGGCAATCCCGGAGGGTTGGCAACCCTCCTACCAAGCCTCTTCTAATGCCGCTCTGTAACAATCACCGAGTATGGGAGAGCAGCCTGGCTCCACCCAACCCTCCACTTCACTTCACTTCTGTGCCCATCTTTCCCGCAATTCCATTGAATCCCTCCAATCAGGTTTCCGCCCTTGCCACAGTACCGAAACGGCTCTCATCAAAGTCACAAATGACATCCTTTGTGACTGTGACAAAGGTAAACTATCCCTCCTCGTCCTTCTCGACTTGTCTGCAGCCTTTGACACAGTTGACCACTCCATCCTCCTCCAACGCCTCTCCACCGTCATCCAGCTGGGTGGGACTGCACTCGCCTGGTTCCATTCTTATCTATCCAGTCGTAGCCAGAGAATCACCTGCAACGGCTTCTCTTCCCGCTCCCGCATCGTTACCTCTGGTGTCCCCCGAGGACCTATTCTTGGCCCCCTCCTATTTCTCATCTACATGTTGCCCCTTGGTGACATCATCCGAAAACACAGCGTCAGTTTCCACATGTACGCCGACGACACCCAGCTCTACCTCACTACCTCTTCTCTCGACCCCTCCACAGTGTCTAAATTGCCAGACTACTTGTCCGACATACAGCTCTGGATGAGTAAAAATGTTCTCCAATTAAATATTGGGAAAACCGAAGCCATTGTTTTCAGTCCCCGCCACAAACTCTGTTCCCTAGCCACTGACTCCATCCCTCTCCCTAACATCTGTCGGAGGATGAACCACACTGTGCGCAAGCTTGGTGTCATATTTGACCCTGAAATGAGCTTCCGACCACATATCCACAGCATAACAAAGACCGCCTATTTCCACCTCCGTAACATCGCCCGTCTCCGCCCTTGCCTCAGCTCATCCGCTGCTGAAACCCTCATCCATGGCTTTGTTACCTCTAGACTTGACTATTCCAACGCACCCCTGGCTGGCCTCCCACATTCTACCCTATGTAAATTTGAGGTCATCCAAAACTCGGCTGCCCGTGTCCTAACTCGCACCAAGTCCCGTTCGCCCATCACCCCTGCACTCGCTGACCTACATTGGCTCCCGGTTAAGCAGCGCCTCGATTTCAAAATTCTCATCCTTGTTTTCAAATCCCTCCATGGCCTCACCCCTCCCTATCTCTAATCTCCTTCAGCCCCACAACCCCCCCAGAGATATCTGCACTCCTCTAATTCTGCCCTCTTGAGGATCCCTGATTATAATCGCTCAACCTTTGGTGGCCGTGCCTTCTGTTGTCTAGACCCTAAGCTCTGGAATTCCCTGCCTAAACCTCTCCGTCTCTCTACCTCTCTTTCCTCCTTTAAGACGCTCCTTAAAACCTACCTCTTTGACCAAGCTTTTGGTCACCTGCCCTAATTTATCCTTATGTGGATCCGTGTCAAATTTTTTGTCTTAAAATATTCCTGTGCAACGCCTTGGGACGTTTTACTACGTTAAAGGTGCTATATAAATACACATTGTTGTTGTTGTTGTTATTGTTAGAAAGCAGATCAGTCACTGAGCTCCTCCCTCCCGACGGTCTTGTTGAAATTAGGAACTCACTATATCGGGAATCCTAAGCCTGAAACTTCACTCTAGCATGATGCAGCTCCACATTTTTGCCATTGCTTCATGTGAACAGCGAAGCATTAATTTGCATAACGCAAGCTCTCCTCAGGGAGTTTCACCTGGCAGATGTGCATATTGAAAATTCGGGTATGCACTGCACATGATTTTCTGAATATTCGTTTGGAAGATCATGCACAGCATGCACCCAAATTTCTGCTATGCTAATCAGGAGGCAAGGCTCCCCGCCACAAGTGCAAACTCAGAAAATTACTCCTCTAATGTTGCAGTGTTTGCATAGAATCTCAAAAAGTTGGGATATATATTTTCATGGGAAAATGTAACCCATATGAACAAAACTAACGATTAAAAAATGCTTGATTATTAAATGTTTTATGACACTGCTGAAAAGTACTTCACACAATGTATTAATCTGATGTGCACTGACTATTGTTACGTAGATAAATGTGGCGCCCTTTCTTCACCAGTAACATCCCACAAACAGCAATAGGATGATTACCAAGTACAGGAAACTTTCGTTTATCCGGCACCCAAATATCCGGAATTCTCGCTTAACCGGCAAAAATCATCCTCCGAAAACTCCTCTCAAATAACCGGCAATGTTGCCGATCCCGAGTCCGAGTCCGAGAACGCCGATTTAGTCAGATGGGGTACTTTTCAAAAGTGCCACTACTCAGCCTCCTGGCGCTGTCGGAAGTCCGAAACATTGCAGTAGCAGGAGCTGATTCTCCCGCGCTGCCTGGAGTCTCTTTGTTAAAAATAGCCTCGGTAGATATAACTCTCCGTTATCCGGTACTTTTGATAAACCGGCACCACGCCGGTCCCGTCGATGCCGGATAAACGAAAGTTTCCTGTATATTATTATTAGGTGGTGTTAATTGAACGAGGAATGATTACCAAAACATTCAGAGAGCTCCCTGCTCTTTCGCAATTAGTGTTATGGGTTCCTTAATGTCGCCTGAAGTAGGCATTCGCTTTAACAAATCATCTGAAAGGTGGCACCTCCAACAGTGCACAGCACCACAGCACCACTGCACTGTCAGCCTGTGCGATGTGTGCTAGTTCAGAAGTTTGGCTTGAACCCCTGAACTTCTGACTCACAGGTGCGAGTGCCAGCAACTAAGGCAAGCTCAAAGCACAGTGGATACTCCTGAAATATCAAAGCTGTAAAGACAGGAGCAGCTGGAAAAATCCACCAATATCACATGAAATCACCAGACAAAAGTATCAACTCCGGAGCATTAAAACAAAATGAACGGCAGTCAAGTCCCCGGTAACATGTAGGTTAAGTTGCTCACTTCACAAGCCAATCCATCAAATGCACCTGGAAGCAGTTTATTTAAAAGGGGAAGGACTTTACTGCATTATACCCTGCACATACTCTCCAGCACCATCATAGGCAGAATCCATACTTCAGAGCAATTAGACTAACTCACTAAAAAAAATTAGAGTACATACATAATTCATCCATAACTCTCCGCACAACCACATCACAAACACAACTGGATGTTGAATTATGGGATAGGCCATCCAAAAACTGACGCTCAGTTACGTTGTGCTTCGGATTTGATCCAACTCATTTCCCCCCCCCCGCCGCCCAAAAACACCCCAGAGTTAAGGAACTGCATTGTACCGGTTTCACTGTTCCAGTCTTGGGTAGTTCAGAAGTAGACAGAGATAATTGTATAGTACAAAACTTCTGGCAACTACATTTTGGATAAATTCGAAGCTGTTCCCGGTCTGAAAATGTAGTACAAGTAAATAGAATTAAATAAAATATCCCAGGGGGTGAAGTTATTGCAGTTATGTAATTGAAGAGGATAGGAAGAGACTAACAACGATGTCAAAATCTTGAAGGCGTCAGCTGCTTGTTCTCCCTGGAGAAGGTTTCAATTCATAGGATGACTAGAGTAATAGAGCCCACTCGGTTTAACATCTCCTCCAAAGCATGGCACCTCTGACAATGCAGCACTCCATCACTACTACCCTGTAGTGTCAATTCAGAAACAGAATGGGGGAAAAATGTCTCTTTTAACAAGAAACATCTGTTCTTTCCCTGACAAATTAACAACTTGTTAAAGTTACATTCTCCAATATCACACATTCCAAAGCCACATGCTCCTGTGATTTTAGTGGGTTAGTAATATAAAAGGCCTGAATTTCCCTGGGTGTTGTCCCCATCTTCTGTCTTAACTTCGGCAGGAGATTGGTGGAACCCCCCCAAAGAAACAATGTTAAAGTCCAATTTCCCGCAAAAGTTACTGCAGGAGATCAGGACAAGCTCCATGGAAATTCATGGCCAAAGTTAATCAATGTACTGCAGATTAGTGACTACTTTATATACTGTACCAGAATGAAATGTGTGTGCTGCGTTACATTTTAACTACCTATATGTACTGCAGCACAGTTCAACTGCAATACTATTTATAAATTAACTAAACTGAAGTACAGAATATAAAACACAGTAGATCATAGAAAGTAATATTATATTTTAGTGCAGTGCAAAATTAATTAAACTGTGGCACGATGTGGGATACAGAAGGTATATTAAAAAATAGAAAAAAGAGATGTAACTAAAGTAAGCCATTACTTTTCAAATTAATTCCCTCATAACTAATTTTCTGCATCTACCGTAACTTGCCCCCTATTCCCAGAAGGAATACATCTAACTTAAATACTGAAGGGATGAAAGTAGATATTGAACCGGGATTTATGTTTTTGCAAGTATGAATTCTATTGGTCTAAATCTACTGAGCTGCTTCATCCCAGCATTGGACCTCAGGCTTTAATTTTAGACTCTTTCAAATCGCCTCTTCCTTATCCGGTTTTCAACGAGGAAATGTCTGTCCTAATCTTTGCCATGTCCTTATAACCTGAATTCTCTCTGTGTCCTTTCACATGCACACTTTGGCTGGTGCTCCGAACCCAAGCCCATTATTTCTATAGCCCTTTTTTTTTTCCTTGGCTCTCCGAGCTCTTCTCTCCTACTTTCCCCACCTCCCGTCACTCAGTCATGTCATTTTTCCCCTCTCGGGTACATTATGCCCCCCGATCCCTAACCCAACCTATTATTACTGCTCTACCATGCTACTCTCCTGCTGCCATCCCAGACTTGGAAACCCCCTTGGATAAGCCGAAAGCTACCTTCTGTGCCTCTCTCGGCATCCTCCGAAGGGCCCATCAAGGCATTTGTCACTGCCTCCTTCCGAGCAGCAAGTTCCCCATCCTCTCTCTTTGACCTTCCCACCCAGTGCTCCTGCTTGGGGCTAATCTCGCCAACCTCCTTCCCATCCTGCTCACTTCCCCCAACATTGCCTCCTTCGATTCTGTCAGTGGATCAACATCATTGCCTCCTCTGCATTTCTCTCCAGAATGTCCGTTCACTCGCAAACAAGGTCCTTGCCTTATTGTGGACAATTGCATTGGCAGCATGACTTTAATGGAATTTGTCTAACAGGTGGCAACACATTGCCCCTCACTGAAGACTCCCCACCTGGCTATACCTTCCACCACCTTCCCACCCAAACGACCACAGTAGTGGTGTGGCTCATCACCAACTCATACCTTGGGCTCTTCTCCTACTCCTCTGGCAGTTTCTCCTCATTCACGCACCTCACCTTTAAAATCCTCACCCACACAAGCTCCATTCTGAGTTCCACCCAGAGATATTCTCCCTCCTTTCATCCCTCAGCCTCTGCACTCAGCAACTTCTCATCCTCAGTGATTTCAATCTTCATCTCAACTCACCTTGCCCTTTCTGCTCAGATTTTGCTGCCCTCTTCCAAACCCCAAACCTCTCCTTATTAAGTCTCCTACCTATATTCAAGGCCACCTCCTGGAGTTTGCCATCTCAAGTGTTAGCTGTGGCTCAGAGGCGAGCTGCCTCTGAGTCAGAAGGTTGTGGGTACAAGTCCCACTCCAGAGACTTGAGCACAGAAATCTAGGCTGACATACCAGTGCAGTACTGAAGGAGTGCTGCACTGTCGGAGGTGCCGTCTTTCGGATGAGACATTAAACCAAGGCCCCAGATGCCCTCTCAAGTGGATGTAAAAGATCCCATGGCATTATTTCGAAAAAGATCAGGGGAGTTATCCCCAGTGTCTTGGCCAATATTTATCCCTCAATCAACATCACTAAAATACAGATTATCTGGTCATTGTCACTTTGCTGTTTGTGGGAGCTTGCTGTGCGCAAATTGGCTGCTGCATTTCCTACATTACAACATTGACTACACTTCAAAAGTACTTCAGTGGCTGTAAAGCGCTTTGGGACATCCTGAGATCGTGAAAGGCACTATATAAATGCAAGTCTTTCTTTCTTTCTCTGTACTCATATGGTCTTGATCACAAAGAAAGACTTGCATTTATATAATGCCTAGCAAACCACTCTGTTGTAACAAACCGCTACGAGAAACCATAATAATAAGAATAAAACTGGACGGAACGCTCGGCACCAGCTTAAGAACATGACAAAGGCACAACCAGCCCAGTCGACACTGCAAAGTCCTCCTCACTCAGTGGTGCCAAAATTGGGAGAGCTGTCCCACAGACTAGTCAAGCAACAGCCTGACATAGTCATACTCACAGAATCATACCTTTCAGCCAATGTCCCAGACTCTTCCATCACCATCCCTGTCCCACCGGCAGGACAGACCCACCAGAGGTGGCGGCACAGCGGTATACAACAACAACGTGTAGTAATATAGCGCCTTTAATGTAGTAAAACGTCCCAAGGTGCTTCACAGGAGTATTATAAGACAAAAATTTGATACCGAGCCACATAAGGAGAAATTAGGGCAGGTGACCAAAAACTTGGTCAAAGAGGTAGGGTTTAAGGAGCGTCTTAAAGGAGGAATGAAAGGTAGCGAGCGGAGAGGTTTAGGCAGGGAATTCCAGAACTTAGGGCCTAGGCAACAGAAGGCATGGCCACCAATGGTTGAGTGAGTATAAGCAGGGATGCTCAAGAGGCCAGAATTAGAGGAGCGCAGATATCTTGGAAGATTTGTGAGGCTGAAGAGATTACAGAGATAGGAAGGGACGAGTCCATGGAAGGATTTGAAAATAAGGATGAGAATTTTGAAATCAAGGCGTTGCTTAACCGGGAACCAATGTAGGTCAGCGAGTGCAGGGGTGATGGAGAACGGGACTTGGTGTGAGTTAGGATCACCTAAAGTTTACGTAGGGTAGAATGTGGGAGGCCAGCCAGGATTGCGTTGGAATAGTCAAGTCTAGAGGTAACAAAGCCATGGATGAGGGTTTCAGCAGCGGATGAGCTGAGGCAAGGGCAGAGACGGGCGATGTTACGGAGGTGGAAATAGGCGGTCTTAGTTATGCTGCGGATATGTGGTCGGAAGCTCATTTCAGGGTAAAATATGACACCAAGATTGCGAACAGTCTGGTTCAGCCTCCGACAGATGTTAGGGAGAGGGATGGAGTCAGTGGCTAAGGAACGGAGTTTGTGGCAGGGACTGAAAACAATGGCTTCGATTTTCCCAATATTTAACTGGAGAAAATTTCTGCTCATCCAGAACTGTATGTCGGACAAGCAGTCTGACAATTTAGAGACCGTGGAGGGGTCGAGAGAAGTGGTGGTGAAGTAGAGCTGGGTGTTGTCAGCGTACATGTGGAAACTGACGCTGTGTTTTCGGATGATGTCGCCAAGGGGCAACATGTAGATGAGAAATAGGAGGGTGCCAAGGATAGATCCTTGGGGGACACCAGAGGTAACGATGCGGGAACAGGAAGAGAAACCATTGCAGGTGATTCTCTGGCTACGATTAGACAGATAAGAATGGAACCAGGCGAGTGCAGTCCCACCCAGCTGGACGACGGTGGAGAGGCATTGGAGAAGGATGGAGTGGTCAACCGTGTCAAAGTCTGTAGACAAGTCAAGAAGGACGAGGAGGAATAGTTTACCTTTGTCACAGTCAGAAAGGATGTCATTTGTGATTTTGATGAGAGCCATTTCAATACTGTGGCAGAGGCAGAAACCTGATTGGAGGGATTCAAACATGGAATTGCGGGAAAGATGGGCACGGATTTGGGAGGCAACAACACATTCAAGGACTTCGGAGAGGAAAGGGAGGTTGGAGATGGGGCGGTAGTTTGCAAGGACGGAGGGGTCAAAGGTTGGTTGTTTTTTTGAGGAGAGGAGTGATGATGGCAGATTTGAGGGAGAGGGGGACAGTACCTGAGGAGAGAGAACCATTAACAATGTCAGCTAACATGGGAGCCAGAAAAGGAAGTTGGGTGATTAGCAGTTTGGTGGGAATAGGGTCGAGGGAGCAGAAAGTGGGTCTTCCCATGGACAAGATGAGCGTGGAGAGGTCATGAGGGGAGATCGGAGAGAAACTGGAGAAAGATGTGAGTTCAGGGCTAGGGCAGGGGGGAACTTAGTGGAAGTTTGGCCTGGTGGGCTAGGGGAAGGAAGGGAAGTGGCAGAGGCAGCTGAACAGATGGTCTCAATCTTAGAGACAAAGAAGTCCATGAGCTCGACACACTTGTTGTCGGAGGTGAGGTTGGAGGAGACGGAGGTGAGGTTGGAGGAGACAGGGGAGAGGAGTTTAAGAAGATGGTTAGCAGTGGAGAATAGAAGCCCGGATCTTTCTTTGCATTCCAGAATGATTCTGGAATAGTGAGCAATTTTGGCAGATGAGAGCAAGACCAGGTAATGCTTTATGTGGTCGAGCCAGATCTGGCGGTGAATGGCTAAACCAGTTGTCCGCCATATCCATTCAAGTCTGCATCTCTTGGACTTAAGGGAGCGAAGATGAGGGTTGTACTGGGGCAATGGTCAGGGTGAGAGAGAGAGTAATTGTTTTAATTGGGACGAGGGCATCAAAGGTGGTGGTGAGGGTGTGGTTGAGCAGATCGGTAGCTGCAGAAATGTCATGGTGAATGGAGGGCCAAAGGCTGGACAGTTGGGATTTCATAAGTGCAGTTGTAAGAGAGTTCAGCGAAAGTTTTTTTTCAAGGGCGGACAAAGAAGGAAGTAGAGTTGCGGGGGGTGTGGGGGGGGGGGTGGTGGTGGTGGAAGGGGGACGTCGGGAGGGAGTGGTCCTAGGAGTCCTCAACATTGACTCTGGACCCCATGAAGTCTCATGGCATCAGGCCAAACATGGGCAAGGAAACCTCCTGCTAATTACTGACTACCGCCCTCCCTCAGCTGATGAATCAGTACTCCTCCATGTTGAACACCACTTGGAAGAAGCACTGAGGGTAGCAAGGGCACAGAATATACTCTGGGTCGGGGACTTCAATGTCCATCACCAAGAGTGGCTCGGTAGCACCACTACTGACCGAGCTGGCTGAGTCCTGAAGGACATTGCTGCCAGACTGGGCCTGCAGCAGATGGTGAGACAACCAACACGAGGGAAAAACTTACTTGACCTCGTCCTCACCTGTCACAGATGCATCTGTCCACGACAGTATTGGTAAGAGTGATCCCCGCACAGTCCTTGTCTTCACACTGAGGACACCCTCCATCGTGTTGTGTGGCACTACCACCGTGCTAAATGGGATAGATTCAGAACAGATCTAGCAGCTCAAAACTGGGCATCCATGCGGCGCTGTGGGACATCAGCAGCAGCAGAATTGTATTCCACCACAGTCTGTAACCTCATGGCCCAGCATATCCCTCACTCTACCTTTACCATCAGGCCGAGGTGACCAACCCTGGTTCAATCAGGAGTGTAGAAGAGCATGCCAGGAGCAGCACCAGGTGTACCTAAAAATGAGGTGCTAACCTGGGGAAGCTGCAACACAGTACTACATACATGCTAAACAATGGAAGCAACATGCTATAGACAGAGCTAAGTGATCCCACAACCAACGGATCAGCTCAAAGCTCTGCAGTCCTGCCACATCCAGTCGTGAATGGTGGTGGATCATTAAACAACTAACAGGAGGAGGAGGCTCCATGAACATCCTCATCCTCAATGATGGCAGAGCCCAGCATGCGAGTGCAAAAGACAAGGCTGAAGCGTTTGCAACCACCTTCAGCCAGAAGTGCCGAGTGGATGATCCGTATCGGCCTCCTCCTGAGGTCCCCACCATCACAGAAGCCAGTCTTCAGCCAATTCAATTCACTCCACGGGATATCAAGAAACGGCTGAGCGCACTGGATACAGCAAAGACTATGGGCCCCGACAACATCCCAGCTGTCCTGCTGAAGACTTGTGCTCCAGAACTAGCTTCACCTCGAGCCAAGCTGTTCCAATAGAGCTACAACACTGGCATCTACCCAACAATGTGGAAAACTGTCCAGGTATGTCCTGTCCACAAAAAGCAGGACAAATCCAATCTGGCCAATTACCGTCCCATCAGTCTACTCCCAATCATCAGCAAAGTGATGGAAGGTGTTGTCGACAGTGCTATCAAGCAGCACTTACTCACCAATAACCTGCTCACTGATGCCCAGTTTGGGATCCGCCAGGACCACTCGGCTCCCGACCTCATTACAGCCTTGGTCCAAACATGGACAAAAGAGCAGAATTCCAGAGGTGAGGAGAGAGTGACTGCCCTTGAAATCAAGCAGCAGTTGACCGAGTGTGGCATCGAAGAGCCTTAGTAATATTGAAGTCAATGGGAATCAGGGGAAAAACTTTCCACTGGCCGGACTCATACCTAGGAAGATGGTTGTGGTTGTTGGAGGCCAATCATCTCAACCCCAGGACATTGCTGCAGGAGTTCCTCAGGGCAGTGTCCTAGGCCCAACCATCTTCAGCTACTTCATCAATGACCTTCCCTCCATCATAAGGCCAGAAGTGGGGAAGTTTGCTGATGATTGCACAGTATTCAGTTCCATTCGCAACTCTTCAGATAATAACAGCCATGGGGACCAAATTCGCACCCCAATACGCCAACATCTTCATGCACAAGTTCGAGCAAGACTTCTTCGCTGCACAGGACCTCCAACCAACGCTGTACACCAGATACATCGACGACATCTTCTTCCTTTGGACCCATGGCGAAGGATCACTGAAAGGACTACACAATAACATCAACAGGTTCCATCCCACCATCAAACTCACCATGGACTACTCCTCAGAATCGGTTTCATTCTTGGACACACGAATCTCCATCAAAGACGGACACCTCAGCACTTCACTCTACCGCAAGCCCACGGACAACCTCACGATGCTCCACTTCTCCAGCTTCCACCCTAACCACGTTAAAGAAGCCATCCCCTATGGACAAGCCCTGCGAATACACAGGATCTGCTCAGACGAGGAGGAATGCAATGGACACCTACGGACGCTAAAAGATGCCCTCGTAAGAACGGGTTATGACGCTCGACTAGTCGATCGACAGTTCCGACGGGCCACAGCGAAAAATCGCATAGACCTCCTCAGAAGGCGAACACGGGACACAACCAACAGAGTACCCTACGTCGTCCAGTACTTCCCCGGAGCGGAGAAACTACGCCATGTTCTTCGCAGCCTTCAACATGTCATCAATGACGACGAACACCTTGCTAAGGCCATCCCCACGCCTCCACTACTCGCCTTCAAGCAGCCGCCTAACCTCAAAAGTACCATCGTTCGCAGCAAATTACCCAGCTGTCAGGAGAACAGCGACCACGACACCACACAACCCTGCCACGGCAACCTCTGCAAGACATGCCAGATTATCAACACAGATACCATCATCACATGTGAGGACACTACCCACCAGGTACATGGTACATACTCATGTGACTCGGCCAACGTTGTCTACCTCATACGTTGCAGGAAAGAATGCACCGTGGCATGGTACATCGGCAAGACCATGCAGACACTGAGACAACGTATGAACGGACACCGCGCAACAATCGTCAGGCAGGATTGTTACCTCCCAGTCGGGGAACACTTCAGCAGTCAAGGACATTCAGCCTCGGATCTGCAGGTTAGCGTTCTCCAAGGTGGCCTTCGAGACACACGACAACGCAAAATCATCGAGCAGAAACTGATAGCCAAGTTCCGCACCCATGAGGACGGCCTCGACCGGGATCTCGGTTTGATGTCATGCTACAGGACGTGACTCGACGTAGTTGTCTGGTTCACAGATGTGATTTCCAGTTTTTAAAAAAAGTAAAAAGCTTAACTGCAGACTGCAGCATTTGACACGTTGGACCCCCTGTGACCCCACCTCATTGTCTTAGCTGTACTCTGCTGTGTCTTTGATGTAATGCCTCCCTGACGGATTGTATCTCTGCAGACACATTGTTCTCTGTCTATATATACTTTGTAACCGATTTGTATTCCCTCACTGTACCTGACGAAGGAGCAGAGCTCCGAAAGCTCGTAATTTCAAATAAAACTGTTGGACTATAACCTGGTGTTGTGCGACTTCTCATTTTTGTCCTCAGATAATGAAGCAGTTTATGCCCGCATGCAGCAAGACCCGGACGGCATTCAGGTTTGGGCTTATAAGTTGCAAGTAACATTCGCGCCACACAATTGCCAGGCAATGACTATCTCCAACAAGCGAGAGTCTAACCACCGCCCCTTGACATTCAATGGCATTACCATCACTGAAGCCCCCACCATCAACATCCTGGGAGAGTCACCATTGACCAGAAACTTAACTGGACCAGCCACATAAAGACTGTGGCTACAAGAGCAGGTCAGAGGCTAGGTATTCTGCAGTGAGTGTCTCTCCTCCTGACTCCCCAGTGTCTTTCCACCATCTACAAGACACAAGTCGGGAGTGTAATGGAATACTCTCCTCTTGCCTGGATGATTGCAACTCCAATAACACTCAAGAAGCTCGACACCATCCTGGACAAAGCAGCTCGCTTGATTGGCACCCCATCCACCACAAACATTCACTCCTTCCACCACCAGTGTACCGTGGCTGCATTGTGTATGATCTACAAGATGCACTGCAGCAACTCACAAAGGTTTCTTCGACAAAATTTTCCAAGCCCGTGACCTCTATCACCTAGAAGGACAAGGGCAGCAGGCGGTTGGGAACACCACCACCGGCAAGTTCCCCTCCAAGTCACACACTATCCTGACTTGGAAATATATCGTCATTCATTCGTAGTCACTGAGTCAAAATCCTGGCACTCCCTTCCTAACAGCACTATGGGAGTACCTTCACCATGCGGACTGCAGCGGTTCAAGGCGGCTCACCACCAGCTTCTCTAGGGCTATTAGGGATGGGCAATAAATGCTGGCCTTTGCAGCGACGCCCACATCCCAGGAACGAATATAAAAAAATGCGAGGCATTGCAAGCGTCCAGCAGCACTCCCTGCACACTTAAGAAAAAACTTTTAACATGTATTGCAGCAAGCCACTACTTCAATAAAAATCAAAAAAATCCAGTCCAAAAGCTTAAATACAAACATGCCTGAAAGATGTGCGTGTCCCTTTAAGAGATGCTGACAGCCTCTGTGAGTCTGCTGCACGCTGGGTTTTTATGGTGAGCTTAGGACCCAGCGTTAAACTCAGCGCAAAGGTCCAAGTTTGCCGAGGTGACGTTAAGTTAGCGTTGCACGCCGACTGATGTCACCTCTCCCTAATTTAAATTTCCAGGGCCATCGCTCTTACCGGTAGTGCTGTCGGACCTCGGAAAATGGCGGACGCCATGGGACCCGCCACCAGCTGGCGAAAGAGTGGCGGCCGCCGTCTTTTCGCTAAATTTTGACAGTAACGGGTGGCGTAAATCAGCCGAATTTTTAGCCTTATGTCTTTGACCAAGTTTTTGGCCTACCCTCCTAATAGCTCCTTCTTTGGCTCAGCATTTTTTTTGTCTGATTACACCCCTGCAGAGATGTTTTTCTATGTTAAAGGCATTATGTAAATGCAAGCTCTTGTTGCTGCTGCCAGAATTCAGCGTACACATCTCTAATAGCAACTGTCAATTCAATCACAACTGCAAAATTGTCACTATTATGTTTCAAAAAGCTGAACAACAACGAGCCCACAGCAAGGCCTGATTCTCGCTGTCTTACTGCTTCTCTGTCTCGGCCTTTTTTCTTTCTCTGGCAGTAACTTTTCTGTTCCAGAGAGTACGGCCGAGGTGCCTGAAGGCTCTGCCATCACTGGTGAAGTGATGAAAGAGGCAAAACTATTCAAAGGGAGTAGACAGGAGTAGTCATGCCAATTTTCTTTCAATGTAACATGATTCAGGAATGGAGCCCACGTACCCGTTTCTAGCCAGGACACTGAATTAGTGAGGGTATTAGACTGTGGCTGTGGTAGGTCTGGGCCAATTTGCAGTTTGGAAGTTAAGTATTGCAAGCAGACCGCAGATCTCGCAGAATTATCAATCAAATCTAACATCCAATTTGAATGATGAACTAAATACAAGTTGTGACACCTGAGCTTTTCAGTCCTTACCACCCTCCATGAAAGAAAATAAACATCTTTGGTGGTCATTTTTTGTTGTACATGACAGCTCGAGTTAACCGATCACTGTAAATGGTAGAGATTGTGCATGAGTGTATGGTCCACTAACCCAGTCAGACAAATTCAGACTGGTTCTTGACAAACTCCTAGTTCTTGAATGTCACAAATTCACTAAAGTCTCATTCTACCGTGAGGTATATTGATTGTGATTTCACATCATTGTGTTATCGGTACTTAGAAAAGGTCAGTAGCCTCTGGGGACACAATGTCCTGTGCCACTCAGAGTCCACAAACTTGTTTCTTCCCCAAATCTCAGACTAAAATCTCCAGAGTGTGTGCAATTGATTTGGCCAATCTCAGTTAAGCCTTTGATGGATAGGAACTACAGCTTATAACTGAAAGAAAAAAAAGACAGAACTTCAGAGATAAAGGTGGTGTTCGAGCAGAAATTTTAAAATGGTCAGTATAATCCTTCCTGTCGCCATTCCAAAACTGTACTTAATTTATTTTGTGTACAATAGGTGCAGCCTTCAATTCTGCTCGCAAAGTGTATTATTGAAATTACCAGTGATCCTTCTGTGGCATTAGTCACAGTGACTTGGAGGCTGCATGTCTTATATGAAAAGGGACATAATGCCGTGTAATGAACAATGTATTTCTATCAATATATTATATACCTGATAACACACACAAGTGAAGATTTATTCTTGTCAGCTCGGTGTAGGAAAATCATAAACCCATTTATAAAGAGCACATTTCCCATTTTGCTACATCTAGCTCACAAAGAAATCTTCCATCACGGGTTATATAAATTAATCTCTCACTGCATGGCCCATGGACAAAAAAAGTCTCTGAGAGAGAGAGAGAGCGAGAGAGCGCGCGGCTCCCATTACTGAGTCAGAAGACTGACGTTCAAGCCTCATACGAGGACTTCAGCAAACAATCAAGGTTGACATTTCAGTGCAGTACAGAGGGAGTCCTGTCCTTTGGAGATGTTAAACTGATGCCCTGTTTGCCACTTCTGGTGGTTCAGGTGAATGTTTAAGATCCCATCGCAATATTCAGAGAAGAGCAGGGATTCCAACCAGTGCCCTCAACTAACACCAATGAAAACAGATTAACTGGTCATTCATCTCATTATTGTGATCTTGTATAAAAAATGGTTGGCATATAGCCAATGTAACAACAGTCACCAAACTTCAAAATAGTTTATTGAGGTGAAATTCTTTGAGATGTTTGTGAAAAACGTTTCTCTCACACACTTTACTCACTTTGGTGTCTGTATCTCTCTGTTGGTGTCGAGGAAGAGGGAGAGAGAGATGGCTGGTGGTTGCTCCATCTAAAAACAAACATATTCCACTTGTGCCACAATGGAAGACTCAAAAAGATAGTTTGGGAACATCTGTTAATTATGGCTGACCTCACAGTCTCCTAGATAAGTAGAATCCTTGAGATAACAGGGTTTTTTGGAGCTGATGACCAATTGGCAATGTAGTGGAGGACTATAAGTGACAGTGGAACTGCATCCTGTCAATTGTCAATGAGGCTGATTTTAATCTTGCTATTGCTTCGTTTACACCTAAAAACTGGGTGGAAGCGGAATCAAACTCACATAACAAACTGAACGGCTGACACTGCTAGAGGTCCACCCGTTCCGATTTCAGATGGACCTCAATTTAGGTGACCTGACTTCCTGCCAGAAACAGGCAGGGGCCTCATTAGTAAATACAACTCAGAGTCAAATGACGTTGTCAGGATCACAATGCAATTTTCATCTCTACCCATGTTGCTACCAGCAGTTCCTTAACCTGCCCACAAACTATGGGAAGTGCAGGTCGGGCGGTGGCCATTTCCAGTGGTATTTAAAGGGATCCTTAGCCAGAGTCAGGGAAAGCTGGAAGCAGATCTGGCACTGATCCTTATTGCAGTTGTTTATATGGTCTGAGCCTTAAATGCTTCCAATATTTCATCTCCATGCTGCTGTAGGTACCTGCAAACTTGTCCTTACTTCTCCAATTCACTCCTGGAGCTTTTATCTCTCCGTTTTACGGTGCTGCTGCAGGCGTATCAACATCGGCTATCCCGCTGGACTTCTCACCCTCCCAATTGGTGAGCTGCCTATAAGAAGCGTGATTAGTGCTGGCAGTCTTCTAAGCAGTGTAAATGAGGCACAACCATGAAAATTGAGCGGGTGGGTGAAGCGGATGCCCCACTCACAAGTCACGACCCACCCGACATACCATCCACACAAAAACTGACCAGGGTATCTTTGGGGGGCGGGGGGCAGGGGGGAGAACAAGAGGGAAAAAAAGACGTGAGTTTTGACCATTTTTTGACTAAACTAAACTCAGCACAGATTAGCAACTGAAGGTTTCTCGTCCAAAGGGGTCACTGCTTCAACAGGAAACCAAAATAAGTTTAAAAAAGAATTAAATAAACAGCATTTCAGATGAAATGAAATGTTTTAGAACCTCCTTCTTCTTTCGGATGGTCGTAGCAAAGCAAATCAGATGTCAATATCTAAGTCAGATATCCAGGCCAAAGCTTCCGATGTAACAGCGTGGATATCTTGTAGGCTGCCTGTGAATTTCCTCTGAGGGCAGTGCTCAATGATGTGCTCCAGGGTCTGATTAGGAGCTCTACAGTCGCATGATGGGGATGCTTTAATCTTCCATCTCTGGAGAAGGTGGCAGCATCTACCATGACTGGTTCTGAGGCGGTTGATAATTGTCCACTGTTTGTGAGGAAGGTTTAATCCTTCAGGTTGTACTGTGGGGACCTCTAGAAGGAATCCATTCTGTATCTCATAGTTCTTCCAAGCATTTCGCTGTCAGTCATCAAGGCTGAGGGGAGATCACTGAAGGGCTTCGGCGATGGTTCAAAATGGCCTTCTAGATTTGAGACGGGTTGGTGGTAGGTTGTTCAAGTCGGCCTAGATCGGCCTGTCTTTGCTCGTGTAGCGGTTGTATTCTCTGGAGACTGCATATTCGCAATGTAGGTGTGGTGGGGCGATGTTTGCAAGCACGGACAGCGTTAGTGTTGATAAAAGCGTACCGGTGATAATTCTCATAGTAGAATTCAGCAGGACATCAACGGATTTGACATGCGGACTTGATAGCCATGCCGGAGAGCAGTACTCCGCTGTAGAGTACACCAGGGCGAGTGCTGCCGTACGGAGGGTTTGAGCGTCTGCGCCCCATGTGGATCCGGCGAGTTTCTGGATCAAGTTGACCCTACTCTTTAGTTTCATCCCAAGGTTCTGGAGATGCTGTCTATATGACAGGGTGCGATGAAGCGTGACTCCTAAATAGGAGGGTTTTTTGGCATGGTTTACCTCTGCACTGCAAAAGGAGACTTTCAAAGCTTGGTTTGGTTGATGGGTGTTGAGGTGGAATGTCGAGGTGACGGTCTTTTGCAGGTTTGGCCAAAGTCGCCATCGACGGAAGTAGGCCTCCATCCTCTGTAAATCACTGGTCAGGGTCTCCTCGGTGATGGACAGATTCATATTTTACCAAAGCAATGTCATCAGTGTATACGAACTTGCGGGACTCTGTTTCGGGCAGGTCACTGGTGTAAACGTTGAATTACATGGGTGCCAGGACAGAACCCTGTGGGAGTCCGTTGTTCAATGTCCTATATCTGCTCTTCTGGGTGCCAGAGTACACACTGAAGCGTCGGTTGCTAAGCGTGGAGTTGAGAAGATGGATCGCTGTTCTGCAGGGTAAAATGCTGGAGAGCTTGAAAAGCAGTCCATGCTTCCATACTGTGTCATACGCCACTGACAGGCCCACGAGTTCTACGGCGGTCTTGAGCTGGCGCAGGAAGCCTGCTTCTATCTACGTTGTTAAAAGCTACCACTTGGTCGCAGCAGTTACGATCGCTCCGGAAGCCCACTTCCTCCTTAGAAATGGTTGGCTCAATGATGGGGGCTAGTCTGTGGAGTAGTCGCCTCTCCAGCACTTTATAACAAGTGCAAAGTAAGGAGATCGGGTAGTAGCTGGAGGCTTCACAAGCATTCTTCCCCTGCTTCAGGAGGCAATTATTTTAGTCTCCCTCCAAATAGCTGGGATTTTACCAGTTGCCAGTACCTCGGAGAAGAAGGAGGTCAACCATCTCTTCGCTTTGGGTCCCAGTGCTTTTAAGAATTCTGGGTAAACACCATCTGGACCAGCAGCTTTTCCAGATTTGGTTGTTGACAGGGCTGCGTTTAGTTTGTCCAAGGTGAATGGATCAGACATAGTTGACAATCTTGGTGCCGCCATCAAGTTTGTCGAAAGCTGCCGCTTCACCTGGCGTCAAAATTCTTTGTCCACTAGAGCCTTTGATGTTTGTATCAAGTGGATGCAATGACATTCGCTCTGATGGTCATCCTGTATTTATAGGCGAGGTTTGCCCCGCCAAGTTCATAGAGCAGGGCCCACGCTTTCCTGCTAGATTGAGTGAAGCTTGGTGAAAGAGGTAGGTTTTAAGAAGCGTCTTCAAGGAGGTGAGAGAGGTGGAGAGGCTGAGAGGTTTAGGGAGGGAATTTCAGAGCTTAGGGCCGAGGCAGCTGAAGGTATGGATGTCAATGGTGGAGCAATGAAAATTGGTGATGCGCAAGAGACCAAAATGGGAGGAGAGCAGAGATCGCAAAGGGCTGTCGGACTGGAGGAGGTTACAGAGGCCATAGGAGGGGCGAGGCCATGAAGAGATTTGAAAACGAGGATGAGAATTTTAAAATAGAGTTCATGCCGGACTGGGAGCCAATGTAGGTCAGCGAGCACAGGGAGGATGGGTGAACGGATTGGTACGAGTTAGGATACGGGCAACAGAGTTTTGGATGAGCTCAAGTCTGCAGAGGGCGAGGCCGGCCAGGAGAGCACTGGAATAGTCAACTCTCAAGGTAACAAAGGCACGGATGAGGCTTTCAGCAGATGAGCTGAGGCGGGGCGGAGATGGGTGAGGTTACGGAGGTGAAAGTAGGTGATCTTAGTGATGGAGAGGATATGGTGTTGGAAGCTTAGCTCAGGGTCAAACAGGATACGAAGTTTGTGAAGTCATGTTCAGCCTCAGACAGTGGCCAGGGTGAGGAATAGAGTCGATGACTGGGAACAGAGTTTGTGGCGGGGACCGAAGACAATGTCTTCAGTCTTCCCAGTATTTAATTGGAGGGAATTTCTGCTCATCCAATACTGGATAGAATCATAGAATCGTACAGCACAGAAGGGGGCCAGTCGGCCCGTCACACCTGTGCTGGCACTTTGAATGAGCTGTCCAATTTAGTCCCAAACCCCAGCTTTTTCTCCATAACCCTGCAAATTAGTCCTGTTCAAATATATGTCCAATTGCCTTTTGAAAGTTCCTACGGAATCTGATTCCACCACCCTTTCAGGTAGTGCGCTCCAGATCACAACAACCCACTGTGAAAAAATGTCATGCCTACTTTTGCCAATTATTTTAAGTCTATGACCCACATACCAGAGGAAACAGTTTCTCCCTACTTGCTCTATCAAAACCCCTCATAATTTTGAATACCTCTATTAGGTCTCCCCTTAACCTTCTCTACTCTAAGGAGAACAGTCCCAGCTTCTCCAATCTCTCCACATAACTGAAGTCCCTCATGCTTGGTATCATCCTGGTAAACCTCCTCTGTACCCTCTCCAAGGACTTGATATCCTTCCTAAAGTGTGGTGCCCAGAATTGTACACAATACTCCAGCTGAGGCCTAACCAGTGATTTGTAAAGGTTTAGCATGACTTCCTTGTTTTTGTATTCAATGCCCCTATTTACAAAGCCATGTATCCCATACACTTTCTGAACTGCCTTATCAACTTGCCCTGCCACCTTCAAGGATTTGTGAATATGCACCCCCAGGTCCCTCTGCTCTTGCACCCCCTCAAAATACTACCATTTCAAATATACTGCCTCTCCATTGTGTTTCTCCCAAAGTGCATCACTTCATACTTAGCTGCATTAAATTGCATCTGCCATGTGTCTGCCCATTTCACCAGTCTGTCTATGTCCTCCTGAAGTCTGCTACTATTGTGTCAATATTTACTCCGTTGCCAAATTTTGTATCATCTTCAAACTTCAAAACTATACTCCCTATACCCAAGTCCAGGTCATTTATATATAACAAGAAAAGCAATGGTCCTAATACTGACACCTCTGGGACCCGACTGCATACTTTTCTCCAGTCAGAAGAACATCCATTAACCACTGAAAATGCTGGAAACACTCAGCAGGTCAGGCAGCATCGTGGGGAGAGAAACAGAGTTAACATTTCAGGTCGATGACTTTTCGTCAGAACTGGAAAAAGTTGGAGAAGTAACAGATTTTTAAGCAAGAAAAATCTGTTAATCTTGCTTAAAAATCTGTTACATCTCCAACTTTTTCCAGTTCTGATGAAGGGTCATCGACCTGAAACCTTAACTCTGTTTCTCTCTCCACGATGCTGCCTGACCTGCTGAGTGTTTCCAGCATTTTCTGTTGTTGTTTCAGATTTCCAGCATCCACAGTATTTTGCTATTAGATCCATTAACCACTACTCTCTGCCTCCTAAACCTTAGCCAATTATGTACCCAAGTTACCATCGTCCCTTTAATACCATGTACTTCTACTTTCTAATTATGTCAAATATGTGGTACTTTATCAAATGCTTTTTTTTAAAGTTACTATATATAGCATCTACTCCACTACCTTCATCAACCCTCTCTGTTACTTGATCAAAGAACTCAATCAGGTTAGTTAGACACAATTTGCCTTTAACAAATCCATGCTGCCTGTCTCTTATTAACCCATGCTTCTACACGTGAGGATTAATTTTGTCTTTGACTGTGGTCTCCAGCAGTTTTCCCATCACTGACGTTAGACTGATTGGCCTGTAGTTACCAGGTTTATCCCTCGCCCCTTTTTTGAACAGGGGTGTAACATTTGCAATCTTCCAATCCTCTGGCACCATTCCCATATCCAAAGAGGATTGCAAGATTGTGGTCAGAGCTTCTGCTATCTCCACCCTAGCTTCCCTCAGCAACCTAGAATGCATCACATCTGGACCGGGTGACTTGTTAACTTTGAGTGATGCCAATCTATTTAGCACCTCCTTTCTATCTATTTTTATCCTATCTAATAGCTCGACTCCCTCCTCCTCTACTGTGACGTTAACTTTATCTTCTTCATTTGTGAAGACAGATGCAAAGTATTCATTCAGTACCTCAATCATGGCCTCGCCTCCACAAGAAGATTTCCTTTTTAGTCCCAAATCGGCCCCACCATCCCTTTAACTACCCTTTTACTTTTTATATGTTTATAAAAGATTTATGGGCTCCCTTTTATGTTACCCACTAGTCTTTTCTCATACTCTCTCTGTGCCCTTCTTGTATCCTTTTTCAATTTCCCCCTGTACTCTCTGTATTTGCCTGGTTTTCGACGGTATTCTGTATTTGACATTTGTCATACAAGCACATGACAAATCAGAGACAGTGAGGAGTCAAGAGACATGGTGGTGAGGTAGAGCTGGGTGTCGTCAGTGTACGTGTGGAACCTTATGTGTTTTTGGATGATTTCACTGAGGGGCAGCATGTGGATGAGAAATAGGAGGGGGCCAAGGATAGATCCTTGGAGGATTCCAGAGGTAACGATGCGGGAGCAGGAAGAGAAGCCATTGCAGGAGATTCTCTGGCTACGACTGGATAGCTAGGAATGGAACCAGCCGAGTGCAGTCCCACCCAGCTGGACAACGGAGGAGAGGTGTTGGAGGAGGATGGTGTGGTCAAAGGCTGCAGCTAAGTCGAGAAGGATGAGGAGGGATAGTCTGAATCTTGCCCAGACTGGTGTCAATAGGACACACGTACATCAGACAGTATACACTCCGGGCACTAATGCTCACTCATGTATTCTCTTAGAACTATAGCAGTGACTGAATGTCAGTAAAAACTGTCTCAAGTTAAAGGTAATAGTTTGGTGTCTAAGTTATTTAATTCCACTCGGATAGAAAATACTATATTAACTACAAACAGGCCCCTGTCACCTGCTCGAATCATAATGCAAAATCATTCAATATTAAAGACTCGAGATACATTGCTCGGACTTGATGTTTTTGATTGACTTTGGAAATCACTCTGGAGGAAAGAAGATGAATCATGGGATATAAAGAGCTTGTATAAGGTTAGTGATAATTTGACACCACTGTGTGATGCTGACAGCTGCACTCTCACAGGCACAAAGCAGAGGCTGGATGCTCTTGGAGCATGCTGCGTTATCAGCTGTCGGGACAAAGTGACCAGCACTTCAGTAATGAGAAGGAGTGGCCAGAATACAATAACAGAGCATGCTCTGGTAAGAAGACTGTGATGGGCAGGGGATGTGTGCCTATGGCTGAAGATCAGTCCCCTTGAAAGGGAATGGGTCCTAACTGGGAAAAGACCACGTGAAAAACAACAGCTGAGATGACGGGGCTGAGTATGGGAGAGTGCGAAGGTCAGGCAGCTGTGAGAGCTGACAAAGGGGACGATAAGATAGCAATGTCTCGTGGCAGCTATGATCAGGTTAAGATGGCTGACTAACTGCCTCGCCTTTAAAATAATCAATAAATGTAAAATGCAAGTATACAATATATGAATTTAGTAAGACTTAAACAGCGTGCTGTATTAACAATTTGGTTGTATGTGTTTTCTTATTAAAGATATTCTCAGCACATTTTTCTTTGATAAAATCGAATGCTCTTGTAATATAGGCATCAATGCTTCCATACCCAAGGGCTGAAGAGGGTTTGATCGTAAGCCAGGTCTAATGATGTCATTGCGCCAACCCTGCAAGAGCTGTCTGTCCACAGTTTGAATTTCTCAGAACACAAGGTCTGATTTCCATTGTGACTGATGTGCCTGGTCTTTGAAGTTTTTCAGCTCCACTGAATAAGTGTTTGAATTCCTTCCTCAGAGCCCTTGTTTACAACACCAGGGTTCCAGTTTCACTCAGGCTCACGGTCTTGTGGAAGGATCAATAAGACCAATATTTTTGGCAGTAATGAATATCACATGTGTTTGGCAAAGTGATTACACACTTGTCGGATTGCTAAAGAGAGTGCTTATTTGCTAATTGCGACATTTAAAACAAGCAATAAAAAGCAAATGTACATATGCTTATGAACAGACAGGAATGTCTCCAAGAGAAAGCATTCCAAAAAAGAGCCTTTTCAGATGCAAAGGATAGATAAGTTTATTTAATAGATGGATACAAGAAAGATTTTTAATCTACACAGCATTTATTACTTCCCAGAAACCAGTAATGGGTCAAAGGACAGTGTTCTATTCCCCACTTTGCAGGATAAATGGCATGTTTTATTTTGAACATATTTCTTCAACCAAAAGCAGCTGACTAATATAGAATTGTTGTTATTTCTGGCAGAATTATGAAGCTGTATTATTTGTTGCTTTGAAACAATGGCATTCGGGGGAACTGGGCAGGTTAATGGGTTGGAAAATTTATGAAAGTCTCCTCCGTCACCAACAGCCACTGAAACTCCCTCCACCACCGGCGTACCGTGACTGCAGTGCGTACCATCTACAAGATGCACTGCAGCAACTCGCCAAGACTTCGTCGGCAGCACCTCCCAAACCCGCGACCTCTACCACCTAGAAGAACAAAGGGCAGCAGGTGCATGGGAACACCACCACCTGCAAGTTCCGCTCCAAGCTACACACCATCCTGACTTGAAAATATATCGCCTTTCCTTCATCGTTGCTGGGTCAAAATCCTGGAACTCGCTACCTAACAGCACTGAAAAAGTACCTTCACCACACGGACTGCAGTGGTTCGAGGCGGTGGCTCACCACCACCTTCTCAAGGGCAATTAGGGATGGGCAATAAATGCTGGCCCGTCAGCGACGCCCACATCCCAGGAACAAATTTTAAAAAATGTAATTGAAATTAGTTTTAACTCAACTCAGTCCAGTTCCCCACGGACACAAGACCTCAGCACACAACTGCTGAAGATTTCTGCATGACGTGCACTCTTCTGCATTCTCATTCTGCCATACCACACTACAACAGGGAGTAGAGTTTACAAATTAGCGCTCACGGTACAGAACTTTGCTTGATGGGACTGTGAAGCTCAGCACTGGGAGTATTCAGAAAATCTATCCCCAGATCAAATCAGGCTTGACTACACACCAGTCCAATCCTTCGCACAATAAAAACCACATCAGACCAAATAGTACGTTATTTTTACTTGTTAGGAGAGGGACGGGGAGTCTCTATATTATCTCCCCATCGATTGTTTGCTCTCATTTACCTACATCTGCCGGAGAGCAAACACCAATGGCACACCTGCTCTCGATGCTGTTTGATGACTGACAGATTTCAGCTTTGATTTCAAGCAGGGCAAACTAGATTAAAATCAGTGACACAATACCTACTCTCAAATCGACGCCTGACTATGTTGTGCTCCGCCTAGCAGTACAGCTCAGAATTACAGCTCTGCCACTGCTCTTCAGCAACCACTGCCAAACGCGGGGGAATTTCAACCCTCAAAAATGGGTGGTTTGGGGTCGGGTGGGAGGTCAAAGAGTTAAAAATCTGAATCCCGATCCCAACCCGCCTCCAACCCACCCACTTCCGGTTTTAACGGAGACAGGAAGGGCGGCAGGCGGCCAACCAGCTCCCAGGAGACGGGTTGGTCATTTAAATATTATAATGAGGCTCTGTGCCGCATGGTGATCCACCATTTTAAATTTAACTGTAGGCGGCTGGGTTTCCCTGGCCTCAGGGAACCCGCTGGCTAAAGGGAGGCGAGGACTGCTGGATCCAGGAGGTAAGTGCCTTTCCACTGGATCCAGCGCCCCTGCCTCACCAACGCCCCCCATGATTGGACACAACCCCCACCCTTCTGATCTCTCTCCGCTCCCCCCCCCGCCGAGGCCTCCAACTCCCCCACAAGGCCTCCGATCTCCGATCCCCCCTCCAGCCCCCGACCACCCCAACCCCCGGCCCCTGATCACCCTCCGGCCATCCGACCTCCCCCCTCCAGCCCCCAATCACCCTCCAGCCATCCGACCTCCCCCCTCCAGCCCCCGATCACACTCCGGCCATCCAACCTCCCCCCTCCGGCCCCCGATCACCCTCCGGCCATCCGACCTCCCCCCTCCGGCCCCTGATCACCCTCTGACCTGCCCCCCTCCAGCCCCCGATCACACTCTGGCCTTCCGACCTCACCCTCCGGCTCCCAATCACCTTCCGGCCTCCCACCTCTCCACGGCCTGGTGCCACAGGCCTACCCGCCTGACAGTCAGCCAGCCTCTGTGGGAAACCCGTTCTCCTGGGTTTCCCGGCTGCTTTCCTGCTGCCCCTCTCCCTACCCGCCTCCAAATTAAATTTTCGGCCACAGTGTCCAGAGTGGTCCCCAGTTAACTTGCTCAATAGATTTCTTCTCCCTTGCTATCACAAAGTGTGTCAGTCTTTGTTGAATTCTGAAATGCTTCACATAATCAAATACTTGCATTCATACAGTGCCATATCACATGCAAATGTCTCAAAGTGCTACACACAATGCATCACATGGGAAATCATGGGGCCCATTTACTGGACCATTACCAACAGAAACATGTCACTACAAAGAAGCATTTGATAGAATGGAACTTTCCTACCTCTAAAATCTCAACCAATTTTTAGGCAGGCTGCTGTTGTTTACAGGAATCTACTGGGAACATAAAGCTGAAATGATGTTTCCCAGTCTCAATCACAAATATCCCACCAAACTATGTGGCCAGGTGATAATCATTAGAGAGACTGACAGCATCCATTCAAAGAGGTCTGGACTTATTAAGTGGATGGGTTCCGGAAAGGCAAATTAATTTTAATGGCGATATAAATTTAAGGCTATGAATATTGGAAGATAACATGAAACATGCATACAAAGAGATGTCCATTAGCAAAGGTGGAAAAGCAAAATGCGTTAGGTATGATTAGTAATCATTCACTGAAAATGTAGTCAATGTGAAGACTAATCTTGTATCTAAACATGTATCTGAAACGATATTGACTATGAGTCAAAGCAATGTATTCTAACCTTGCAAAGAGTATTGGTGAAACCACATGTGGAATTTTTGGGCACCTCCACAGAGCATTCACTGTATATTAAGGCTTTTTTTCATGGTCCCATATAACTTTGAATAGAAGTGAATGGCAAATTTCTTTTGTAAAAGTTTCACCTTGTGTACTGCGTATTGCAGCCACTAAATTCCGCCTGCACTATTATTTTGCACTATATCCCACCTATACATTATGATCACGGTCTAGACAGCAGAGTGGAGTTGGAGCCTGAGTGCTAGAACCAAACTCAGGAACTAAGTATGACCTTGTTCAATATACAGACATTGACAAAACATTTTGTTTAGATTTTCCATTATATGCTACCTAAAATTTGAATGGCAATCTAGAGACCGAAGATGTAACAAAATGCAGAATGCATTTAGTGTGGGAAATGCAAACTTTCTTATCAGGATTCTGCATAGAGCAACCAGTCTCATGGCTGATGTGAGAAGACAGTTTACACTGTATTGTGTGCAACCTACTTTCAAAAGGACATGGAGACAACTGGCCGGGAATTTCCTTGGAGCTGCTTCCACTCCACCACTGTAACTTCTTCACTGCAATCCCAAGAGAATTCCAGGTCATAAAAAAGGGTTCCAGGAAGAGAAACAAGAAATCCACAGAACTAAACTTTTGTTTTCATTCGGGAAAAGATCAAAAAGACATGATCCAGCTTTATGAAATGCCAACAAGAACAGATAGCACACAGATCCAAACAGGTAGCTTAATTTTGAATGTAAGCACGGAACTAGAGTATAAAATGAACAAGCCTCCAGGAAAACATGAGATTAGAAACAATAGTAGGTCAGATGTGGAATAGTCTCCCAGCTAAGATGGTTAATGCCAGGCTGATTAACCCCTTTAAAAAAGAGCTGGATTTGGGGAGCCATTGATATAAGAATAAGAAATGATGAAGATAATCAAATGCTGTGTGGAATATGATGGTTTTTGAATTGCAAACACCATTGAAATTTAATGCCACGTCACGCAATTATTCAAGGAAGATTCATTTAGAATATTGGATAGATATTCCCAAATGTTTCTTGATTTACCTTTGTTGGAGAGTGAGGGCAGGGACCGGGAGAAACACTGCAGACCATTTCCTCAAGAGATTAAACAGATTGAGTGGAGTTGGTGCCAGGGTAAATTGTATAGCTTCAGCAAAAGGACAGGACTTGATCAAGCAAACAGCCTTTTCTGATCCTATGCTTTCTTGTGTTTAATTTTTGGCCTCCTTTTATATTGGTGCATTTTGTCTATGCTCTGAGTGATATAATTATCATATTAAACCAGAAACTCAAGGAATGTCTCTTTTAACCAAAAACAGGAAAATGCCCACTTTCCTGTATAATGAACAGCCTGCTAACAACATTTTTAAGAATAAGGCTTAATTATCGGGTTGTTAATAACAGAGAAAAAGAACAGACATTTTCCTGTTTTTGGTTGAAATAGATTTGCACTCCAAAAAGTTCATTGGGAGAAGTGCATAATTTATGATTTGAAATTATACCTGTAGAATTGGACAGATGGGCCAAAAATTCGGCACTTGCCGGGTGAGTACGCGCTGTGTACTCACCCGTAAGGCGTCCTGAAGTGCCGGTTTCCTGCATGCACTGCACATGCGCGGGAAACCGGAACTTCCGGTCTCGTGAAGGGAGCGGTTCAGAGGTGAACCGCGTACGCGGTAGAGGCTGCGCGCACGCAGCACACTTAGGTTTTTTTTCAGGTTTCTACGGGAGGGTAAGTATGAAGAACCTGCGCTTTTAAAAAGGAGGCGCAAGACCCGTTTTCAACAAGGTAAGTGGTTAATTAATTATAATTTAAAAAAATTTCAACAGCTTTATCTTTTTTAGATACTTTAAAGAAAGGTAAGTTTATTTTTAGCACTGTTAAAAAGTATTTTAATTTTTTCAAAAATTTAAATTTTTGTTTAAAGTAGTTAATGTATTTAACTTAGTTATTTTAAAATGTGATGGTTTTTAAAAACAATTTATTTGAAGTTTAGCTGTTCTTTTGGAGCCGATTTCAATTCATAGATTTGACAGGTAAATCTATGAATGAAAGATGGTCTGCTGCCATTGGCTCTCCATGGCCCACGTGATCCCAGGGGACGCATCGCACTAACTGCGCCCCTGGGACACGCAAGCACTGCGCGCCGGCAGTTGGAGCAGGCCCAGGAGCTGAAGTCCCCGTGGGCCAGAAGCAGAACGGCAGACGCGGTAGGTAAGTGTGCGCCCGATCCTTACCCCCGCGGCAAGCCAGAGAGGCGAATTTCTGGGCCATTAACTGAAGTGGCAGATTGCCAACTGACTTTCTATCGATTGAAGTAATGGTCAATGAGATCATGAATCTCTATTGCTAATGCAGGGGCAAAGCTCCCAGGATTACTGGAGTTCATCTACAACCAGAACACAGATCCATTGTACTTTTCCTAAATAGCAAGGTTATGCAAGTGTCTAGCATACTGAAAATAACTTGCTAAACTTGGGTGACTCATACTAGAATGCACTTAAATTACTGTTTTAGCAAAGTGCATTTGTATACCTGATTGTACTTACATAGAAACATAGAAGATAGGAGCAGGAGTAGGCCATTCGGCCCCTCGAGCCTGCTCCGCCATTTAATGAGATCATGGCTGATCATCCAAATTCAGTATACTGTCCCTGCTTTCTCCCCATATCCCTTGGTCCCTTTAGCCTTAAGAAATATATCTAACTCCTTCTTGAATATATTTAATGAATTGGCCTCAACTGCCTTCTGTGGTAGAGAATTCCACAGGTTCACCACTCTCTGGGTGAAGAAATTCCTCCTCATCTCAGTCCTAAATGGCTTACCCCTTATCCTTAGACTGTGACCTCTGGTTCTGGACTCTCCGGCCATCGGGACCATCCTTCCTGCATCTAGTCTGTCTAGTCCTGTTAGAATTTTATAAGTTTCAATGAGATCCCCTCTCATTCTTCTAAACTCTAGTGAATATAAGCCTAATCGACCCAATCTCTCTTCATACGTCATTTCTGCCATCCCAGGTATCAGTCTGGTGAATCTTCATTGCACACCCTCCATGGCAAGAACATCCTTCCTCAGATAAGGCGACCAAAACTGCACACAATACTCAAGGTGTGGTCTCACCAAAGCCTTGTGCAACTGCAGCAAGACATCCTTGCTCCTGTACTTGAATCCTCTCGCTATGAAGGCCAACATACCATTTGCCTTCTTAACCGCCTGCTGCACCTGCATGCTTACCTTCAGCAACTGGTGCACAAGGACACCCAGGTCTCGTTGCACTTCCCCTTCTCCCAATCTATTGCCGTTCAGATAATAATCTGTCTTCCTGTTTTTGCCACCAAAGTGGATAACCTCGCATTTATCCACATTAAACTGCATCTGCCATGCATCTGCCCAATCACCCAACCTGTCCAAATCATACTGGAGTTTCTCTGCATCCTCCTCACAGCACACACGCCCACCCAGCTTTGTGTCGTCTGCAAACTTGGAGATATTACATCTAGTTCCTCGTCAAGATCATTAATATATATTGTGAATAGCTGGGCTCTTAGCACCGATCCCTGCGGTACCCCATTAATCACTGCCTGCCACTCGGAAAAAGACCCGTTTATTCCAACTCTTTGCTTCCTGTCTGCCAACCAGTTCTCAATCCAAGTCAGTACCTTACCCCCAATCCCATGTGCTTTAACTTTGCATGCTAATCTCTTATGCGGGACCTTATCGAAAGCCTTCTGAAAGTCCAAATACACCACATCCACTGTTTCTCCCTTATCTATTCTACCAGTTACATCCTCAAAAAATTCCAGATTAGTCAAGCATGATTTACCTTTTGTAAATCCATGTTGACTTTGTCCGATCCTGTCTCTGTTTTCCAAGTGCTCTGCTGTTACATTTTTTATAATGGACTCTAGCATTTTCCCCACTACCGATGTCAGGCTTATAATTCCCCGTTTTCTCTCTACCACCTTTTTTAAATAGTGGGGTTACATTAGCTACCCTCCAATCCATGGAAACTGTTCCAGAGTCTATAGAATTTTGGAAGATGACCAGCAATGCATCTACTATTTCTAGGGCCACTTCCTTAAGTACCCTAGGATGTAGATTATCAGGCCCTGGGGATTTATCGGCCTTCAATCCCGTCAATTTCCCTAACACCATTTCCCTACAAATAGTGATTTCATTCAATTCCTCCCTCTCATTAGACCCTATATTCTCCGACATCTCTGGGAGGTTATTTGTGTCCTCCTTTGTGAAGACAGAACCAAAGTATGTATTTAATTGGTCTGCCATTTCTTTGTTCCCCATTTGTTCCCCATATACTTAAGTAAGATTGACGCATAAGAGTCTGACAAATGGGTTGCGAGCCAAATTTTCAAACAAAGCCCAGACCTCAGTCAGTCATCTTATAAAAGGTGCATGAAGGATGAATGAAGCATAAGTTGATTCTGGTTATTTCACCATAACAATGAAAATCATTTTCTGGACATCACACACTCCCCCTTTGTTAAAGAAATGAGCCCTTCTCGTTAATTCATCAGATTGACTGACAGTGCCAGTATGTGTAAAAGAACTTGCATTTATATAGTGCCTTTCACAACCTCAGGATGTCCCAAAGCCCTTTACAGCCAATGAAGTACTTTTGAATGGTAGTCACAGTTGTAGTGTTAACTGTGGCTCAGTGGGTAGCACATTCGCCTGAGTCAGAAGGTTGTGGCTTCAAGTCCCACACCAGGGTGATTTGATAGAGGTGTACAAGATTATGACGGGTTTGGATAGGCTAGATGGGGAAAGGCTGTTCCCACTAGTTGATGGGACAAGGACTAGGGGACACAGATTTAAGGTTTTGGGCAAGAGATACAGGGGAGTTGTGAGGAAAAACTTTTATGCAGCGAGTGGTGAGGACCTGGAACTCGCTGCCGACGAAAGTGGTGGAAGAGGAGACACTCAATGTTTTCAAGGGGAGACTGGATAGGCACTTGAGGGAAATAAACTTGCAGGGCTACAGGGATAGAGCGGGGGAATGGGACTGACTGGATTGCTCTTCAGAGAGCCGGCACGGACTCGATGGGCTGAATGGCCTTCTGTGCCATTATGACGCTATGACTCCAGAGACCTGAGCACAAAAATCTAGGCTCATGCTTCAGTGCAGTGCTGAGGGAGTGCTGCACTGTTGGAGGTGCCATCTTTCAGATAAGATGTTAAACAGAGGCCCCGTCTGCCCTCTCAGGTGGATGTAAAAGATCCCGTGGTACTATTTTGGAGAAGAGCAGGAGAGTTATCTCCGACGTCCTGGCCAATATTTATCCCTCAATCAACATAACAAAAGCAGATTATCAACATAGATTATGTGCTCAAGTATCCGGAGTGTGGTTTGAACCCACAACCTTCTGACTCAGAGGCGAGGATGCTACCACTGAGCCAAGGATAACACCTCCATTACAATCCATTACAGCTGCCGGCCCTGAAAAGCCGATAATGTCATAACATTGTTTATCATCTGACCAACTGTTTCTACCAGCCCTCTGGGATAGTACAATTCCCCCATCTTTAACACAGACAGACATGTTGTCTTTATTATTGTTGTAACATTTTCCTGGCACCTGGAAAGACCCTGTAGCAAACATAATAATAATTGTTGTGTCTAAGCCACTGTCAGACATCCGGAGCCGCGGAGCCACCTGCCAACACTTGACAATAACTCTGATTAACCTCAAATATCTTATAAACTGCTCCTCAGATAATGCTAAATAATTTATCCTGAGCCGCCTTCTTAACACCCACCCTCTGCACCCCCGCTCTTCTGTACTTGTATCTGCCTGCTCAGAGAAAACAATGGAGGAAAAATTCGGTCGCGGTCCCCTTTGGGACGTTAACTTCACCGGGGCGCTACTTTTAGCGCCCCGAAAAAGTTAGCACCCCTGCACCATAAATTGAGTGGTAGTGCCCCAAGCAGGAGGTGGGGCACTACTGGAAGTGCTCCCCCTCCTTCCTGGGACGCGACCATTCAATATCGCGGCGCTACGTGCAGCAGCGCCATGCGTGTCAGGTCGTAGCACCGCGGTATTACAGGCCTCCCTCCTCCAATTAAAGGGGAGGGGCCTAGCGCAGCATGGGGTGGCGGGAAAACAGGAGTGCCGGGCTGACCGATCGCGGCCGGCACCCCGCATGAGGAAGCGCAAGGGGGCAGGTGCTGGCAGGCGGCCCAAAAAAAATGGCCGCCCAGCACCTGCCCTTTAATTTGCGCCGTTGTGGCCACAAAAACTGCACCCTGACCCTGTCGGACATATCGTCCGGCAGTAGGTCAGGGGGCGCAACTGAAGTTTGCGGCCAGGGCACTGCGCACGGTGATGATGTCATCGACAGAGGTGCAGCGCCGCGGGGTGCTACCGGCTACCACCGCTGCTAACTGAATTTCGCAGGAGGCGTTAGCGGTGCTGCGCCCAGGCGCTAGGGGCTTTGCGCCCCATTAGCACCCCCCCTGGGGGCGCTAATGGGAGGCGCAGAGCAACCCAATTTTTCCCCCGATGACTTCTGCTGGAAGTCATTTTGCAAATGATATGGGACAGTGTACGTGTTCTAATGACGGTCATTAATGCTGGTTTGCTTTTAACTTGTGTTGCCACAGCTATAATGGGTTTAAAACATAAAAGAATGGCAGACCCGTTAAAGTTAATGCAGGGTGTTTCTTAATAACTGGCTATGTTACAGGTTTTAGTTCATTTTTCAATGGGTTAAACCCACATTGGAAAATATGTTGTGGCAGTAATATAACTCACCCTCACAACTTTATGTTCAGTGCTATTTTCTAATTGGCAATAGCTGGGTGCTAAAAAATACTGACAGCACAAAATTTATGCCTTGCATTGTAAGAGAGTAAAAACAACTTGACATGCATTAGAAAATACTTCAACAAGAATTGTAGGATGTTAAAATTGTTAAGAGGAGACTATAGTGGCAGAGGACTCAGGTAGACATTACAGCCCTTGGGATGTTTTACAAGCTGTAAAAAACCTTTTTAAAAAGCTGCAAAACTCTTCAACTCATTGTAAGAAATTGTAAAATGACCACGGTCTTAAGTGGCAAAATGTTACCTGGCTTTAAGCATAACTGTTTCTGCATTCCTGAGGTTTTTTGGTAATGTATGAGTCATAATTCTAGTATTTCACAAATATAAAGAAATTAATAAAGAAAGCAAACGTTTCTGAATTCACTGAAGTCCTCCTAGATCATGTTGAGGTCCCTCCAGTATAAGAAAGAACTTTTGTTTATCTAGCACCTTTCATAACCTCAGGATGTCCCAAAGCTCTTTACAGCCAATGAAGTACTTCAGAAGTGTAGTCACTGTTATAATGTAGCAAACGCGGCAGCCAATTTGTGCGCAGCGAAGTTCCACAAACGAGCAATAAAATAAATTACCGGACAATGTATTTTTAGTGATGTTGGTTGAGGGATAAAAACTGCCCAGGACACCGGGAGAACTCCCCGCTCTTCTTTGAATAGTGCCATGGGATCTTTTACATCCATGTGAGAGGACAGACAGGATCTCTGTTTAACTTCTCATCTAAAAGACGACATCTCCCTCAGTACTACACTGGAGTGCCAGCCTAGATTATGTGCTAAAATCTCTGGATTGAGGCTGAGACCCATGACATTCTGACTCAGAGGCAAGAGAGTTACCACTGGGCCAAGGCTAACACCTTGTACAATTCCATTGTACTGTATTTTTCTGAAGTTCTTAATTATTTTCCTGTATAAACTGTCGAGTCAAATAAATGAAAATTATGGAAACAAAAAAAACTATAACGATATTTAGCTAAATAGTAAAAAAGTGTTACGTTTGTCCTAAAAGCACAATCAACTCCAGAAATGAACTTGCAATATTTTCGCAAAATACTGCGGATGCTGGAAATCCGAAATAACAACAGAAAACGCTGGAAAAACTCAGCAGGCCAGGCAGCATCTGTGGAGAGAGAAACAGAGTTAACGTTTCAGGTCGAAGACCTTTCGTCAGAACTGACGAACAGAGTTCTGACGAAAGGTCACAGACCTGAAACATTAACTCTGTTTCTCTCTCCACGGATGCTGCCTGGCCTGCTGAGTTTTTCCAGCGTTTTCTGTTGTTATTTTGCAATATTTTAGATTGAGAAACACTTTTGTCTGGTATCCAAAGAAATGTTATCACCATGCTTTAACAGTCTCCAAAAGACACTACTGAGAAATTCACACAAGGAGAGATTCAATTTTCCGAAGATCGAGTGGACACTCTCTCCCTGTAGGCGCACACCCAACTTTCCTAAGCTCAGAAAACCGAAGTACAGATCACCAAGAGCCGAGAACACAGGAATCCCACGTGTGTGTAGAACTGGGGCTGGAATTTAACTGTTAAAACTACACAACTTACCAGCACAAATCGATGGTAAGCTTCCTGCTGTTTGTCCAGTTAGGAACACCCTAACCATTACAATATTGGATTGAAGGATTATCTGGAGCAGAGTGGGAACAATGACAATGGTCACACACAAGCTAGACATTGCAGGGAAGAACCCCTTCCTATTCATCCAGCTGGCACTCCTCTGCAGAGGAGCACAAATGTCCACATGCCTGCCATCGATCACTCCCCTCGGAAACCCAGCCATGTAGAAAAAGCCTAGTGCCTGTGTAGGTTGATCTCTGGGTTCCATAGAGGAGGTGATGTGTTCACCAGCTATGTCAAGCAACGCATTTGTCACTTGTTAAACATACTAATTCGCTGCAAACTGGCTAATGTTGACTATGTCTCCCATGGCCCCCGGAACTGTCCTAGGCCGCATGCGGGTTAGTGTCAGACACTTGAGGTACAGGCACACTTGCACTTTCTCCCTCTGCAGAAATTCATCTTCCGCTTCCAAATCCAGTACAACCATTGGCCAGCCCAACTAAACTCCCCTGCTGAGCACTGGGCTTAAAGCTGCACTGAGGGAGGGGGAGGAATTGGTAGCAGCAAGAATGCTTCTGTTTGAGATGTACACCAAAGAAGTACTTAAATGGTGGAAAACCAGCAGCAGGCAACAGAAGAAAAATAGATGCACAGAGTTGTGGTTGCCCAGTCAAAATCAGCAGTCAAAATGCAACTGTCACCAATGTAGCTACCTGACTTTTAGTGGAGCTCTGGAACAAACAGCGTGCAGGCATCCCAGCGCTCATTTTATACAATTGCTTAACAAATCTGGAGTTTCGCTAGAGAATGGCATAGGGATTTTGTTGTGGGACCAATTAAATATATTAGCATATTTTTGTAGGCACTAATGAGGCCAGCACATCCTGGACGTAATGGGGCTTCACATGCTGCTGGCAAGGAGCCACTCCCAAGGGAATTGGCTTTTTATCTCCTCCTACTGTCCGGGCTCATCTTTGTATATTTCTCATTTTTCTTTTACTTTTCCTCCGCTACACCCTATTCTGAGGTTGTGAGGGCGCGACCTTCTGTAGGCCTCTGCCAACGCTAGCCACAATAATAATAAGATAAATGACAGCAGACCTGAATGACCCGCCCAACAATTACCTTTTTTTTTCCTGTGAGTAGGTGCTAACATTGATGACGCAGTTCAAATCAGGACCCGGTAATGTAGGGGTTCAGGGATAAGAAGTAAAAACCTGCATTGTACCAGCAAATGCGTGGCACCACCACACACCAATGTTTGTTGTTTTAATTGTTGTTAATAAAGTCACCAGAGGCAATTTTAACCCTACCCACCTGGCTGAATAGCAGGAGGGTGGGCAGTAGAATTGCCCAGGTTTATGCTCTCAAGCCACCTGAATACCACAGGCCACAATTTTTATGCAGGTTCTGGACGGATGGCTAAGCCACCCACCCAAAGCCAGCGACGTCCTTCTTTAAATGTGCGGGTCACAGTCTAGGGTTTCCAACATTCCCAGATTGTCCAGAAGTCTCCCAGAATGGAAGATGGATGTCCTGGGCACTGCAGCTAGCAGCTCGGGAGAACAGTTCTTAGCATTTGCGGTTTGCGCCTGCGTACTTATGTACTTTTCACTCTGCGGTTCTTCTCCGGTGATTTGTGAAGAGGCAACATTTTTTACAGAAAAGTTTGTGAAACTTGAAGGTTTTCACTAGTTGAGAAAGTGTTAAAATTTGAATGCCATTAAGCTAAAATTTGACCTAGAAGACAACACTGCCATCCCAGCGTCAGCAACTCCACAGTGGTGTGGAGCATTGAAGTGCATCTACTGCAACGATCTGCTACAAAGCTGGTAACTTTAATCACTATTCTTCTATTAGCACAGTCATTTTAACAATCCAAGGCGGGAGAAAACAAAACAATTAAAGTTTAGTTTAGTGAAAAAGTCTTTTCACACTTAAAATTAAATCTTTAATCTAGCAGTGACTACACTTCAAAAAAAATACTTCATTTGCTGCAACGCGCTTTGAGACGTCTGGTGGTCGTGAAAGGCGCTATATAAATGCAAGTCCTTCTTTTATTTTATTTTTAGGATCCATACATAAGCTTTTGAATATGAATATGAGAAAACAAAAAATGAACAATGGAAGACCAGCAGAATTCCAGCAAGTGTTAGGTCAAAAAGAACAGCAGAGAGACGGCAAAAGTTGAAACCCAAAACGTGTCAAATGAAAGAGGAAATATAGAAGAGTTGGTCTAGAAGAGTTGAAGTAAAGGACTGTAGGGAAGAGCTTTGGAGATTTTTTTTTTAATGGTAGTAGAAAATAGTGAGGTCTGTGTGTGTCAGGTATATGATTTTGAAAAGACCAAATAGCAGGGTAAGAGGAAATGGCTAAAATAGATTGATTGGGGAATTATTTATTAACACCTCAGTATAGGACAAATGGTTACCTTCAAAAGATATACACAAGAACACACAGGTCGAATACTTCATTAAATTAGCAAGGATAGAGTCAGAAATGTAGCCTGAAATAAATCAACGAGACAACTGATCGTAAGATAAGAAAGAAAATGGAACTTTGAAAAGGTTGATTGGGAAGAATACAGGAAACTTCAGAAGCGTGTCAAAAGGTGATCAGATGAGTGAAGGGGTAAATGGAAATGAGTATAGTTGCACACAAGAGCAAAGATTTCTTCCAGTACCATTAATCAAGAGGACAGTCAGGGAAGAAATGAGAATCTAAAAAATGACGCCAAAGAGGAAATATTTCACATGTACTCAAGGAATATTTTCTTGAAATATTTACAATGTCACTTGATCAAATGTCATGTGATCAAACTTCCAGGAATACCAGAGTTGGCAACCTTATCGGAGTTCGATGCCGTCATCGTGCCCCAACTTCAATTTTAACTCCGGGCTGAGTTGGAATCAGTTGCGATTTTCCCGCCAGGCTAAACCAGGTCAGAAGAGGATTGGGACATGAAGAGGCCCTGAAAGGTAAGTTTTCACTGTTCTTTCTGTGGCCATGAAAAGCAGGAGCGCTCCTCCGGGTCCCACAAGGAAAGTTTAGGCCTTCCCTGCCCTGAACCACTGCCACGCCCCCCCCCACGCCTTCCTTCCCACGAGACCCTGCCAGAACCCCATTCCCCGCATCTACCTGCATGCCGGCGGGGTGCCATGGGCTGCCCGATTGTTTGCTAGGTGGCAGCCGCTTCCCACCGAGCCACTGATCGAGAACAGCTGACCTTTGTGCCAGGCTAAGTTGCACAGATGCAACAGGTTTCAAAAAATTCCTGCATTTCACCACTTGCTAAACCTCTGTTCCATGTGCATGTCTTTTACCAGAGCAAAAGTTTAATAACAGGTTTGAAGATAATGCTTTCAGAAATACACATGCAGCTTTTCACTGCTTGATTATTCCACCGTACAATCAGCAAACAGCTCACAGCTGGACAGAAACCTATGAATCATAGCATGAATACTTGAGCTCCCAAGTGTCCAAAAACAACCAACTTGTTAAATCCTAGACAGACTAAAACAGCAGAATTCTCATTCTAGTATACTCTTGTGGGAACTTCTCTTAAAATGGAAGGAATTTTTAAAAAATGTTTCTAATTCCTTCAAATAAAACTGAGAAGTTACAAAAACCACATCACGTCATGAAATGTTCCTCTTTCAAAAGGTTCAAGGATATTTAGGAAGAAAAAAAGCTGGATTTTGTTTTCTCAGTACAACACAAAAACATCATTTACTCTGATCAGCATTTTATATTGTTGCTGTAATATTTTGGAAACAAACAAAACCCAACATTACAAACACTCTAGTTCATATTTATTGAGAAACCTAGCTGAAGGGACAAGTGCTGGGCATCACTGAGGCTGAAAAGAGTAAGAGACAAAATAGATCACAAAATTCCGGTGATTCGACAATAAGCTTGGATTTTAAAAGCCTGAAGATTACAGGAAGAAGGAGCAACTTAAGGAGGCAAGGAGCTCCACAGTTTTGAGACAGAGGGAAAGAATGAGTCAGAATACAATAAATCTTGATTTCAACATAGTGCGAAGTCGGGTAGAAGATAGACATGTAGAATGGTGTGTTTGCAGCTTAGAAAGAACAAGAGAAGAAAGTTGAGAGGTGCACTGGTTGTAGTGGATTTGATAAAAGAGGGAAAGACAAGAAAGGTGTCGCAGGCTACTGCTGAGAGAGAGAGAGAGAGAGAGAGAGAGTGTAATCCACACCAGAAGCTTTTTCTTGCATTGTGTCCAGGAGTGCAAGAGACGTATTAGAAGAGCTTCCACAAATACGACAACTGAATTCTTGGAAAAATTTGGGCTTTACATGGAGTTACAGGTTGGTAAGGGGCAAAGAAGTGTTTGTCACACGAGCTTCTTGGAAACAACTTCAACAATAGAGTTCAATTTGAGGTCAGAGGAGACAGCAAGAATGTCAATGCATGAAGGACTAACCATAAAAGGTTAGAAGCAGTAGCTACTGCTGCGAAAGACGTGAAGGAACTGTGGGGCATAAATTCCTCAGGGTAGCAGAGGATGCATCTCGGATGGATTGCCCTCGAGGAAGCTGGGAATTTGGATCCACCGGGTTTCCACCCTATTTCTGCCCCCTTCATTTTCAATGGGTCGAGGCGTTTGTTCCACCTGCTTCCTTACTTCCAGCAGAGACTTTGTGGGCATTCCCGGGCTACCCCAGAAATTTCACCCAATAAGCCACCTGTCCAGCAGGACCTATGCAACGCAAGAGCTGCCGTAGGTCTCGCACTAGACAAGAAAGGTGGTCGATCCCAGCGGGATGGACTACCTTTCAAACCATGGTCCTTTGCTCCCTCAGGAGCATTCAAAAAGATTATGTGCCCTTTTTACTTTGGTCCTTACCTTGGTAGTTACACTGGGGTGGGTGGTTCTGTTATGCCACTACAGGCCCAGGTTGCCGGACCCAACAATGGGAATGACCCACATCCACAATATGAACAAGGTCAGCAACCTGAAGGGTCAGCGGCCAGAGGTCCAGATCTGTAGCACTTCTGGTGGCAGCAGCCCGTGTCTGAAGAATTGACAGAAACAAGATTTACACTGTCCAAATGATGGGCGTGGAGGAGATCTAGGTGAGGCCTAACCAAGGTCTTACACAATGACAATATAGTACTTTTTGTTTGAAATTTGATTGTCCTAACAATACATCCGAATACGCTATTTGCTTTTGCTATAGCCTCACAGCACTAGTCATGAACCTTTAGAGATTCATGTCTATAACACCTAGGTCTTTCTCCAAGTTGACAGCCTTTATTCCAGAACCCTACATGATATGAGACTCCAGAACAATGCTGGAGGGTTGGCAACCCTGAAAGGAGGTGGGAGCCAAGTGAAATCTGGCAGGCGTAGCCCTCCCGCCGGCTCCGCCTCCTTGTGACTCCTGGTTGATTGTCTTCTGGGCAGAGACCTGGTATCTCCAGGTCCTGCCTGATTTTCCTCCTCTTCTGGGCCTCTTGCACTCATTTCACCCCGGCATTGCACCCAGGCCCCGAGGAAATCCAGGGATATGGCAGCTTTAGCGCTCCTGACACAGAATCGCTCAGGTAGAGAGCAATATTCCCTTTAATTTTTTTTTGGAGGGCCACGCAGCCCCTTTAATGAACTGCGCGGTCCATTCAAAATTACACGCATGCGCGGTTTTTCTATTTAAAAGCCGGTGAGTCGGCTGCGCGGGAGCTCCAGAGTGCTGCGCAGCTTAGAGGGAACATTGGCAGAGAGCACGTACTGGGAATTCTGGAATTCACCCTCATGATTTTCCATCCTGTTGGAGTATTGAATGCAGTTCTGTAGGAACGATTGTCTATGCAAAGGATAGATCAGAACTTCAGTAGACACTACAAGAAATGAGAGTTTATAGTTATGAAGAAAAGACTTGATTTTAAAAAAAAACTGGAACAGAGAATGTTATGGGAGAATCTCAGTAAGGGTAAATAGTAAAAAATTGTTTGCACTGGTTGGCGAATCTGTAACAAGTGGACAAACTCGGGGAAAGTTGTACATTTTTTCCCCCAAACAGAATGATTATTATAACATGGAATTCTTTAACACGGTGAATATTGAGACAGAGACTATAACATCATTCAAAAGAGAGAAAGAAAGACTTGCATTTATATAGCGACTTTCACGACCACCAGACGTCTCAAAGCGCTTTACAGACAATGATGTACTTTTGGAGTGTAGTCACTGTTGTAATGTGGGAAACGCGGCAGCCAATTTGCGCACAGCAAGCTCCCACGAACAGCAATGTGATAATGACCAGATAATCTGTTTTGGTTATGCTGATTGAGGGATAAATATTGGCCAGGACACCGGGGATACTCCCCTGTTCTTCTTCAAAAATGAGAAGTCGCACAACACCAGGTTATAGTCCAACAGTTTTATTTAAAATTACGAGCTTTCGGAGCTGTTGCCCCTTCGTCAGGTAAAGATGACTTCTCATTTTTGTCCACCCCAGTCCAACACCAGCATCTCCGCATCACGTTCTTCTTCAAAATAGTGCCTTGGGATCTTTTACGTCCACCTGAGAAAGCAGACGGGGCCTCGGTTTAATGTCTCATCCAAAAGACTGCACCTCCAACAGTGCAGCCTTGAGGAAGAGTTTATTGAGTGTCTTAGGGATGGATTTCTTGAGCAGTATGTAACTGATCCTACAAGGGGGCAAGCAACCTTGGACCTGGTACTGTGTAATGAGTCTGGATTAATTAATAATGTGCTAGTTAAGGATCCCCTTGGAATGAGTGACCATAACATGGTTGAATTCCATATCCAATTAGAGGGCGAGAAGGTTGGTTCTCAAGCAAGCATACTGAGCTTGAATAAAGGAGACTATGATGGTATGAGAGCAGAATTGATTAAAGTGGACTGGGAAAATAGATTAAAGGGTAAGACGGTACATGAGCAGTGGTGTTCATTCAAGGAGTTATTTTACAACTTTCAAAATAAATATATTCCACTGAGGAAAAAAGGGTGTAAAAGAAATGACAGCCATCCATGGCTAAGTAAAGAAATTAAAGAAAGTATCCAACTAAAAACAAGGACATTTCCAAATTTGCAGACGACACTAAACTAGGAGGGGGGGTGGGCTCAGAGGAGGAGACCAGGAAGCTCCAGAGCGATTTGGACAGACTGGGTGATTGGGCGGATAAATGGCAGATGCACTATAATGTGGACAAGTGCGAAGTTATCCACCTTGGGTGCAGGAACGGGAGGGCAAATTATTATTTAAATGGCAATAAATTGGGAGAGGGGGAAGTACAGAGAGACCTGGGTGTTCTTGTACACCAGTCACTGAAGGCGAGCATGCAGGTGCAACAGGCGGTCAAGAAGGCAAACGGTATGCTGGCCTTCATAGCAAAAGGGTTGGAATACAGGAACAGGGATACCTTGCTGCAGCTGTACAGGGCACTGGTGAGACCACACCTCGAGTACTGTGTACAGTTTTGGTCGCCTCATCTGAGGAAAGATGTTCTTGCCATGGAGGGGGTGCAGCGGCGATTCACCAGGCTGATACCAGGAATGGCGGGATTGACCTATGAGGAGAGACTATGTAGTTTAGGGATGTACACACTGGAGTTTAGAAGATTGAGAGGGGACCTCATAGAAGTGTATAAAATTCTGACAGGTCTAGACAGATTAGATGCAGAAGGAATGTTTCCCTTGGCGGGTGAGAACAGAACTAGAGGACATAATTTAAGGATAAGGGCTAAACCATTTAGGACAGAAATGAGGGGGAATTTCTTCACTCAGAGAGTGGTGAACCTGTGGAACTCATTGCCACAGAGGGCAGTGTACGCCAGCTCATTAAATATATTTAAGAGGGAATTAGATATATTTCTACAGGCAAAAGGGGTTAAGGGTTACGGAGAGAAGGCGGGGACGGGATACTGAATTGAAGGATCAGCCATGATCTCATTAAATGGCGGAGCAGGCTCGAAGGGCCGGATGGCCTACTCCTGCTCCTATCTTCTATGTATCTATGTATCTATAAGGTAGCCAAAGTTAGTGGGAGGATAGAAGATTGGGAAGTCTTCAAAAGACAACAAAAGTAACTAAAGGATTGATTAAGAAAGGGAAAATAGACTATGAAAATAAATTAGCAAAAAATATAAAAACAGATAGCAAGAGTTTCTATAGTTATATAAAAAGAAAAAGGGTGGCTAAGGCAAACGTAGGTCCCTTAGAGGATGAGACCGGGAAATTAATGGTGGGAAACATGGAGATGGCAAAAATGCTGAACAAATATTTTGTCTGAGTCTTTACGGTAGAGGACACTAAGAATATCCCAACACTGGACAAACAGGGGGCTCTAGTGGGGGAGGAGCTAAATACGATTAAAATCACTAAGGAATTGGTACTCAGTAAAATAATGGGACTCAAGGCGGATAAATCCCCTGGACCTGATGGCTTACATCCTAGGGTCTTGAGGGAAGTGGCAGTAGGAATTGTGGATGCTTTGGTAATAATTTTCCAAAACTCCCTGAACTCAGCAAAGGTCCCAGCAGATTGGAAAACTGCTAATGTAACACCCTTATTTAAAAAGGGTTGTAGGCAGAAGGCTGGAAATTATAGACCAGTTAGCCTAACATCTGTGGTGGGTAAAATTTTGGAGTCTATTATTAAGGAGACAGTAACGGAATATTTAGATAAACATAATTTAATAGGACAAAGTCAGCATGGCTTTATGAAGGGGAAGTCATGTCTGACAAATTTGCTCGAGTTCTTTGAGGACATAACGTACAGGGTGGATAAAGGGGAACCAGTGGATGTAGTGTATTTAGACTTCCAGAAGGCATTCGACAAGGTGCCACATAAAAGATTATTACTCAAGATAAAAAAATCACTGGATTGGGGGTAATATTCTGGCATGGTGGAGGATTGGTTATCTAACAGGAAGCAGAGAGTTGGGATAAATGGTTCATTCTCGGACTGGCAACCAGTAGCCAGTGGTGTTCCGCAGGGGTCGGTGCTGGGTCCCCAACTCTTAACAATCTATATTAACGATTTGGAGGAGGGAAAGTAGAGAGTGAGGAGGACATAAAAAACCTACAAGGGGCTATAGACAGGTTGGGTGAGTGGGCAGAGATTTGGCAGATGCAATACAATATTGGAAAATGTGAGGTTATGCACTTTGGCAGGAAAAATCAGAGAGCAAGTTATTATCTTAATGGCAAGAAACTGGAAAGTACTGCAGTACAAAGGGATCTGGGGGTCTTGGTGCAAGAAAATCAAAAAGTTAGTATGCAGGTGCAGCAGATGATCAAGAAAGCCAATGGAATGTTGGCTTTTATTGCTAGGGGGATAGAATATAAAAACAGGGAGGTATTGCTGCAGTTGTATAGGGTATTGGTGAGACCGCACCTGGAGTACTGCATACAGTTTTGGTGTCCATACTTAAGAAAAGACATACTTGCTCTCGAGGCAGTACAAAGAAGGTTCACTCGGTTAATTCCGGGGATGAGGGGGTGGACATACGAGGAGAGGTTGAGTAGATTGGGACTCTACTCATTGGAGTTCAGAAGAATGAGAGGCGATCTTATTGAAACATATAAGATTGTGAAGGGGCTTGATCGGGTGGACGCGGTGAGGATGTTCCCAATGATGGGTGAAACTAGAACTAGGGGACATAATCTTAGAATAAGGGGCTGCTCTTTCAAAACTGAGATGAGGAGAAACTTTTTCACTCAGAGGGTAGTGGGTCTGTGGAATTTGCTACCCCAGAAGCTGTGGAAGCTACTTCATTAAATAAATTTAAAACAGAAATAGACCGTTTCCTAGAAGTAAAGGGAATCAGGGGTTACGGGGAGCGGGCTGGAAATTGGACATGAGTTTGAGTTCGGATCGGTCAAGGCCCTGTGGGTGGCGGAGCGGGCCCAGGGGCCGAGTGGCCTGGTCCTGCTCCTACTACTTGTGTTCTTTAGAGTTGAGGTTGGATCAGATCAGCCATGATCACATTGAATGGCAGAGCAGGCTCGAGGGGCCGATTGGTCTTCTCCTGCTCCTATTTCTTATGTTCTTATGTTATGTTCTTAAAAAAGGGTGCTGGATAAGTATTGGAAAAGGAAGGTTATAGAAGGATACTGGGAAAGGGCAGAGAAATAAGATTAGAGTTGAAAGCGCCAGTTTAAAAGCTGGAACAGGCATTATGCGATGGGTCAAATGGCCTCCTTTTGTGTTGTAATTTCTGTGATTTTACGACTTCAGTGAACATAATCACCCTGAACTTCCTCAGATTTTCTGTTTCTGTGCCTCAAAACGGGGTTTCTACTACACCTCCGACAAGGTTACAGTGCCAGAAAGTCTGAGGAAATTCAGGGTGAATATTTTCATTTCCTTTGGTAACGCACTGTTTCTTTAAATTCCTTATGCATACTATTTTAGAGCAGTCATTAACCCGTTTTTTAAAAAAAGGAGTTAAATTGCACACAAAGGAATTTTATATGAACAACTAGTAAATTAAATTAAATTAAATTCCAACAGGTCAATAAAGGGAAAATGCAAGTTAATGTTATGATGGGGAACCCCTTTCTCCCAATCATATGTACAAGCTTTCCAATAATATTGAAAAAAAAATACCTGGCCAAAATGTTCCTATATTTAAGAAAAAGAATAGGGTACTGCACAATGTGTAAACCAATACACCGCTCATAAAGTACACCTGCCTTTGCGAAAAATAAACCCACAATCAACAGCACTTATATGTAAGATGCCTTCTATAATTCACTTTTACAGTCCAATATATTTCCCTGCGTTACAACAGTGCCTACACTTCAAAAGTACTTCATTGCCTGTAAAGTGCTATGGAACATTCGGAGTCCAGAAAAGGGGCTATATAAATGCATGTTCTTCCGTTCTAAATACAGTCTCCTTGGATATATGCCAGCTGAGACAGACTTCCTTTTGAGACACAATTATAATTTATTGGTCTTAACTATAATACACATACATGTGCACATTTTACTGTAAGCCAAACATAATCATGCTGAAATCACAAGGGGGTCAAAGGCGTGCTAGACTATAAAGTCAACGATAATGTTGTACTTTGGTCTTTTAACAGTATTAACTTTTCTGTTTTCAGGTATGAGGGAATTGTTTCATAAGAAACTTTTATTTGGATGCATATTTTCCACAATAAGCTAGAGTGCTACCATGTAAACAGGGATTTAATTTAATTTAATAAAATAAGGTTAATGCTTATTACAGTATATTTTTGCCATAATATTACTTCAAAGTAAGCCACAAGAGTATTGTATACTCCTATTAATTCAAAGATGTTTTTTGCTCAAAGAAAATTCAAATTCTCCAGTAGCACAAGTTAAGCAATTTTAATAAAACACCATAGGAGGGTTTTCTTTTTTAATTGTTAGATCATTGAATTAAGCAACTGCAAGTTGAGAGTAGATTGTAGGACCAGAGGACACAAGTTTAAAACTGATTTGAGGAAGAATTTCTTTACTCAAAGGGTGATAAATGCTTGGAATAATCTGTCAGGTGGGATAGCGTAGGCTATAAACTTTAAGGATGTTCAAAATACAGCTGAATGTTACATTCGGAGAGTCGGGGCACCAGAGGGATCAGCTTTGATGAGACAACTGACCTTTTCTCATTCTTGTCTTTTCTTACATCTTCTGTAAAATTAAGCAAATGGTGGTCTTCCTACATATAGGGATAAATTTTCAAATTGCTGTCCAAGTGCAAAAGTGAAATTAATAGAAATGAAAATTGGGCGTTTTCTATATTGGGCGGGCAATCTACAACACTTGTTTAACGTCAGGGCGGCAAGTTGTAAATTTATCCCACAGCCTCCCTAGTGTCCTGTTTTCAGCTTTTGGAGCAGTGTCTGCTTTTTTTTATTATTCGCTTATGGGATGTGGGCGTCGCTGGCAAGGCCAGCATTTATTGCCCATCCCTAGTTGCCCTTGAGAAGGTGGTGGTGAGCCGCCTTCTTGAACCACTGCAGTCCGTGTGGTGAAGGTACTCCCACAGTGCTGTTAGGGAGGGAGTTCCAGGATTTTGACCCAGCAACGATGAAGGATCGGCGATATACTTCTAATTCAGGATGGTGTGTGACTTGGAGGGGAACTTGGAGGTGGTGGTGTTCCCATGCGCCTGCTACCCTTGTCCTTCTAGGTGGACGACGTCGCGGGTTTGGGAGGTGCTGCCGAAGAAGCCTTGGCGAGTTGCTACAGTGCATCTTGTAGATGGTACACACTGCAGCCACGGTACGCCTGTGGTGGAGGGAAGAGAATGTTGAAGGTGGTGGATGGGGTGCCAATCAAACGGGCTGCTTTGTCCTGGATGGCGTCGAGCTTCTTGAGTGTTGTTGGAGCTGCACTCATCCAGGCAAGTGGAGAGTATTCCATCACACTCCTGACTTGTACCTTGTAGATGATGGAAAGGCTTTGGGGAGTCAGGAGGTGAGACACTCGCCGCAGAATACCTAGCCTTTGACCTGCTCTTGTTGTCACAGTATTTATGTGGCTGGTCCAGTTAAGTTTCTGGTCAATGGTGACCCCCAAGGATGTTGATGGTGGGGGATTCGGCGATGGTAATGCCGTTGAATGTCAAGGGGAGGTGGTTAGACTCTCGCTAGTTGGAGATGGTCATTGCCTGGCACTTCTGTGGCGCGAATGTTACCTGCCACTTATCAGTCCAAGCCTGAACGTCATCCAGGTCTTGTTGAATGCGGGCATGGACTGCTTCATTATCTGAGGAGTTGTGAATGGCGCTGAACACTGTGCAGTAATTAGCGAACATCCCCATTTCTGACCTTATGTTGGAGGGAAGATCATTGATGAAGCAATCATTGATGAAGCAGCTGAAGATGGTTGGGCCTAGGACACTGCCCTGAGGAATTCCTGCAGCTATGTCCTGGGGCTGTAATGATTGACCTTCAATCAGCACACCATCTTACTTTGTGCTAGGTATGACTCCAGCCAGTGGAGCGTTTTCCCCCTGCTTTCCAACTAACCAATAGTTCATTAAAGGAAAGCGGATAAGAATATTTGTGAGCCTAAATTCAATCACCGTATTCTATGTAAATATGGAAATGTTCATTATATCCATTTAGAATTAGTCTCTTCAATACATCAACTCTTGTCCCACATGTGTGGATCAGTACTGTCATTGGAGTTTTCTTATCTTGATCTTTAGAGCATCATAGTATTTGAAAATGTTGTGAAATGGTGGGGAAACAGTGTTGCCAACACTTTCATTAACAATTTACTGATTTCCACGATAGTTGTAATGCGTATGATACAGCAGATAGAGAAAAATTGTCTCTCCTTTCTATACTGCTGAACCATGGGCATTAAAATAATAAAAAATCAATAGATTAACAAAATAGTGAGTGTTGACAACACTAGAAATTTTTAATGCGGAGTTCCTATTCTCCTAACTTCAAAGCCAGGCCTGATACTTAACTAACTAAACGCATGAATATGGACGCCATTTCCCAATGATTGTAACGAGGCCAATTATTGCCCTATCAGCCTCCTCCTGATCATGAGTAAAGTGAGGGAACGAGTCATCAATAATGCTAACAAGCAACACCCGTTCACCTACACCCTGATCACTGATACTTAGTTCAGAGTCTACCCGAACCATTCAGCTCCAGATCTCATCACAATCTTGATTCAGACATGGACGCAAGAGCTGAATGGTAGAGGAGAAATGATAGTTGCTGCGCTCAACATCAAGGCATCATTCAACTGAGAATGACACCAAGGAACCCAAGAAAAACTGCAGACAATGATGGTCAAAGGGAAACCTTCAGTGGCTGGAGTCATACCTGACAGAACAGAAAAATGTGGTTGTAGGAGGCCAGTCATCACAGCCCCAGAAAGTCACTGCAGGAGTTCCTCAGGTCAAGGTCCTCAGTCCAACCATCTTCAGCTGCTTCATCAATGACATGCCCTCCCTAATATAAGAGTGGACTTGTTTGTTGATGATTTCACAGTGTTCAGCTTCATTCACAACTTTTCCGATAATGAAGCAGTCCATGCCAGGCTGCAGCACAATCTGGATAACATCCGGTCTTAGGCTGACAAATAGCAGGTAATATTTACGCCACATTATTGCGAGCTTTTGATGATCTTGAACCACAATAAACTTAAGCACCTCCCCTTGATGTTCAATGGCATCATCACTACCGGGTCCTCCAGCATTAAGATCTTGGGGGTCACCAATGACCAGAAGCGGAACTGGACCAACCATATCAACACCGTGGCTACAAGAGGAGGATCATCAAATGAGGCCATATGGGTTGAAGTGAAGAATAAAAAAGGGGCAATCAGACTGCTGGGAGTGTACTATAGACCCCAAATAGTCAGAAGGAGCTAGAAGAGCAAATATGTAGGCAAATTTCTGAAGTGCAAAAACAATAGGGCAGTAATAGTAGGGGATTACAACTACCCTAATATTAACTGGGATAGAATCAGTGTGAAAGGTATAGAGGGTGCAGAATTCTTAAAATGCATCAGGAGATTTTTTTTTTAGCTAGTAGGTAGCAAGGCCAACTGGAGAGGGGATGGTTTTGGACTTAGTTTTAGGAAATGAAGCTGGGCAGGTGGAAGGGGTATCAATGGGAGAGCATTTTGGTGGGAATGATCATAATTCAGTTAGATTTTGTGTAGTTATGGAAAAGGACAAAGATAGACTGGGTGTAAAAGCTCTCAATTGGGGAAAGGCCAATTTTACTAAGCTGAGATGTGATTTAGCAAAAGTGGACTGGAAACAGCTACTTGAAGGTAAATCAGTGTCAGAGCAGTGGGAAATGTTCAAGGAGGAGTTAGTGAGGGTTCAGAGCAAATACGTTCCCACAAAGAAAAAGAGTGGGTGTCTCCCAAATCCAGAGTCCCCTGGATGTCAAGGAGCATACAGGCTAGGATAAGGAAAAAAAGGGAAGCTTTTCTCAGATACCGAGGACTCAATACTACAGAAAGCCTAGAGGAGTATAGAAACTGCAGGGGTGAAATTAAAAAGGAAATTAGGAAAGCAAGAGAGGGCATGAAAAAATATTGGCAAGTAAAAGCAAGGAAAACCCAAAGATGTTTTATAAATACATAAAGAGCAAGAGGATAACTAAGGAAAGAGTAGGGCCTATTAGAGACCAAAAAGATAACCTGTGTGTGGAGGTGGAAGACGTGGGTATGGTTCTTAATGAATACTTTGCGTCTGTCTTCACAAAAGAGAGGACAATGCAGACATTGTAGTTAAGGAGGGAGAGTGTGAAATATTAGATGGGATAAACATGGTGAGAGGAAGTATTAAGGGGTTTAGTATCTTTGAAAGTAGAAAAATCGCCAGGCCCAGATGAAATGTATCCCAGGCTGTTAAGAGAAGCAAGGGAGGAAATAGCAGAGGCTCTGACCATCATTTTCCAATCCTTCCTGGACTATAGGTGTGGTCATGATGCGGAGATGCCGGTGTTGGACTGGGGTGGACAAAAATGAGAAGTCGCACAACACCAGGTTATAGTCCAACAGTTTTATTTAAAATTACGAGCTTTCGGAGCGCTGCTCCTTCAGGTACAGGTACAGTGAGGGAATACAAATCGATTACACAGTATATATACACAGAGAGCAATTTGTCTGCAGAGACATCGTTGTCTATCCAGTTTTAAAAAAAAAACACAAAAAAAACCAAACAAAACAAAAAAAAAACAAAAAAAAAGTTAAAAGCTCAACTGCAGACGGCAACATTTGACACGTTGGACCCCCTGTGACCCATCTCATTGTCTTAGCTGTACTCTGAGGTGTCTTTGATGTAATGCCTTCCTAACAGATTGCATCTCTGCAGAAAAATTGCTCTCTGTGTATATATACTGTGTAATCGATTTGTATTCCCTCACTGTACCTGTACCTGAAGGAGCAGCGCTCCGAAAGCTCGTAATTTTAAATAAAACTGTTGGACTATAACCTGGTGTTGTGCGACTTCTCATTTTTATAGGTGTGGTGCCAGAGGACTGGAGGACTGCTAACATTGTACCGTTGTTTAAAAAGAGAGAAAGGGATAGACGGAGTAATTACAGGCCAGCCAGCCTAACTTCGGTGGTGGGCAAATTATTGGAAAAAATTCTGAGGGACAGTATAAATCGTCATTTAGAAAGGCACAGATTAATCAAGGACAGTCAGCATGGATTTGTTAAGGGAAGGTCATGTCTGACTAACCTGATTGAATTTTTTGAGGAGGTAACGAGGAGGGTCGATGAGCATAATGCATTTGACGTAGTCTGCATGGACTTTAGCAAGGCCTTTGACAAGATTCCACATGGCAGGTTGGTCAGAAAAGTAAAAACCCATGGGATCCAAGGGAAAGTGGCAAGTTGGATCCAAAATTGGCCCCATGGTAGGAAGCAAAGGGTAATGGTCGATGGGTGTTTTTGTGACTGGAAGACTGTTTCCAGTGGGGTTCCGCATGGCTCAGTACTAGGTCCCTTGCTTTTTGTGGTATACATATCAATGATTTAGACTTCAATGTAGGGGGTATGATTAAGAAGTTTTCAGATGATACAAAAATTGGCCATGTGGTTGATAGTGAGGAAGATAACTGTAGACTGCAAGAAGATATCAGTGGACTGGTCAGGTGGGCAGAAAAGTGGCAAATAGAATTCAATCCGGAGAACTGTGAGGTAATGCATTTGGGGAAGGCTAACAAGGCAAGGCATTACACAATAAATGGTCGGATACTGAGAAGTGCAGAGGAACAGAGGGACCTTGGAGTGCATGTCCACAGATCCCTGAAGGTATTTTTTCACCCAGAGGGTGGTGGGGGTCTGGAACTCGTTGCCTGAAAGGGTGGTAGAGACAGAAACCCTCATTGCATTTAAAAAGTACTTGGATATGTACTTGAAGTGCCGTGGCTTTCAGGGATACGGATCAAGAACTGGAAAGTGGGATTAGACTGGATAGCTCTTTTTTGTCTGGCACAGACACGATGGGGCAAATGGCCTCCTTCTGTACCATAAATTTCTATGATTCTATGAGTAGATGTTAGCTACTCTGGTTTACCTCCAGACCTCTAAAAGCCTCTCCACTATCTACAAGACTCGAGTCAGGAGTGTGATGGAATACTCACTACTCGCTCGATGGGTGCAGCTGCAACAATATCCAAGAAGCTCATTGTCTTCCAGGACAGAGCAGTTCACTTGATTAGCATCCCTGCCACTGGACTCATCATCAACCCTCTCCACCACCAGCGCACTGTGGCTACTGTATGTACAATCTAAAAGATGCACTACACAAATGCTCCAAGTTTACTTCGGCATCACCTCCTCCCCCATATCTTTACCATCAAGAAGGACAAGAGCAGCAATTTCATGGAAGCACCATTAATCCTGGTTTCCCTCCAAGTCACACAACATCTTAACTTACTAACTTGGACATATATCACAGTACCTTCACTGTTGTTGATTCAATTGTTTGGGACTCCCTAACTAACACCATTGTGAGAGCACTATTACCACAAGTGGTTCAAGGAGCAGGCCCACCACCACCTTCTCAGGGCAACTATTGAAGAGCAATAAATGCAGCCTTGCCAGCATCAAACACATCCAGAGAACAAATTAAAGCAAATGTAATCCAGGTTCACAGTTGAAAATTTGCCAGCTCCAGATGGGCAAGGTACCAGAAGGCCCTTGGTGCCCAGTGAACTGTACCCTAAGGTAAGTCATCACCCTCAGGAAAGGAGAGGCAAGGTAAGGGGAGGAAATTGGAAAAAGGAGAAAGGATACACTGCCCTCCTAGATGGCAGCCCAGTTACAGTTTTCATGCAACATAAGTCTGTGACGGATAACTGGCGCAATCGATTCTGGAAGTGTGACACTGCTGTCATTACCTTTCAATCTGTAACTATAAGATGAAAAGTTACAGCTGTACTTTCAAACATTCCATGGAAATTTTATTCTGAAAAAAAAAGGAAACCATCTATTTTCTTTATGAGATAAAAGTCTCTGGAAATGTTTACTTCACAGCAATGATGTAATCCTTTCCAGAGTTCACTGCATGAAGGAAGTGTAATGTTGTCCCCTTGGTGGTGGAAAATTACAGTGTCACAACTAGATTTTTCACCAACATCGAAGCCAGTCCTTCAAGCGCACATCACAGGAAATCGTGCTTGGAATAAACTACTGCAACAATAATAGCTAATGCAGTGTTGCTCCATTTTAAGAGGATCCTTTACTAGAAGGTTACTAATTAACCCTGTCTTATTGCACAATACTAGATCTAAAATAGCCTGTTCCCGCTTTGGTCCATGAACTCGTCCTCCAAACTACTTTTGTCAATGTGATTTGCCCAGTCTATATGAAGATTAAAGTCCCCCAGGATTATTGCCTTACCCTTGTTACATGCTCCTCTAATTTCCTGATTTATACACTGTCCAATGCTATGATTACTGTTAGGGGGCCTATAAACTAATCCCACCAGTGTTTTCGGCCCTTTTTTTTATTAATTATACATCCTGATTTTCTGGGCTAAGATCCTTTCTCACTACTGCCTTTGGCTTATCTTTTATTATCAGGGCTACTCCACCTCCTTTTCCATTTTGCCTATCTTTTCTAAAAGTCAAGTACCCTGGAATATTTACTTTCCAACCTTGATCACCCTGCAAACATGTCTTAGTAATGGCTACTAGATCAAACCCATTTATCTCTATGTGTGCCATTAATTCATCTATCTTGTTACGAATGCTTCGTACATTCAGAAATAGCGCTTTTAATTTTAACTTTTTACTATTTTTCCCTGATATGGCCTTAGTCGCTAATGCCCGGTTACTGTTGTTAAACTCTCTGCCCCTTCTTGACACAATCTGCTCGATCTTACCCAAATCTCTACTCGGCTCCACAGCCTTGACTTTTCTCTTCAGACTTCTAAATTTACTCTGAGCTGAACCCTCCCTACCCCTTATTAGCTTAAAGCCCTATCTACTGCCCTAGTACAGCCTATTCTTCCACTCAGAATGGAAATGGTGGCTATTTTCTTGATGATTAGATCCAATGTGCAGAGACCGCACCAGATGGGAAAATCCCATTAACCGTTAGTATTCCGTATATATCAAAAGAAACATGGTGATCATCGGATTTTTAAAGTTGAGGTGGAAATTGCATATGTGCATGTGTGAGAGAGACGGTGTGTGAGTGAATGAGAGGTTGAATGTGAAAACTAGCCAGATATCTTACATATAATAACCACAGAGCTCTAGTGCAATGTAGTACTATATCATATGTCTATGCTGAGTTAGCTGATCTGTCACGATAGCAGTTGTGGCACTACATTCGGCCTCAGTGTCAGCTTGTCTCAGTGATAGCACTCTTCTCTCTTGGGATCAAGTCTCACCTCAGAACCTGAGCACACAAAATCTAGGCCGACACTTCAGTGCAGGACTGAGGGAGCGCTGCATTGTCGGACGTGCCGTCTTTCGGATGAGACGTTAAACTGAGGCCTATCTGTCTACCTGTTCCAGTGTATGTAAAAGACACTTTTTCAAAGAAGAGCATGGAGTTCTCCCGATGTCCGGGCCAACATTCATCCCTTAACCAACACATCAAAGCACATTAACTAGTAAATCAACTCATTCCTGTTTGTAAGACCTTGCTGTGCACTTCAAAAGTAATTCATTGGCTATGAAGTACTTTGGGACATCCTGAGCACATGAAAGGCATTTAATTTGAGTCTATTGTGTGTTTTTAATTTATTCATGGGATATGGGTGATGCTGGCAAGGCAGCATTTATTATCCATCCCTGGGGGTATTAAGAGTAAACCACATGGTTTGGGCCTACTGTCACATGTAAGCCAGACTAGGTATGGGTAGCAGGCTCCCTTCCCCAAAGGACAACAATTTATGGTCATTTTCTGCTGCTAGCCCACAAATTACCACAATGATTGAATTAAATTTTACAACTTGCAAGGGTGGAATTATGAGCTGATGATCCCTAGGCTTCTACTTCAGTTCCATAACCACTAGGCTACCATACAACTGTTTAGGGTGACTGAACCTGAGCTCAACTACAGGTCTTTTGACTGCTCTGTGACCAGGGTAGCAAGGGTTGGAGAAAACACTGCAAGTAACATGGCCCCAGTTCAAAGTTCAGGAAATAGGTAGTGACTGACAGCAGGATCAGAAGTACCTCCTTATTCCCCTCCTTTCCAATCAATCAATCTCCTGAACTAACAAGAAGCTTTTAAAATAACTGTTCAACACCATTGACTTGGTGTGATTTTTTTTTTGAAATACATGCATGAGAGTTCCTACAAATGTAAAATGTGTGACCTTTCCAGCCTAATGCATAAGACTAGAGAGCTCTCCATTGCTGATACAGCAATCAATTGCTTGATTTATTTTGCTGGACAGTGGTTGTGTTTGAAGTCTTAAAGAAGAAAGAACGATCTTGCATTTATATAGCGGCTTTCACAACCTCGGGGCAGCTCAAAGCGCTTTACAGCCAATTAAGTACGTTTCGAAATGTAGTCAATATTGTAATGTAGGAAACGCGGCAGCCAATTTGCGCACAGCAAGATCCCACAAACAGCAACGTGATAATGACCAGATAATCTGTTTGTGGTGTTTGTTGAGGGATAGGTATTGGCCAAGACACTGGGGAGAACTCCCCTACTCTTCTTTGAAATAGTGCCATGGGATCTTTTACGCCCACTGGGCCAACACTTTGGTAACATCCAGCAAATTGTGCCCGCAAGTACTGAGTTTCCATTAAGGAGTGTGCAGCGGTCTGTACGTTTCAGAATTTAGTTCACAGCCAGAACCGTGGCTTAGCTGTGTGCTGAACATTTCTAGTGAGTTCTAGAGTAGATAAGAAAATAGTTTTGTGAAGAGGTTTTTGTTTATTTCAGTTGCCTAAAGGAATGTTGCCCTGGACTATTGCTCAGAGCATTAGCCTGGATGGCCACAGCCTAGTTAATGTTCAGTTGGGATGAGGCATCCGAAGATTTCTGGATTCAGATTTGACTTTGGCCACTCCACTCTAATTTCCTGCGCATTGAACTACAGCTCTTTAAATAGGAACTGTAGCCCAACTACTCCAATTAGCAGAATTAATGTTTCCTAAATTAGATGCAAATGCACAAGAGGGGGTGGCACCCTGAGATAGTCAGTAACTCAAATTACAATAATAAAAAACTTCAGACATCAATTATCTCAACCTACAGAACATCACATTTAATGCAGCTGTATGGTTTAAAAAAAAATAATGTCAATTGAAATGTAGCCTTCATTCCCCATGAGGGTATTTAAAAAAATAAATCGGGGACTGTTCATTTAATCGGGCCAGTTTCACAGCCCTGCACCGTGTCCCTGTGTCAGCTGCAGTGACAGATGAGAGAGGGCCCCCTCCCATTGTACTTGCTAGCACACTCTGCAGGAGCACGGAGGCATGAATATGCAGCTGGAGTTTTCTCCACACCACGCCTCCACCATCCGACCCGGGTCCATCACAGAAGATGCTAGTTTTGATTTGGTATTCAGCACTCCACTAGTACTGATTAGTAACCTGGGAGCTGGCAAACACTTGGGACACCGAATTCCCACTGGACTGGCATCATACCTCTGGCAGGAGCCTTGGAAATCAAAAATCCAAAGGTATGCCAGGTCTATTCTGATTCTGCTAAATACTAGTTAGCCTTGTAAGGGGCTGAACCTCCACCCACTCCTTATGAGGCCAGTAACACTAAGTGGGCAAAGCCAAGGGCAGGGACTCCCTAAGCCAGGAGTTCTCTCTTCCATGGCTCGGAAAGGACCCACTGTAACACTTGAGGCTGGTTTGCCGAGAGGGATGAGGTGTACTGACCTCCAGAAGGGTGCAGGTGGTCCTCACCAGGATTGGGTCCAGGCCAGGAAGCAGCCTGGACTCCGAAGACAAGAAAGTTATTGAGGGTGAAGTTCGTCTTGGACGGTAGCACACAATGGGCGCTTTCGAATCGGCAGCCCGTTTTACACAGCCAATTTTCTTTTCCATTGGCTCAAATCGGAAATAAAATCGGACGAGTGTAAAACGGGCTGTCGATTCGCTATCGCTCATTGTGTGCGACCGTCCAAGATGAATTTCACCCCATTTTCCAGCTGCATGGAGCAGGCAGGCACCAGAGCTGCACCTGCAGTAGCGTAGGCACCTACCGGCTGGAGCCATGCAGTGAGGTGCCTTCCATTGACTCCACAAACTCCAGCAGGATCAACAGTGGAGGGCAACAACAGGCCCAATCCCAGATGTAATCTGGAACCCCAGAAGGCTTAAGCTGTAAGAGTTCACGAGAGATGAGGATGTTAAACTGTATTTATTTGGTACGTGTGTCATTCAGGTATTTAAGAGGTAATTTTACAAATTTGTGCTCCCAGTGCAAAGTTTTGCCGACTTGAAGCAGATATTGAGAATTTGGGTGCACCCCTATCCCCCTTTACAAGCGGTCTGATAGCCCCAACCGAAAAGCTTATTGGTTCCGGGCAAGCAGATCACTGGGACCTCTTCCAGGATCAAAGGCCTGCAGATGTTCGGGCTCTGGAACTATACCGAGGACTAGAAGATATACAGGCCTAGAAATTAGATCGCACCCAGATTGGTGAACAATAGGAGAATATCACACAGTAATTCATATAAATGATTTGGAGCTTGCTAATTTAAACCAGTTCTGCTTTCCGATCTGGATGGCTGTATAGTTCTTACAGAGAGAACAAACCAATAACAGCTAGTGCTGAAAATAGGCACACTGGCTGCTCTCCAAGGCTTTGCGGAAATGCTCTTTGCATTTATAGTGAACAACATGTGTTAAGAAATCTGGTGAAGAATTTAATTATAATTTTGCTGATTAAATATACATGATACAACATCACATGAGATCAATAAGTAAACAAGAGCATTTGAATAATAAGCAATTAGATCAAAAACAAAAATATTTACACTGCCAATCATGCTGATATTAATGGTTGCATAAGGATGTCTTTTTAAAGACAAGAGGCTTGAAAATCCTCGCGCCTCCTCGGCAAACAACATCCACTCCTGACCCTGCCAGAGTATCAGGGATGGGCGCGGTCATCTTAACCTAAATATTTTTGGCAGGCAACCATGGCAGTATTGGGCCATCTTGTGCACCCACTACAGGGGAGGAAGGGCAGAAATTAAAGCACCAACTGGCACCTCCGCCCACTCCATCCCCTCCCTGAACATTTCCTGAGACTGACTGTAAGAGGGCTGATAGTAAAAAAAACTGTTATGCTCAATTCCATGGTCTTCCAGGCCATGACCCCAGCCTGGAGAACTTGGTTGGCTCTATTTCCACCTCAACAGTGACCTGGACACCAAGTTCTTTGTAAGATTCGGATCGCTGAGGAGAAAAGAGCTGGGACTACAGTGATTCCAGCAGGGGTAACCATCCAGCCAGCACTGCCTCCTTGTGATGTCAGGGGCCATGTTTGAGGAGGATGGATGAGCCACCCAATCCAGGCCCCAACGTAAGATTTTGCTGTCAGACTGCCTGCTTAGTAACAAGTCTTGAATGAGTCAAATCTTCCTTCAGGTGAACATCGGGAAGACGGAAGCCCTTGTTTTCCACACCCACCATAAACTGTACTCCCTTGTCACTCATGTCATCCCCACACCCACCGCCCGGTACTCACTTAAGCTAAACAAAACCTTGCACAGCACAACTTTGCCGTCTTGTTCGACCCTTAGCTGAGCTTCTTATCCCATATCTTCTGCACCACCAACTCAGCTTACTTCCACAACACTGTTCCTACCTCAGCTTCCCCTCCCCCACCATTGAAACACTTAACTGTGCTTCTCTCACATCCAGAATCAATTACTTCAACACTCCTCTTGCTGGCCTTCCACAAACTCCAACTTATCCAAAACACAGCCAGACTGTGGCTGTCCCACACTAAGTACCACTCACCCATCACCCCGCCCACACTGACCTACACTGCCTCCCCATCGCCCAACACATTAAATTTAAAATCCTAGCCCTATTCTTAAAATCTCTCCACAGCCTTGCATCTCCTTACCTCAGCAACCTCCTCCAGCCATACGTTCCCTCCCACAACCTTCAGCCCTCTGCCTCAAGCCCGCTGTGCATCACCCCCACTTCTTTTCTTTCTTTGTAAAGCACCATGGGAAATCTTGCATGTTAAAGCTGCTATATAAATGCAAGTTGTTGTATTAAATTAATTACACAATGATCAAATGCATAGATTGTCTTCATGTGAGAGATGGCAAAGTACCAATTTGCCTTTCATTCTCTCTTACATGAACTCAACTTGATTAAACATTTTTTTGAATTGTCTTTTGGGATGTGGGTGACGCAGACAAAGCTGCATTCATTGCCAATCCCTACTTGCCCTGAGAAGGTGGTGGTGGGCCTTGTTTGAACCGCTGCAGTCTTTGTGGTGATGGTGCTCCCACCATGGTGTTCGGTGAGAATTCCAGGATTCTGACCCAGCGATGATGAACGAAAGGGGATATGTCCAAGTCAGGATGGTGGGAGACTTGGGGGTGGGGCTTGGAGGGGATGGTGTTCCCACAATGTTGCTGCTCCTCTTCGTCTTGATGGGAGAGGTTACAAGGGAGGAAGGTGTTATCAAAGTAAGCTTGGACAGTTGCTGCAGTGCAGGGGTGATAGATGGGTGGATATTGAGTATAGTGGCAAGGGCATTAATCAAACAAATCGCTCTGTCCTGGATGGTGCTGAGATTTATGAGGGCTGTTGCAGCGGCACCCATGCAGATGAGTGATGAATATTTCATCACACTCCTGCCTTGAGCCTTGTAGATGGGAGAGGGACTTTGAGGAGTGAGGAGGTGAGCCACTCATCACATAGTGCCCAGCTCTGCTTTGCTCATGTAGTCACAGTGTTGATATGGCTGGTGTAGTTCAGTGTCTGGTCAATAATGTCCCCCAGGATGTTTATGTTGGGGGAACGGCTGGGCTTTCTCTTGTTTGAGATGGTCATTATCTGGCACTTTGAGGTGCAAATGTTACCTGCCATTTGTCAACCTAAATCCAGCTACTTGCATGAGAGTTTGCCCTAAAGATCAATTCTTATACATCTTGATGTGTCACCATTTTAATATTTTTTCAAACTTCTGCCAATCAATCATAGACACTGTACCATACCTTACACAGGATCGACAAAGTTCAATGAACCTTCCAGAAACACAGTGACAAATTTCAATGTAAAAATAACTACATCTGTGATTGTATTATCTCTTAGAGGGTGAATTTCCTCTGGGCTTCTTTAGCTTTGTTGCCATAATGGAACAGAGGAGGCTGAGGGGAGACCTTATTGAGGTGTATAAAATTATGAGGGGCCCAGATAGAGTGGAGAGGAAGAACCTATTTCCCTTAGCAGAAGGGTCAATAACCAGGGGGCACAGATTTCAAGTAATTGGTAGGAGGTTTAGAGGGGATTTGAGGAGAAATGTTTTCACCCAGAGGCTGGTGGGGGTCTGGAACCACTGCCTGAAAGGGTGGTAGAGGCAGAAACCCTCATCACATTTAAAAATACTTGGATATGCACTTGAAGTGCCGTAACCTACAAGGCTACGGACCAAGTGCTGGAAAGTGGGATTAGGGTGGATAGCTCTTTGTCGGTCGGCACAGACAAGATGGGCCGAATGGCCTCCTTCTGTGCTGTAAATTTCTATGATTCTATAATAATGTCACTGGAAATACCTGTTTACTTGTGTAAATGGGGTTCCCACTGTAATTACACTGGCGGAGCTGGAGAAGCCTGTGGAAATTCTCCCCCTTGGTGTTGGCATTGCTCTCATCTGATAACATAGCCCAAGAATACAAACTGGAATGATTCGAGGACGAAATAGCACATCTGAGAAAGGGACATCCAATTATATCAACGGAAATCTCTTACTTGCATAACTCAAATCAACTGTTTAAAATTCTGAAATAAAAACAGAAAATGCTGGCAATACTTAGCAGGTCAGGCAGCATCTGTGGAGAGAGAAACAGAGTTATGTTTCAGGTCGATGACCTTTCATCAGAACTGGAAAAAGTTAGAGATGTAATAGGTTTTAAGCAAGTGCAGGGGCAGAGAAAGGGGGAAGGGGAGGAAAGAATAAAAGGGAAGGTCTGTGATAGGGTGGAAGACAGGAGTGATTAAATGACAAAAGGTATGATTGTATAAAGCAAAAGGAGATGGTAATGGAAACCAATAAAGAAACAAAACATGGGTCTAGAAGAGGTGTAAATGAGAATGGCAGAATCATCAGCAGTTGCCATCTGAAAAAATGGGGGCAGAGCTTATGATCGGAAGTTGTTGAACTCGATGTTGAGTCCAGAAGGTTGTAAAGCGCCTAATCGAAAGATGAGGTGCTGTTCCTCGAGCTTACATTGAGCTTCATTGGAAAAGTGTAAGAGGCCAAGGACAGAGAGGTCAGAGTGTGAGTGGAGCAGAGAATTAAAGTGACAGGCGATCGGAAGCTCGGGGGTTATGCTTGCGGACTGAACAGAGGTGTTTCGCAAAACAGTCACTCAATCTGCGTTTGGTCTCCCCAGTGTAGAGGAGATCGCATCGTGAGCAGCAAATACAGTATACTAGATTGCAAGAAGTACAAGTAAATCGCTGTTTCACCTGGAAGGAGTGTTTGGGACCCTGGACGGTGGGAAGGGAGGAGGTAAAAGGGCAGGTGTTGCATCTCCTGCGCTTGCACGGGGAGGGGGTGTTGGGGGTGATTGAGGAGTGGACCAGGGTGTCGCAGAGGGAACAGTCCCTTCAGAATGCTGAAAGGGGAGGGGAAGGAAAGATGTATTTGGTGGTGGGATCACGCTGGAGGTGGCAGAAATGGCGGAGGATGATCCGTTGAATGTGGAGGTGAAAGGTGAGGACAAGGGGAACGCTATCGTGGTTCTTGGAGGGAGGGGAAGGGGTGAGAGCAGAAGTGCGGGAAATGGAATTGACACGGTCGAGTGCCAAGTCAACCACGATAGAGGGGAATCCTCGGTTGAGCAAAAAGGAAGACACATCGGAAGCACTTAGTATGGAAGGTGGCATCGTCAGAACAAATGCGGCGGAGACGGAGAATGGAATAGAGTCCTTACAGGAAGCGGGGTGGGAGGAAGTGCAGTCAAGGTAGCTGTGGGAGTCAGTGGGCTTATAGTGGATGTTGGTTGATAGCGTATCCCCAGAAATGGAGACCGAGAAATCAAGGAAGTGAAGGGAAGAGTCGGTGATGGACCATGTGAAGGTGAGGGAAGGGTGGAAATTGAAAGCAAAGTGAATGAAATTTTCCAGGTCAGGGCAAGAGCAGGAAATGGCACAATACAGTCATCAATGTACCAGAAAAAGAGGTGAGGGAGGGGACCTGACTAGGATTGGAACAAAGAACGTTCCACATATCCCACGAAAAGGCAAGCATAGCTCGGACCCATGCGGGTTCCCATAGCAACACCTTTTATTTGGAGGAAATGAGTGGAGTCAAAGAAGTTGTTCAATGCGAGAACAAGTTCAGCCAGGCAGAGGAGGGTGGTGGTAGATGGGGACTGGTTGGGCCTCTGTTCAAGGAAGAAGCAGAGCGCCCTCAGGCCGTCTTGGTGGGGGTGGAGGTGGAGGTGTAGAGGGACTGGATGTCCATGGTGAAAAGGAGATGGTTAGGACCAGGAAACTGGAAAGCGTTAAAGTGGCAGAAGGCGTCGGAAGAGTCATGGATGTAGGTGGGAAGAGACTGGACAAGGGGAGAAAAGAAGAGAGTTGAGATAGGAAGAAATCAGTTCCGTGGAGCAAGAACAAGCTGAAACAATGGATCTACCACGGCAGTCCTGTTTGTGGATCTGGGGAAGGAGGTAGAAGCGAGCTGCGTGGGGTTGGGGGACTATGAAGTTTGAGACCTTGGAGGGAAGATCGCCAGAGGAGATGAGGCCAGTATAAAATTCTGGCCTGATAGTACTCCCTCTTTTATTCTGGTTAATGTTCTCCCCCTTTCCTCAGTCTCTCTGTTCCATACGCCATCTACAGTGGACAAGGCAACTGGACAACATTCTCTTAGGCACCACATTTGCCATTCTGACATTAGGGAGGTTTGCAAAACTAGCTCAGGGTGACTCTTCCCCTGATTCACCCCTTGGGAACCCTCCTGGTCTCCACAGTTCATCCCTCCACAGCACTGTGGCTGAGATCATTGTCCCATCACAGCGCACTCTGATCGTACCCTATGCTGCTGCGAATCACACTGTAGATACTTGCAGACTCAACAGAGCCGGGACCAATATTCTCGCGGGGAGGTTTGTTAGTGCTATTGGGGAGGGTTTGAATTAGCTTGGCAGGGGGATGGTACCAGCATATAGGAGTAGAAAAGAGGAATAAGGTGCATAAAAGAGTGAGTGTGTTGGATAGTACTAGAGAAGATAGTACTATAGGTGGTAGTAGTACCATATTAGATTGGAGCAAGACTATGAAAAATTAAAAAATGCGTTTAGAATGCATGTACGCAAACGCACAAAGTGTGGTGAATAAGGTTGGTGAGCTACAAGCACAATTAGCAGTGTGGCAATATGATGTTGTGGCAATAATGGAAACGTGGCTTAAAAACAGTGAGGACTGGGCACTTAATATTCAAGGGTACAAGGTGTTCAGAAAAGATAGGGAAGGAAAAAAGGGAGGTGGGTGGCAGTGCTGATTAAGGAAGACATTGTAGTGTTGGAAAGGGAGGATGTTCTTGAGGGGACAAGGACAGAATCTATTTGGTTAGAGTTGAGGAGCAAACGGGGTATGTATGATCACGCTATTGGGGGTATTCTATAGGCCTCCAAATAGTGAGGTGGAGGTAGAGGAAAAAATCTACAGGGAAATCGCAGAGATATGCAAGAGCTATAGAGTGGTGATATTGGGGGACTTTAATTACCCAAATATCGATTGGGATAATGCTAGGGTAAAGGGAAAGGAGGGGGAGGAATTTCTGAAATATGTTCAGGAGAATTTCCTTGACCAATATGTTCTTGGCCCAATTACAAAGGAGGCATTGCTGGATCTGGTGCTGGGGAATGAGGTGGGCCAGGTCGGCCAAGTGTCTGTGGGAGAACACTTGGATACGAGTGATCATCGCATCATAAGATTTAGATTAGCAATGGAGAGGAGCAAGGAACAATCTAGAGTGGAACTTCTAAACTGGAATAGGGCTAACTTCAATGGGATGCGAAAGGATCTAGCCAGGGTAAAATGGAACCAAAGACTGACAGGAAAAACTGTAACGGAACAATGGGTGATCTTTAAGGAGGAGATGTTCCAAATACAGACTAGGTACATTCCAACAAGAGGGAAGAGCAAGGGAACCAAAGCAAGGGCTCCTTGGATGATGAGGGAGATAGAAAAGATGATGAAACAAAAAAAGGTGTATGATGCATGTCAGGTGAATTCTTCAAGGGAGAACCAGACCAAATACAATAATGTGAGAGGGGATGCGAAGATGAAAATAATGAAAATAAGATTGGTAAAGAGAGAATATGAAAGTAGAATGGCGGTTAACATAAAAGGGAACCCAAAAATCATCTACCAGCATGTAAACAGTAAGCGGGTAGTAAGAGGCGGGATGGGGCCTTTTAGAGACAAAGAAGATAATATATGCTTAGAGGCGCAGGGCAAGGCTAGAATATTCAATGAATACTTTGTATCGGTGTTTAGTGAGGAGGTGGATGCTGACAAAATATCGGTAGAAGTGGAAAAGGTAGAAGCAATGGAAGGGGTGAAAATTGATAGACAGGATGTACTAGAAAGGCTGGGTATGCTTAGAGTGGACAAGTCGCCTGGTCCAGATGGCTTGCATCCCAGGTTGCCAAGGGAACTGGGGGAGGAGATAGCGGAAGGGCTTGCCATAATTTTACAATCTTCCCTAGATGCGGGGGAGGTGCCCGAGGATTGAAAAGTGGCAAATGTGACACCATTGTTCAAGAAAGGGTGTAAGGACAATCCTCGTAACTACAGGCCGGTCAGTTTAACATCAGTGGTGGGTAAAGTTTTAGAAACAATAATCAAGGAAAAAATTAACGGGCATTTGGAAAGGTTTAAGCTAATTAAGGAGAGCCAACACGGGTTTGTAAAAGGCAGATCGTGTTTGACTAATCAACTGAATTTTTTGATGAAGTAACAGAGAGGGTTGATGAAGGAAATGCAATGGATGTTGTCTACATGGATTTTCGGAAGGCATTTGACAAAGTACCACATAGAAGGCTGGTTAACAAAATTGAGGCTCATGGAATAGGTGGGTCAGTGGCAGCTTGGATAAGGAATTGGCTTAAGGACAGAAAACAGCAAGTTGTGGTAAATGGCTATTTTTCAGACTGGAGGATGGTAGACAGTGGTGTTCCCCAAGGGTCAGTGCTGGGGCCACTGCTTTTTTTGAGATATATAAAATGACCTGGATATTGGAAAACAGAGTAGAATTTCTAAATTTGCCGATGACCCCAAACTTGGGGTTATGGCAAACAGTTATGATATCATCAATCGACTGCAACAAGACATAGAAAGGCTAGCAGAATGGGCAGACAAGAAGCAGATGGAATTTAATAGAGAGAAGTGTGAGGTGATGCGTTTTGGCAGAAAGAACAGGGAGAGGCAATATACACTTAATGAAACAGTTTTGAAGAGTGTGCAGGGACAGAGGGACCTCGGAGTTAACGTGCATAGGTCCCTGAAGGTGGCAGGACATATTGAGAGAGTGGTTAACAAAGCATATGGGATCTTGGGCTTCATAAATAGAGGTGTTGAGTACAAAAGTAGAGAAGTTATACTGAACCTTTATAAAGCGCTGGCTAGGCCACAACTGGAGTATTGCGTCCATTTCTGGTCAACACACTTTAGGAAGGATGTGAAGGCCCTTGAGAGGGTGCAGAGGAGACTTACCAGAATGGTTCCGGAGATGGGGGATCTTAGCTACAAGGACAGGTTGGAGAAGCTGGATTTGTTTTCATTCGAGCAAAGGAGGTTGAGGGGTGATTTGATAGAGGTGTACAAGATTATGACGGGTTTGGATAGGCTAGACGGGGAAAAGCTGTTCCCATTAGTTCATGGAACAAGGACTAGGGGACACAGATTTAAGGTTTTGGGCAAGAGATACAGGGGGGACATGAGGGAAAACTTTTTTACGCAGCGAGTGATGAGGACCTGGAACTCGCTGCCGATGGAAGTGGTGGAAGCGGACACACTCAATGGTTTCAAGGGGAGACTGGATAGGCACTTGAGGGAAATAAACTGGCAGGGCTATGGGGATAGAGCGGGGGAATGGGACTGACTGGATTGCTCTACAGAGAGCTGGCACGAACGCGATGGGCCGAATGGCCTCCTTCTGTGCAGTTATGACTATGACTTGCACAGCTCATATCTTGTGAAGCCAAATGTCACTCACTATCTGATCTTGTATTTGGCTGCCTACGATCCAACCTGTACTCTTTAGCATTTGGCTTCGGCCCAGCAGACCAAATGCAACATTCTATGCAGCGGGGGATGTAGAATTACTCTGATTGAGTTGAAAGGCCTGCTTTCAAATAACACTATAAAAACAGGAATAGCTACAAGGAATGACAAAACATTTAAGAGGGATGTATGTGCTACTGAATTACCCGATAGTCCTAAAGTTATAAAGAGAGATAACTGTAGACTTATTGGTGTCCCTCAGGTAGGTACTTGAACAAAGTTATAAGAACTATCTGTGCCCCTGGAACCTTGCCCAACATAAATCTCCACCTCAGATAAGATATGAACATTAATCTGTAAAGAATTGCTACATTGAAGTCCAAGGCTTGAGTGCTCCAGGATAAAGTAAACTCCATTGGTACAGTCACAATTTTGGCTTTTGTATCTTAGATTAGCCTTAGGAGGTGAGTCCCGCTGTGTTTTCGACAGTGTCTTTACTAGCCTTAATATCTAGGTAAATGCTCAGTAACATGTCTAGGATAATGAACAGAAAAGCCTATCTATTAATTATTTTATGTTACGGGAATCATCCTGTGCCTCTGCAGGATCTCTAGTCAGTCTTCAACGAGCGACGGCACATCAGATCAGTCCTTGTTCTAGATTGAATCTATTAGATAAATTCATGAAAAATTAGCCAGCAAATATCTAACAAAAATATATTTAGAGTAGGAATTCTATTAATTATCTCCTCAAAAGGAAAATAATAAAAGGTTGTAACTTTTCTGGTAACCTGTTCTTTTATAAATAACATTCATGTGCTCAGTTCTATTCTTGTATTCTTCCTAACTGGGGGAGCTTGCTATTCTACCTACTCTTTCTGTGAAGATTTCAATCTGTATTCATAACCGAACCTATCATGGAGGCTGAATCGGCATTAGTTCTCCCGATCGTCCGCCATAACTTTGTCAGAAAATCTGTGGACACCTCAGAGAAACAGAATAGAAGCCATTTACGCCATTTTCCCGGGGTTTCTGTGGATCTTCCACTGAAGTTACGGCAAATGATCCGAAGAACATCGCCCCTACCCCATGAAATTCAACGCCCTATATAATTAAAATCTGTGTAATGATCACTCGCTCAAGCTTCTTCTCATGGAAACAGTAACAACAAATATCACAACATATGTATTGATACAGGTTAGGACAGTGCTTTTTAAACTTGTGTTTTGTGCCTGAATTAAAGGGACAGCCACCAGACACAACAGCTTCATTTTTTGTCACAGGCACACACCTCAGCTGTAGTATTGATGTTGCCCCTGCTCCCTCCACAGTGGGTTGAAAGGAATGCTTTCCTTCCTGCTAATAGTGGGAATAAAATAAATTGGCCCTGAATTTCCGCAGGGGTTCTGCTAATCTCCTGCTGAAGTTACCTCCACGGAAAATCAGGGCTATTGTCTCCACGCCACTAAATTGCATTTATGCACAATATTGTAGCACTAAAGATCTGGTCCATTAAAGAGAGGCTAGAAAACCCTCTAACTGAGAGCCCCCAAACTCCCCTTTCCTTTGAAACACTGTAGCCCCTATAGGTGGCTCATGTTACAAAATAAATCTTAGAATAGAATCATAGAATCCTGCAGCACAGAGAGAGACCATTCGGTCCACCATGCCTGTGCCAGCTCATTTGAAAGTTACCACTCCCCTGCGCTTTCCCCATAGCTCTGGATTTTTTTTCCTTTTCAAGTATATATTCAGTTCCCTTTTGAAAGTTACTATTGAATTTGCTTCCACCACCCTTTCAGGCAGTGCATTCCAGATCAGAACAATTCGCTGTGTAAAAAAAAAATTCTCATCATCTCCCCTCTGGTTCTTTTGCCAATTAACTTAAATCTGTGTCCTCTGGTTACCGGCCCTCCTGCTAGTGTAAACAGTTTCTCTTTATATACTCTTATCAAAGCCCTTCATAATTTTGAACACCTCTATTAAATCTCCCCTTAACCTTCTCGGCTCTAAGGAGAACAATCCCAGCTTCGCTGGTCTCGCCACATAACTCAAGTCCATCATCTTAAGAAAAGAACAAGTACATTTTTATGTAAGTGTATAATTGGCTATTAAACTACAGGTCATGCACCTGGAATAATTCATACATGTAATGTTTCACATAATAGATGCCCACAGAATGTACGGCTCCACAGTTCATTCGAACACACTCTTAAGATCCAGTATCAGAAGCCACAAATAGACTTGTTAATATTTAATCGGTAACAGTGTGTTCTGAGAGTCTTTCATGGTCAGTGGTAAATATCCTCCATATTTTGTTGATTTGACACAATGTCAATTATGCTCCTTTCAGATGCAGACAAGATGACGACAGCACTGATTGCTACTAGCCCAATGAGTAAACTGATTCAGTGTAAAACCAGTCTCTGGCAACCTTGGTTAAAAGTTCAAATTATACATCAAACTTAAAATCAAAAGCTTCACTTGGCCGTGGCTTCCACACAATACTTCAAAGTTTCAGTTACTTTCATAAAAAATTGCTTTTTTGTTTCCTTCGACTCTGCTTCATGTAACAGCACATCTGGCTTTTGTTCCAATCACAGGTCACCTCACTGCTTCCCACAAAAAACAATGAGGTTTCTGTTTCTGCTCTCCATTCCCTCTATTGATTTAACCTTGTACTTCAATTTTACACACCACTTCAAGCTGCATACTACATAAAGGATTTTTCAAATGTACGTTTTCAGCTATTCATTGGAAATAGTGAATTAAATTTCAAGGCACAGAAATACTATTTTATTGCAATTTCTGGATCTTAAAAGCAAACTCACAGAAGGACCATAATTGGACAGGCATCATGGGAGGAAAATCCGTGGCCGTTCTGGTGATCTTCCATTGTAACTTCGGTGGGAGTTTGGCAGATCGACTGCGAACTCGGAATTCTGGGTGCCGACCTTGTACCCATGTTTCCTGCATGGATTTATGGGGGTGGAGCAAGTTTGGAAATACAAAATCTACAATTGTACTGCCTGGAGATACTCATGGCTCAAGAGACCACAATATATATATATTTCACAATCTGACTTTTTTACACTTTACTGAAATCCTAGTGGCAAAACATTATGAAGGAAGTGGTAACAGGGCACTTAAAAAGTCATAATAATCATTAGGCAGAGTCAGACATGGTTTAATGAAAGGGAAATGGTATTTGACAAATCTATTAGAGTTTTTGGAGGATGTAACTCGCATGGTAGATAAAGGGGAACCAGTGGATGTATTATATTTGGATTTTCAAAAGGCATTTGATAACGTCCCACACAAAAGGTTGTTACACAAGATAAGAGCTCATAGGTTTGGGGGTAATATATTTGCATGGATAGAGGATTGGTTAACGGACAGAAAACAAAGAGTAGGGATAAACGGGTCATTTTCAGGTTGGTAGGCTGTAACTAGTGGGGTGCCACAAGGATCAGTGTTAGGGCCTCAGCTATTCACAATCTATATTAATGACTTAAATGAAGGGACTGAGTGTAATGTATCCAAGTTTGCTGATGCTACAAAGCTAGGTGGGAAAGTAAGCTGTGAGGAGACCACAAAGAGTCTGCAAAGGGATATAGACAGGTTAAGTGAGTGGGCAAGAAGGTGGCAAATGGAGTATAATGTGGGGAAATGTGAGGTTATTCAGAATATTTTTTAAATGGTGAGAAACTATTAAATGTTGGTGTTCAGAGGGATTTGGGTGTCCTTGTACACAAAACACAGAAAGTTAGCATGCAGGTACAGCAAGTAATTAGGAAGGCAAATGGTATGTTGGCCTTTATTGCAAGGGGGTTGGAGTACAAGAGTAAGGAAGTCTTGCTGCAATTGTACAGGGCTTTGGTGAGACCACACCTGGAGTACTGTGCACAGTTTAGGTCTCCATACCTGAGGAAGGATATACTTGCCTTAGTAGGGGTGCAACAAAGGTTCACTAGATTGATTCCTGGGATGAGAGTGTTGTCCTTATGAGGAGACAATGAGTAGATTGAGCCTATATTCTCTGGAGTTTAGAAGAATGAGAGGTGATCTAATTGAAACATATAAGATTCTGAGAGGGCTCGACAGGGCAGAGCTGAGAGGCTGTTTCCCCTGGCTGGAGAGTCTAGAACTAGGGGACATAGTCTCAGGATAAGGGGTCGGCCATTTAGGACTGAGATGAGGAGAAATTTCTACACTCAGAGGGTTGTGAATCTTTGGAATTCTCTACCCCAGAAGGCTGTGGATGCTCAGTCGTTGAATATGGTCAAGGCTGAGATCAATATATTTTTTAGTCTGAGGAAATTAAGGGATATGGGGATTGGGCAGGAAAGTAGAGTAGCCATGATCTTTTTGAATACCCCTGCTCCTATTTCTTATGTTTTTATGTTCTAAAATTGGATCAATTACTTATCATTGCGGGTTTGGGTGGCATCCATTTCAACCTGGTAGGATATTCAGTTGATGCATGTGCTCAGGCCCATGGAAGACACATGGACAATAAAACTGGTTCTACGGACAGTGAAGAGTACCGAAGATCAGAACCGTTTTGAACAAACTCATGTCCATGGTTTCCTGTGATTTGCGGATGGGTTTTCCTCCGGAAAAGATTCGCCACTGGAGGTAGGTTGGAACCACTTCAAACCTGCCGCAGCCCCAACCTGTTTTCCTGGATCAGGGCTGATTAATTATGCAGGGTGGGCTCCTGCCACCAAGAGGGAGCTTTCCACTGCCAAAGCAGAAGATGAAGTTTTGCTACAGGGGGACACCCACTGCAGTGCCATGAAGAGGAGAAGATGACTTAAATGAGGCAAAACACCCTGAAGACTTGTGAACATTTTTCAATGAAGGACCAAGGCCTTCAACAGGTGACTGTTTTGGACCTTCTATGGGAGGAGGAGATGGCCGCCCCAAGGCTTTCCCTCCACTCAAGGAACTAGCAGGCCTTCTGCTGCTGCTCCATAGCCTACTACCACCTCTCTCCTGGTGGTCCCTCAGTCGGCAGTAGCAGCACCAAAAAGGGAAGTTGAATGGGTTCCCAGCCCCATCTGCTTGCCATCATTTACATGCGGTTGAGCAGTCTAGGATTGGGCTGCCTATTTACCTGCTGTAGTAAAGGAAGGGAATTCGAGGTTGGCAGTGGTATGGGCGGAAATGCAGCTGTCGGCCCCACTGCCCAATTGTCCTTAATTTTCTGCCCGATATCAACCAGTTAAGGAGAGGAATATCCACCCCTTGAAGTTTTTGCTTTTAAGGCAATTATACTTCTTGCGCTTATTTCAACTTGAAGGATTGGTCAACCTCGTACTTATGGTAGATTCATCTTATTATTCTGGCACTCAAATTGGGCAGCTCTACGACTGCCTCAGTTGCGTCCAAATTTGATTTGCACTCAGGACATCACAGTGCTGATTACTGTGGGCACCCTAGCGAGAGAAAAAAAGCACTATTTTCACATGGAAGTTCACAAAGGTATAGTGATACAGCCAAAATGATCACCAACAGTCGCCAACGCCACTGGAACAGACAGCCATCACAGTAGACCCAAAGGTATATACTGCTCAACAGTACCAGCCTCTTCGTAAGGTTTACTTCTTATCACTGTACTCCTGTATCACGTACACTGAATGTGCTTTCTGTATACTATTCCAACAGCGTATAAATATATGACTGTACTCAGGAACAACTGCAATTTAAAAAACAAATAATGTTATTTTGATAAAGAGAAAAATGATGAATGTTGGAAATCTGAAGTAAAAACACAAACTGCTGGGGCACCTTCCCCAGAAGAGTAGAAGAGAAAGAACTGGTGGGCAAATTGTCGCAAATTGCTCTTGTACAATTCCCAGGAGCCCATTAAAGAGAAATGGTGCAAAAGGCCAAGAAGCGGATTGTCTGTCAGCCCTCTCAGTCCCAGCATGGTGGTTAGCACAGGAGAAGGCTAAAAGGGTCAACAAAAAAAACCAAGAACATTTAAAACTGTGGGTTTGAGATGCAGAAAGACTTTAATTTATAGAGCGCCTTTCACAAACTCAGGACATCCCAAACCGCTTTACAGCCAATGAAGTACTTTTGAAGTGTAGTCACTGTTGTAATGTAGGTACCGTACCTAAGCAATGGTTTAGACGGCTGTTGCATGTGACTTGATTGTTATTTGTGCGGTATTTTTGGATCAATGCGTGTGTTGTGTTCCTGAATCTAAATGAGTACATTGTCATTTAACAGTAATAAAATTAATTATTGGTAATAGAAGTTCATAGTGTTGAAAGGAGTATGACAGATCATTTTTTGTGGCTGTGCAGTACAAAGAATGAGTTTTCTGCCAGGGGTTACTGAAACATCTCTGAACAATCCCACAATGCATAATAAAAAAATTGCATAATGAGAATGTGGGATAATTAATGCTGTATGAAACCTTAACATCACAACTCTCATAAATTATGTGGCTGAGATACCAGCAGTGAACCCTCACACTATCCTGGTCCCTACCTTAAGCCAGACAGCTTTATTGCCTAGCTAGTATGAGAAAGAATTAGCTATGTACATATAATTGCACAGCAGAAAAATGACAGCACTCCCACAACTAATTTCCTCAATCCTACTTGGCTACAGAGCTCGCATTTACAGCAAAGCCTCTGCATGAGCATTTGTTTAATAGTGAAAGATATCTGTTGTTTTAGAAAATTCATCTTCCAGACTGACAGGTCCCATTTGGTTGAAACACAAAAGTGCCAGCATTGCAATATTGCCTGTGAGATGTATTTGTTGGTGCCAACAGGCCACTGCACTATCAGGGCCACTTGCCAGCTGGAACCTGAAACTGGGTAACCATAAGCACAATCCAGCAAGAGTTCAGCTAATATTGCATTCATCTGCACTTGCAGATACTAGTCTTATTAATTCTGGACTCATGTCCCTGTTTACCAAGTTGACAGTGAATGGAGACATCTGAGTCACATGAGCTGCTCCAATCCCTTATCTCATCAGTCACAGTTTCATGTCTATCTGCATCAGTGTTAAACACCTCAATCTTCTCTTTTGGATTAATAGGTTGCGTTAATCTGCATTAAGTAGCAAAGACCCCATCCTGAATGAAAAAACCTTTGTGCTTTATTTCATGTAACATCATCAGGGGCAAGCCCACAGTGAATAGGAAGTAGATTAAACAAGAACAAAAACATTTCAGAAAAAAAAAGCACAGTAGATGAAGAAAACTACAGTGGAACAAGCAATGCTATTCAAGCTTGGTAAAGCAAATTATTGTAATGTTTAAACCCATTTAGACGGATTACATTTCCCATATTTTCCATAAGGACAGGAAAAGGACAAGTCTTAATCACAAGTCTTGTTTACAAAAGTGCAACTTAACTGACCCAGTTTCAGATCTTGATGACCCAGTTACACTGCAGATTTTGCAATGAAAACTGTATTTAATCAATGAAAATCTGCAGCAATCGCAACACAATTCAATCTGACAGAAGTGGTGTGAGACCACTTTAAGGAGCTAGCTTCACACTACTAACTGCTACTATTTAACTACAACCAGGCAATGAACCTTTAAAACTTTATAATACTAGCAAAGCTACAATTGTCTCATTAGCTCTTTGCAAGCATTTAAAATTTCACTGGCAATTGAAATGCTGTAGAACAAAGCTTTGCATATGCTCCTGAAAGCAAATAGTACAATATAAAAACTCACTACTGGAACATGCTAATATTGAATAGTGCTCTACCCAACTGTGCTATACCTAACCGATACACAGTAGAAAATGTAGACGAATCTTCCATTCCCCAAGAGTGACATTCCTTTTGGCAAGCACAAAATGTCACCAAATAAAAGTTACTTTGGGTAACCACGTTCATTTGTTGAATTTTGATAATGGAAGGATAAGTTAGGCCAGTAACTTTAAAAAATCATTTCATGTTAATCTCTCTTCTCTTATTAAATTTAATGTGAATCCCTTAAATATTTCTCTAGCACTGAAGATACACTTAAAACAACATTGTAAAGACAAATTGCACCATCATGGTGAGGAGGTTTGCACGAGGAAACATTTCCATTTTTAGCCGCCCAATCGGAGCATTCAATACTCAGAAGCAAGGTTCGATGCAGAGTAAAATTTCCTTCTACTCTGCCCCAACAATGGGCTTTAAATTCAACCTAGAATGAACCTGCCCTACTGCATCTGGGTGACAACTTCCACCTTCCCACACCAGTTACCGGCACTTGGAAATTCCACAGGGGCTCTCCGGTGGAAATGGCGTAAGCGGCTAAAAACAACTATTTCTCTGAAGTTACAGTGAAAGACCTGGAGAACCCTGTGGAATTTCAGGGCCCCTGTGACCTCTTGGAGCACCTCATTCAAGTAGCTATTCTTTATGTGTAAGGCTAGACAGTGAATGTTGGCAGGCTATTACACCACAAGAGGCATCACCGACACACCCAATCCTGTCCTCAGCCAATGTCTACATATATATATTTCCAGCATGGGGCACTGGATACTAATCAACAGCAAGTAACCAGATTATTTTTCCTTTCCTAAACTAGAGCATTGGTGTCAATTGTAACCATCACACTAGCTGAGATCAACAGACCAGGGACTAATCTGGGACACTGTTAGTCTTATGCCTCAGAAACTCACTTTCCTCAATAAGCTGAACCAACAAGGGATCTCTATACGTTGAAATGAGTCAACAAGATGACGGGGTAAGATGAAAAATGCCTGCAATAAGATGACATTTTTCTAACTCCTGTGGTACTTCTTAAAATAAAACAATGTGGAAAGTGCAGCTCCACAAATTCCAGAGATACATCACAACTTCAAAAGAAACAAACACTGCTTAATGCAAAACTGAATTTGAAATCCATGATCACTCAAGTAATGAACCCCTTTTGAGGCGGCAATAAAAGCAATATGGTGGAGACAGCAACTTTAATTTCATCTCAGCAATTCTATTTTCAGAAAGAAGTCCATGCAACAAAAAGGTCAATATCGATTTCTCTCTTGCGAATCACTTTATTGAAGACGACAGGGATAAATCTACATTTTTTCAGCCATCTGTAATACTGCACATTGGAATGACGAAAATCCATTGGTGAAGAGGTCATTCAATCCTCAGCTGGAACTCCAGTCCCAGCCAATGAAGAAGAAAGCCCACAGAGTAATTAGTGGGAGCAGAAAGTTTAGATCGCACATTTTTCTTATTTCTTGCAAAACAGCCTCCAAGTGAAAACAAAATTTCCCCCAATGGTAATCATGTCCTCCTGTTTTAATTATTTAATTCCCAGGGCTTGCTTTCAGGGCCAGGAGACTCACTGACTGAACAGCCAGACAGAATGTAATTGCCATCATAAATTTGTGTTCAGATACTACAAGTCAAAATGCTGTCAGAAGCCTCGATTGCAAAATACAGAAGTGAGTGAGAAAAAAAAATCCTTTTCCAGTGCTAAATAACTAGATGAAAGTGGTTTCTGTACCTCCGAGTGGAATCCTTTCAATGGAGTGGAACTCACATACCCAACTCATGGTTGGTTACACACTTCTCAACAATTAAAACCTTTTTCAGTTAGATGGCACTGGGGGCAAAAAATTAAATCACAAGTGCATTTTACTTGAACTGAAAGGCAAGAGACAAGAATGCCACTGTAGACTTCAGAGGGTTCAGGAGAAGGTCAGACCCGCAGATGTTATCTTCGGAACAACAGATGCGATTGACTAGTGGCCTGCCACTCCACCAGAATGGGGCCTTGTCGCCTCATGTTTGAATTAGGGCAAGCTTCAGATGGCCTGTCGCCATTCCAAATTATCCACAGTCGTCCTGGCAAAACAGCTCTACGCCTGCCATGTTGTAGCATGGCCCTCCAGAATCAAAGCATTTGGCTTGTTACAAAAAGGTGCACACCACAATGAATGTCCAGCAACATGGTGGTTAAACGCAACTTGGAGCCCTGATCAAGTAGCACTGTAACTCCGATAGAGAGGGTATATGTCAGGCACTTGTGATGTACAAAAAATAACTCGCTCAGTATAAAAGGAGCACACGAGTTATGTCACCAACATCTTAAATGTATTATTTTTCACCCGATTTATATTTTGTTTATACTGATTTATTTTAAAATTAAAATAAAAGTTATTTTGTAAACTCTTATGCGAGATCGGCATGGGAACGGACCCTGTCACTGATGATGCAGGCAGGCGGCGATCAGTGCCGCAGGCAGCACAGTCTGTGCCTCCCCGACCAGTCGTCTCACTGCAGAGCTCCATAAAATAATGAAACCAGAATGGGGAGCACTCAGGAAAGATAGAGCTGTGGGTGGGGGGCAGATAGACGGCAGAATGGACGAGAAGAAATCATAGAATCATACAGCACGGAAGGAAGCCATTTGACCCATCGTGCCTGTGCTGGTTCTTTGAAAGAGTTATCAAATTAGTCCCACCCCCCTGCTCTTTCCCCATAGTTCTGCAAATTTTTCCTTTTCAAGTATATAAATACTTGAAGGAGAAAAAATTTCAGGGCTATGGGGAAAGAGTGGGGGACTGGGACTAACTGGATTGCTCTTCGAAAGAGCCAGTGCAGACTCGATGGGCCAAATGTACTGTGCTGTACTATTCTATGATTTCCAAGGATATGGGAAAGGAATAAGCCAACAAGAAGGACCGAGAGCTGCTGGCAAAAAGTGAGTCCGAAAAGAGCAGAAAGAGGGCAAAATAATTTCAGCAGCGACACTAACGGGCTATAGGGCAACAGATAGAAATCACTGTCATAAACCGCTGGCTGTACTCCTCATCTAAATGTACACACAATCATAACGTTATTACAACACACGAATACTCCCCACATACACAATGAAATGACATGTGACGTAGAAAAATGGCCACCACCAGGTACTGAGGTGTAGAGAATTGCTGCCAGTAGATGTCACTTCTTCTACTAAACATACCAGCACTACCTAGTGGCACAAACTAGGAACTGCACTTGACTGACTAAGTGTAAAAATGTCATGTGGTTAATTAGATTGGCACAACAGCGGATATTGCCAAACTCCGGTTATAGTTTAACATCAGTCCAATAAAGTCACCATTAAAAGTGAGTGTTTTCTGATATTCGTGTACTATTCACCAGCGCAGTGCACTGTAGCTTCAACTTTGTATGTCACAGAGTAGTACAAATGAGTTCTTTCTTGCAGCTCCCCACACAATGGGGTAGATCTTGAATTTGGGCGATAGTGTAAAACGCGTGACGGAGCATCGACGGCTCGCTTTACATCTCTCCCGATTTTTATTTCCAATGGAAAGGTTTTGTGATTTCAGTTGACCTTTGCATCACTGTAAAATGAGATGTAAAACGGAATGCCGACACGATTGGCCAAAGCCAAGATCTAACCCAAAGAGTTCTTTATATCAGCTGTGATGTCAGCAGAGGTGCTAAGTGGAGGGCTCCTCAGAGGGCGAAGTGGAAAATCAGAAACACCCGAGCCCAATCTTACGTATCTTGTAGTGGCAGATTACAGAGTGGCATTGGCAGAGACCTAGCACCAAGGGGCCTGTCTGCCTTCTTGGCTAGGAACAGAAGAAGGAGAAATGGTAGCAAAATTAGAGACAAAATAAAAGATAAATGAGGTGGCAATAAGAAAAAGTATTTTTGTGCTTGCTAGTCCATCCCACAAGATGCAAGTGCAGTAAAATAGCTGAATGTGACAGAACAGGAATCATATGGTCCTTCAGTTCTTGCAGGCCCAGTTCATTGGTTGATAATGTGTTAACAGTGGAAAGCAGAATCTTTTATTTCCACTAATGTACCAGCCTGCATTTCTACATCACTGCAGTATTCTTCATTGCCTGGGCCACAACTGAGGCAGTAACAATTAAAATGGTAATGCAAATAACAGGAAAAGCCATGTGTAAGAGATCTTAAAACAAAACAATTTCTTCTATTATATCCTGCGCTATTGTTATTGGAAAAATAAAAGGCAGTTCCACTTGCTTAATCATCTGTCATTCCATTAACAAACATCAAAAAAGCTTTAATTCATTCTAGTGAAAAGTCCTCCTCCATATGGACATGTGATTCCATTTTTTTCTCGTCAGTGTTGGTTCTCAGGAGGGACAACACTTTGCTTTAATGAGCTTTACCAGCAGTCTCAAGACATCAAAAAGAGATAAGTTGCTTATTCTAACAGGCAACATCCACAGTCACTGTCACATGAACACCTGTCTGCATTCCCATTGCATGCAATTTCTTCAATGTGAAGCAATTCTGGCCACCTACCATGTTTTCATAGTCTTCCAGTTACTGTTTCTCTTGTTAACATTAGGGCAGGCTGGTCGAGCTGGTATTGTACATTGTCCAACTCCCTGTGAGGTCCAGGATTGAACAGCCCCTATGACAGTGTCAACGGGGGTGCATGAAGTTTTTGTGATTTCAGTTGACCCTTGCATCACTGTGGCATTGAACATTTGTCAAGAGTTTCAACTTTCTTCGAATCAATCCCATACTGGACGGCCCCTCCTTCACTCAGCTGGCAACTGGTCCACCTATACCCTATTCAACTTTTTCTTCCTACATCTTGGCCAGGTCATAGTGGAGATGGTCACCTTCATTCACAGCAGATAACCGATTGCCAGTTCTTGTACAGGAGTTTACGATTTCAGTAAATCTATGCACCTGTGAAAATCGCCCCCACCAATCAAAGGTGGTGTCATTAATGATAGACAAAAATTCAGACAACTTACACAGATAGGATAAACTAAGGTTCCCCCTATTTCGACCCCCTTCACAACTCTCTCCCCTTCTCTACTGACTAATGCTAGATTAGATTTCCATGGCATATTCCCGACCCCTCCTCAGCACAATGGCCATTATATATGTGCGAGTCTAGATAGTGAGGTTCAGGAAGGATAGAGGGCGTCACAACCAAGCCCAATCCTATCCTCATTCAATAAAAGAACAAAAAGCATCTTCCACATCCTCAGGATGTCCCAGAGCACTTTATAGTCCAAGAATTATTTTTGAAGTGTAATCACTGTTATTTGACAGGCAAACAGGACAGCTGAATTGTGCTCAGCAAGGTCCCGCTACAGCAACGAGATAAATGGCCAGTTAATCTGTTTTGTTGGTCAAGTAACCAGGAGAAATCCATTGCTCTTCTTCAAATGGTGCCATGGGATCTTTTACATCCACCTGAACAGGGAGACGGAGCTTCAATTTAGCATCTCATCCAAACCCTCCTTCTTCTTCTTAGGCAGTCCCTTGGAACCGAGGATGACTTGCTTCCACATTAAAAATGAGTTCTCAGGTGACAGATGAGTCCAATGCGGGACCTACAGTCTCTGTCACAGGTGGGGCAGACAGTGGTTGAAGGGGCGGGTGGGTGGGGTGCTTGGGTTGACGTGCGCTCCTTCCGCTGTTTGCGCTTGGTTTCCGCTTGCTGGCAGCGAAGAGACTCGAGGTATTCGGCGCCTTCCCGGATGCTTCTGCTCCACTTTGTACGGTCTTGGGCCAGGGATTCCCAGGTGTCGGTGGGGATGTTGCACTTTTTCAAGGAGGCTTTGAGGGTGTCCTTGAAGCGTTTCCTCTGCCCACCTGGGGCTCTCTTGCTGTGTCAGAGTTCCGAGTAGAGCGCTTGTTTTGGGAGTCTCGTATCGGGCATGCGGACGATGTGACCTGTCCATCGGAGCTGAGCGAGCGTGGTCAAAGCTTCGATGCTGGGGATGTAGGCCTGAGCGAGAATACTGATGTTGGTGCACCTATCCTGCCAATGGATTTGCAGGATCTTGCGGAGGCAGCACTGGTGGTAACTCTCTAGTGCTTTGAGGTGCCTGCTGTACATGGTCCATGTCTCTGAGGCATACAGGAGGGCGGGTATTACTACTGCTCTGTAGACGATGAACTTGATGCCAGGTTTGAGGTCCTGGTCTTCAAACACTCTCTTCCTCAGGAGACCGGAGGCTGCACTGGCTCACTGAAGGCGGTGTTGAACTTCGTCATCGACGTCTGCCCTTGTTGACAGTAGGCTCCCGAGGTATGGAAAGTGGTCCACGTTGTCCATGGCCTTATCATGGATTTTGATAATCGGGGGGGCAGTACTGTGTGGCGGGGGCAGGTTGGTAGAGGACCTTTGTCTTAAGGATGTTTAGTGTAAGGCCTATGCTCTCGTACTCGTTGGTGAAGGTGTTAACGATGGTTTGGAGTTCGACCTCCAAGTGTGCACAGACGCAAGCGTCGTCTGCATACTGTAATTCGACGACAGAGGAAGGGTCAACCTTGGATCTGGACTGGAGGCGACAGAGGTTGAACAGTTTCCCGTTTGTTCTGTAAATTAGCTCCACTCCAGCGGGGAGCTAACTGAGGGTGAGAGGGTCATTTCCGCAAGGAAGATTGAGAAGAGCGTTGGTGCGATGACACAGCCTTGCTTGACCCCGATACGTACATGAATTGGGTCTGTGGTGGAAGCGTTGGTCAGGATCACGGCTTGCATGTCGTCGTGAAGCAGGCGGAGGATGGTGACAAACTTTTGAGGAGAGCCGAATTTGAGGAGGACACTCCATAATCCCTCACGGTTGACAGTGTCAAAGGCCTTTGTGAGGTCAAAGAAGGCCATGTACAGCGGTTGGTGTTGTTCCCTGCATTTCTCTTGTAATTGGCGCGCGGTGAAGATCATGTCCATTGTGCCCCTTAGTGGGCGGAATCCGCATTGCGACTCTGGGAGGAGCTCTTCAGCCACTGGGAGAAGGCGATTGAGGAGGATTCTTGCGATGACTTTCCCTGTGGCAGACAGCAGGGAAACTCCTCTGTAATTACCGCAATCGGACTTTTCACCTTCCTTGAAGATGGTCACAATTACAGCGTCTCTGAGATCCCCTGGCATGCTCTCCTCCTTCCAGATAAGAGAAATTAGATCATGAATTTGCGCCAGTAGTGCTTCTCCGCTATGCTTTAGCGCCTCAGCAGGGATTCCATCTGCTCCTGAGGCCTTCTTGTTCTTCAGTTGTCGGATGGCCTTTTCAACCTCATGCCGGGCTGGGGTTGTGCCGAGATGGTGGCGGGTAGCATGCTGCGGGATGGAGTTGAGGACACTCGCGTCGAAGACAGAGTCTCGGTTAAGGAGATCTTCGAAGTACTCCTTCCAGCGGCCACTGACTGCCTCCTGGTCCATGATGAGTACCTCTCCGTTCTTGGCCCGCAGTGGGGTAGGACCTTGGGTGCTTGGGCCGTAGGCGGTCTTGACTGCGCTAACCATGGCACCTCCGGCAATGCCGCACTCCCTCAGTACACACACAAGCATCAGCCTAGATTATGTGCTCAAGTCCTGCAGCAGCGCTTATACCCACAACCTTCTGACTTAGAGGTGAGAGTGCCACCACTGAACCAAGCTGGCACATGCATACTTTCCAACTGGGACTACTAGATAGAGACAGAAACAGCAACACTGGCTGCTTATTTTCTCCTCCTTATCCCAGGAACATTTAGTTGTAATACTCCCATCATGATCAGCTAACCCAGCACAGACAAAACCTGGTATCTTCCTGGTCTGTATGACTCAAACAATACACCAGACAGTGCATTTATACACCAAGCCACAAAAGCAGCTTCAGCAGGGTTTCATTATATGTACTAAAGTTTCCGAATTTTAGAATTATTTTCTATTAAAAAAGGAAATCTCCTGCGCAATTATTACCGTTACAGGAGACCAGATGAGGTTCATAATAGTGTTGGGTAGGGTGGAGAGAAAAGGAGGGAGAAAAGATGCAAGGCTGTATAAAAAGCTTTTGCTAAAAGAAAATCATAAAAGCAGTGAAAATGAAAATTGGGAAAAGGGCATAAAAATCTGAGCCTAGATTTTTGGACATGCTGGGGGTGGAGTGGGGTGCAGGGAACGATCCCTGCACCTGAATGATGAGGAGTGTTTGCATATGCAAATAGCCTAATGCCCATTTCAGGTGTGGGCACTGCCTGGCAATTTTTTGTCCTTTACTAACATGGCGGGCGGCGTTATTCTGGCTTGTAATGAACGCCTGCCATATTGGAGACATAGGAGGCCATTTAGTGCCCGTAAAACCAGCGTTGCGTGGCCGATTTTTTGGTCCATGATTGTTATCTGCCTCCCCACCCCAAACATAGTGACCCGTATTTTCTGAAAAAATCTACGCCCTTACCTGAGAGCTCCCGGGATGCACACGCTTCCGCTCCTGGGCCTCTCCAAACTTGAAGTGTGCAGGGCCCACGTATCCCAGAGGCGCATGTAGTTCGCAGCGTCCCTGGGATCACGTGGGCCATGGGGAGCCAATTACAGAAGGGAATCTCCCTTCATACATTTGACAGGAAGACCTGTCAAATATATGAATGGAGATCACCCCAAAAACATAGTAAAACTTTAAATACATTTTTTAAATAATCACATTTTTAAAATGACTTGAAATTACAATAAATTAAGTATATTAAACAAAAATTTAATTTTTTCAAAAAAAAATTAAAGTTTTTTACGGGACTAACTAAAAATAAACTTACCTTTTTTAAAGTATTTTTAAATGATAAATCAGTGAAAAAATTTTTTTTTTTTTTACTTTTTTGAACTCTTTTACCAGGCGTAAGAATTGTAAGGGTTTTCTGCGGGCGGAGGGTCTCCAGAAAGCGGAACTATCCGCCCGCAGAGGCTCTTCTCCAGGGCAGCTGGAGAATCTGTCAAGACCATTCTTGAGAAGTCGCACAACACCAGGTTATAGTCCAACAGATTTATTTAATTTTACAAGCTTTCGAAGCAGTTCGCTCCTTCGTCAGGTAAGTTAGCAATGAGAGAATCTCCCAGAATTCACAATTTAAACACAGACAAAATCTATTCACATTTTTCCTACAACAAAGAGCACAGCCAAGACAATGAGATGTGTCCCAGGGGGTCCAACGTGTCAAACCACCTGCTGGCTGCATATCCTGTCAATTTGTGTTCTTGTGTTAGTAAAAAAAAAAAAAACACCTGGGAAGACCGGCCATGATGTCAGGTCACGTTCTGTATCGTGACATGAACCCGATATCGCGATTGAGGCCATCCTCATGAGTGCGGAACTTGGCTATCAGTTTCTGCTCTATGATTTTGCGCTGTCGTGTATCTCGAAGGCCGCCTTGGAGAACGCTTACCCGCAGATCCGAGGCTGAATGCCCCTGGCTGCTGAAGTGTTCCCCGACTGGGAGGCAACCCTCCTGCCTGGCGATTGTTGCGCGGTGTCCGTTCATACGTTGTCTCAGTGTCTGCATGGTCTCGCCGATGTACCATGCTCTGGAGCATCCTTTACTGCAACGTATCAGGTAGACAATGTTGGCCGAGTCACATGAGTATGTACTGTGTACCTGGTGGGTAGTGTCCTCATGTGTGATGATGGTATCTGTGTCCATGATTTGGCATGTCTTGCAGAGGTTGCCGTGGCAGGGTTGTGTGGTGTCTTGGTTGCTGTTCTCCTGAAAGATGGGTAATCTGCTGCGAACGATGGTACTTTTGAGGTTAGGCGGCTGCTTGAAGGCGAGTAGTGGAGGCGTGGGGATGGCCTTAGCAAGGTGTTCGTCGTCATCGATGACATGTTGAAGGCTGCAAAGAACATGGCGTAGTTTTTCCGCTCCGTGTTTAAATTGTGAATTCTGGGAGATTCTCTCATTGCTAACTTACCTGACGAAGGAGCGAACTGCTTCGAAAGCTTGTAAAATTAAATAAATCTGTTGGACTATAACCTGGTGTTGTGCGACTTCTCATTTTTGTCCACCCCAGTCCAACGCCGGCATCTCCACATCAAGACCATTCTTGACAGATCGGAAATCCCGGTTTTCAGTGCATGCCTGAAACCGGCATTTCCGATGTCCCTACGGGTGGGTACACAGCACGTACACACCCGTAGGATCGGAATATCTGGGCCAAAGTATATTGCTGAACAGAATGACAAATATGCCCAACGTTGTAAAGAGTAAATGGAATTTCTGATGTTCCTTTTACAATACAGAACTGTTTCCATTGGATACGTTTGAGTCATTGCGCAGACTCCCATTTGTGCCAAATCATCTCGTTTACACTCAGAAATAATGAATGAAATTTTAAAGCAACCACTTGGCCAGACTGTCAAAAACGTGAACATGACCTTCCTGACAGCAAAAGCATACTGCTGGCCTGTAGAGTGGGCAGACTGCTTAGTGCCCCTACAGCCAGACCCGAGATACCAGACCCAGTGGCAAATGACGCTAGCAAGAGCCTTTTTGCATTCCTATGATTGGTACTTGCTACTGGAGGAGCCCAGTGAATCTTCGAGGAGTGTTGCACAGTCTCCTACAGCGCTAGCAATAAGTTTATTATATTTCCAGAGTTGCACCTTTCAATTGGAATCGACCCTGTAGTATGAAGAGATCATAAAGTTTATTATTTACATTCTGGTTGGTCAGTATTGTGCTGTTTCAGAATTTATGGCCCCGATATTGACAGGGGTGGGTTTGGTAAGCGGGGGAGGGAACGCAGTTTCAGTCAGAAGTTCAGGTTTCCCTGCATGCTGTGGAGTTAAAACTCCGACTTTTTTTTTTTTTAAACAGGATCCCGCCCGGATAACAGCCTGATTGACCGGCTTAGCCGGGTGGGGAGCACTCCGGAGCAGGCCGCAGCCAAGGAGTCTGAAGATGCTAGTGGGAGTGGTGGGGGTGGGGTGGGGGGGGGCTGATCCCCAACCCCGGGGGAGATCATCAATTGGAGCAGAGGCTCTACTGGGGATGGGGGAGTGGGTGGGGTCCAATCCCAGGGAAGGAGGTAAGCTTGGGGGGCCGGGGGGGGAAGCACTCCTGCTCTTCCTGGCCCAAAAGCAGTGCTATAAGGGCACTTATAGCTGTCCTCGCCTCCATTGAGCTGCCGGGTTTCCCCGAGGCCTGGGAAACCCTGCTGGCCAGGGTGAAACCTGTAAAGCAGGTTAAATGTGAGGCTCCCAGCCTCATTGTAATATTTAAATGGCCAACCCGCTTCCTGGCAGCGGTTTGGCTGCCCGCCCCCTGTCCCTCCTCCGTTAAACCTGGAAGTGGGCAGGTTGGAGGCAGGCTGGGGTTGGGTTTGAGATTTTTTTAATTTTAACATCTGACCCAACCCCAACCCACCTGTTTCTGGGGGTTAAAATTACCCCTTATAAGTCAGATTTGAGAAGTTACCTTATATCGAATGCACTATGTAAAGGTCCAGGGGCTATATCATGTAGAATGCACACTGGCCAGTAAAGCTGAAGTGAAGGTTGGCACATGGATGGGTCATGGCACGCATGGTGCACGTGCTGGTCCCATGGTAGTTACAGGGAATGGAGTCAGTGCGGAGGGCGAGATCATGAATGAATTTCAATTAATGAGGGACTGAATCTGAGCCATTCAGGTCTCACTGCACGTCTGGCTGCAGTGCACACTTGGTTTTTAGCAAGTGTAATCATGCAAATGTCAAACCTGCAGCAACTTAGCAGCTTGCCGTTAGATGTCACACACGCTGTCCATTCACCTCTGGGACCTGGGTTTGAATCCACTCCAGACTGATGCAATGGAATGTTCTTCTCTGTTGCCAATAAGGGTCCCAGATGAAATAAATTTGTGCAATCTCAACCAGGGGCTGTGAGCCCACAGCATCAAACTATACATCACAGAGCACAAAGAGTTACCAAGTCAGCAATCTCGGGAATGCTGTTGTTATTCTATGGGGATCAACATGATTGAAGTGCATTAAGCATTTCATTTGCCCATACCATTGATGCTGCAGTTTCCTCCAAACTTCAGAATGCCACTGTGCATGTGCAGGTATGTAACAGCGATATGTCATGTGTGCCCTCGTACACATGCAGTGGCACTCAATGTCAGAGAAAACAGAGCATGCAGCTCCTTTCATTTGCCACGCAAATTTAAATCTTCGATCGGTTTTAAGGAACATTGCGACGTGAAATGCATCTGTTTCTGCTGCATCATGCTGGCTCCCCATGTTTTACTGGGAGTGCTGGAGATGCACCAACTTTGGGTTTGAGGATGTTAAATTCAACATTAAGTTTGGAGTTTATGTCAATACCAGCATGAAATCGGCACCACGTTTGAAATGGAACATCAGTGAAAGCCCCCATGGATGGCTGGTGTGGCAAAGGGAAAAAGTCAAACTGGTGCAGTGTAATCAGCAATGTGCCTTCAGCAGAGCAAGGGAGGGGGTGTGGGGGAAAAAAATCAGCATAAGAGCCAGTGGCAGGAAATCTAAATGGATTCTGCTCTTTGAGGGCTGATTAAAGGAATATGGAGGAGGAATTGCTCTGGTCACTTTGAATGGGAACATTATAAATACATTCAGAAAGAAGGTGTTAACAATGCCATTAAACACAACAACCACAGCAATTAATCTTCCATTATTGGGGCAGAGAGGAGGGAGCTTTACTTTGCATCTGGCCATGCCACGCCTGATCTGGAAGTTCATTTAGCTGGTGATCAATACAAAATTTGTTCAGTTTCTTAATACTAACATCCCTCACCTTAGTCAGCTCAAAATGAATCTAAAATGTGAAAAAAAAATGAAAGCTCAACTGTTAGGAAACACTTGAATACAATGTTTCCTGATTAGCTCCTTCAGTCGATCATCAGCTGGCACCTACTGCAGCAGGCACAGCCTGGGCATTTGAGCAGTGAGCACGAAAATCAGATCCTAGAGCAGCTGGCTGCTGCTTTTAAGCGTATGCCAGGAGGGAGCTCAAGAAAAACACAGAGAGGGTCAGCACTGCTGTAGGTAAACCCCTCCACAGGGACACAGCCGTACTTCCAGCACTTACACGTCCGATTAACAATTGTACAGTTCAGTGCAATTGAAGGAAACCAAGACTTCCAAATTCTACATTCAGAGGAGCTGACGCGCACACCACCTTGTAACTTGCTCAGCAGTGGTTATCTGCACTAACACAGCAGCTGCTGTTTAATTGACTTTTTGTCTCTTCAATTTAAAGTCCCTTTCCCCACCGCCCCCCCCCATGGCACTGACTCCGTGTTTCCATGGGTGACAGGCACTTTCTACTACCTTGCCCAGTGGCTACTATTCATGTGTCCGCCCCGACAGAGTGTTGGCAAGCTACTCAATCTTGTAAGACATCATGGCTGAGCCCAATCTTGTCTTCAGCCGAAGTCCACACACAAATACTTTAGCAAAGGTTGCTGAAGAGGGATCAGGAACAGAAACACTGGCTGATTTCCCCCTTTCCAATCCAAGGCACCGAGGCCAGTTGTAGACGCCTTTTCATTGCGGTAGATGAGATCAACTAGTTCAGCGCGGTCTGGGGCTCAAATGCGTCACCTTCTTGGCTGCGAATCATATACGTCTTGCACAAACTCCTGCACAATTTGCAATATTTTTTTAAATGCTGACTGATAAAAGTTTCAGCAACCAATTCTAGCAAAGAATCATCGAGTGGTGGAGTCATTCCAAAAGCAGCTTTTGTATACACCGCTCACTGAAGTGCTTGTGCAATTCCCAACCGGTTTCAAGCTGAGCTCAAGCAAGGAATGTTAATACACCAGCTTCCCTTCATCTCTGCAGAAACAAGCTCACCTCAGGTTCAGCATAACTACCGTAAGATCAAATGTAGAAGTTGGCACCTCCGAGCAGGGTTATACGACTGTTGAAAAATCAGACTGTGACTTAGGCTTTAATGCAAGAGGCCCTGAGCCACTTAGCAGAAAGGCATGGGTGTGGCCTATTTGCCAGTTTCTGTGATAATCGCCACCTGCTCCAACAGCTGTTCAAAGCTCACAAGACACAGGGCTTCAGCAAGAGAAAATCAGGACTGAGCATTTCTAATTAGGAGGCCTCAAGTCCCCGCACGGTGGCTCTGCAATGTAACTGCGCATTATCAAGGAAGGAAGTTCAAACCCAATCTCTGCTGAGTTGCTCTGGACTTTGCACAGTGTGGACCAACAAGATGAAGAGAAAAATCAGAGGGATAGCTGGCATGGAGCTGCTGTCGGGCAACTCTCGACAGTTAGAGAGCAACATTGGGAATAGGGTAGCCATTGAAAAATAGAAGGAATTCACACCCTACAAAAAGTTAAAATTCCAGTCATCTTTAAGTGGGCTTTAAAAAAGAAAATGCAGATTAGGCAAAATAGAAATGTATAGCACGGGGGAACAAGTATAATCCTCAAAATAAAAGAACTCGGGGACGTGACAAACAAGGGGGAAGGAATGTACTACTGTGCATCCACTTGTGCACAGGATCTCTACTCCAGAGGGAGAAATTATCAGGGAATATCTTCAACTCCATCTGAATCATCACTCAACAGGAACCATACTACCAGTCAGCTGATAAGAGAGAGACAGGCCACTGCTTTCAAAAACAAATGATCTTTCATTGTTCAATGAATGGCTTCCTTTGAACGCAATCTGTTTAAGAGCCAACACAAACATGCACACACAAGAAGTAAAGGTTTATTCCCACATTTCCTACAATTACAGCAGCAAAGCTCTCCAATGCTGCCTTTCATTTTTAATTCCTTTTCCATACCCAGCAGCAACAAGTGACCCTAACTTTACCAGTAAACCTCAGACTTCTCTTGCCAGGTCCATAAAACAATTGCTCCTAAAAAGCCCTTCAGACATTTTCGTGCATGACAAATTACGTTCAATTCATTCAAGTTGTTCTGGTTATTTCCGATTTTCAACTGTGTGCAATTCCCTTTGTTATATACAACAACAAATACAGTCAAGGCCTAAATTCAAAGCACCACATAGATAGGAATACTGTACGTAACTCAATCCCTGTCGGAGCAATGCCATTACCTCAGCCATGAGTCAGCCAAGTCCTCAGAAACAAAACAGCTGGAATGAATACACAAGATTCAGCTTCATACTGAATTTCAGCCCAATCTTGATGCTTAAAATATGCCAAATTTATGGATAAAATATAAAAATTGCTTTAAATGACAAGCTTACTATAGAGCACCTTTCCAAGTAGAGTTATTAATGTGATATTTTAGATCAATGAAGTGCAGCTGTCATCTATTCAACCCTGCTGCCTCAGTCTGTCTTGGTTAAGATAATCAAGCTATTCCTGCTATGATTTTTCTGGGCCTAGTTTTGTGTCAGAGAACTGAATCAAAGCTAGACTTCACGGACGAGTGGGTTTGCCACAGAAACATCGAACAGGGACATCCCGGTACTAAAGTTCCGGGAGCGGGAGGAATACTAACGGTGAATCATATGACAAATGATTTTGACATACTCAATTCCAGTTATGGGCAGATTAAACTGCTCAGAATCAAACTGAGTTTGATATGGGTCAAGAAATGACAAGGATGAGAGATTGGGTAATGCAAAGGTTTGCAAGCAGCTGCAGAAAGATGGATTGTGACTGTGGCACTGAACTAGAATTATTAGGAAGTAAACCCAAGTAAAAAAAAAGTGATATATATTGTACTTGCACATTGTTAATTGAACACTAGAAGGCCCCTCTGACGGTAGCAAGCATTCTGCAGCAATTACACTCCAGGGCCTCCTCTTATAATGCCTGCTATATCTAAAGAGGGAATGTTCCAGAGAGTCTGAAATGAAAGCAGCTATTACATTAGCACACCACCCAAGTGCTTGTTGGACCTTAAGAAAATAAACTGAGCCCAGTTCTCCTCAAGCCTCAGTGGGAAAATTAACAATTCAATATGGTTCTGAGCCATACAGAATCAGATGACGATTCTCGAGTCTGTGCTCAATTATCTGATCTTAGTCAGGGCTGCAGTTGGGGTGCTGCAGGTGTCCTCAGTAGCCTAAGCTAGGAAGGAGAAAATCTACAAGGGCTCCCAATCCTGAGGTGCATCCGTGGACATTGAGGGAGGACATGATCGGACTCAACTATGTTGCCCTTTGTGGTTCAATAGCCTGCCAATACTCACTGTGTAAGCTCACACACAAATAACTTTCACTTGTGCAAGGTACATGAGGGGGGCTGGCAACCATGAATCCAGCGAATGTTAGGACCTCTAGGGAGGAGGAGAGGAGAACAAGAGTTCTGAAGCATCCCGACAGCCTGACTTGAAAGGACTTTCTTACAGTAGTCTGCACACATCGGACTGCATATTGATTAAATCCTCAGTTTATCCAAGAAATAAACTTTCAAACCCACAGACAATTTGCCACCCTGACTATAACTATCATCCCATCTCTCAGCACCGAGACACTCTCATCTAATTGTGGAGATTGTGATCACGCAAACCCCAGTCCATTCACATTTCTCTTCGTCATTGCAACGCAGATAGAGTTTCTCCTTCTAAAGCAATAGAAAACCCACTTTGTTATTGAGTTCAAGAGATGAACCACAGTAGATGTATGGAGCATACAAAAACCCTCACCATGGCTGCACACAGAAAAATAGAAGAAATACCCTAAAAGACCTGCTTTTATATAAAAGACTTGCATTTATATAGCGCCTTTCACGACCACCAGACATCTCAAAGCGCTTTACAGCCAATGAAGTACTTTTTGAAGTGTAGTCACTGTTGTAATGTAAGAAACGCGACAGCCAATTTGCGCACAGCAAGCTCCCACAAACAGCAATGTGATAATGACCAGATAATCTGTTTTAGTGATGTTGATTGAGGGATAAATATTGGCCAGGACACGGGGGATAACTCCCCTGCTCTTCTTCGAAATTGTGCCCTGGGATCTTTTACATCCACGAGAGCGCAGACCGGGCCTCAGTTTAACGTCTCATCCGAAACACGACACCTCCCGACAGTGCAGCACTCCCTCAGTACTGCACTGGAGTGTCAGCCTAGATTTCTGTACTAAAGTCCCTTGAGTAGGATTTCAACCCACAACCTTCTCACTCAGAAGCGAGAGTGCTAACTCAGTAGGCCAGGCAGCATCCGTGGAGAGAGAAACAGAGTTAACGTTTCAGGTCGAAGACCTTTCGTCAGAACTGGAAAAAAGCAGGAAATGAAATAGGTTTAAAGCAAGTATAATGCTGGGAAAAGGGGGAGGGGATGAAAGAACAAAAGGGAAGGTCAGTGATAGGATAGAAAGCAGGGGAGATCAAGAGACATTGAGAGACATTAAGAGATATTCAAGGCAAGAGGAGGTGGTAATGTGACAGGTTGAGGAACAAAGGATGGCTCTAGATGAAGTGTAAAATGCGCTGGCAGAATGAAGGACAGCTGCCAGCTTCTGGGAGGGAAGAAAAAAAGGCCAAACAAAAGGGTGGATACAAAAATAAAATTAAAAAAATATATATATATATTATATACTATATATATGTGATGGGGGCCGGGGTTATGATCTGAAATTGTTGAACTCTATGTTGAGTCCAGAGGGCTGTAGAGTGCCTAAATGAAAGATGAGGTGCTGTTCCTCGAGCTTACGCTGAGCTTCCGTGGAACAATGCAAGAGGCCGAGGATGGTGAGGTCAGAGTGGGAGTGGAGCGGAAAATTAAAGTGACAGGCCACCGGGAGCTCGGGGTCCCCCTTACAGACTGAACGGATGTGTTCTATATATATCACGCCTTTCACGACCTCAGGACATCCCCAAGTGCTTTACAGCCAATTAAGTACTTTTGAAGTGTAGTCACTGTTACACTGGAAGGAAAGGCTAAGTGCGTTGTGTGTGTATAGGAACTGCCTTGACTACACTAGGGCTGTATTTAATCATCATTGCAATTCTTCAGAAGCTACAACCCAATTAATAAACATTAACTCTTAAGAATATTGAAAAACTTAAAAGAAGGATTGGGTGGTGCAGTGGGTTAGCATGATGACCTTTCCTCTCCAGGAGTGGGTTTGATTCCAGCTCAGACCTAATGGGACGAAGGTCTCTGCTGACTGTAAATGTCCTAAATGAAATGACTAGCAAAAATGGGTATGGTAGCGTAGTGGTCATATTACGAGACGAGTAATCCTGAGATCTGGCAGAGAATGCGGGCTAAAAATTGGTTTGCCCCCTGGAAACGGACGCGGGGATCGCAATGCATGATCAACATGCGCTTGTTCAAAGTAATGCAGGCAGCACGCTAACTTCATGCTGCCTGCTGATGAACACGATTGTGTTCAGCCTGGTGCTGAACACACTGCTGAATGGCTGAACGCTCAGCAGGGGGCCCAAGTTCATGCTAGCACCAATTAAAGCTAGCCTAAACTTCTTAAAGGCAGCCTACACCTCTTAAAGGGGAGGTGCATTCAGCCTGCAGCAGTTCATTCAACTGGCTGGGGAAGAGAGTCAGAGCAGCAAAAAAAAAACAATGATGTCACAATAGGGGAGAAAGCACGTTCCAAGATTCTCCAATGCAGCACTGGCGGCCTTGGTGCAGGAGGGGAACACGAGGAGCAAGGTCCTGTTTCCACAGGGGGTCAGGAAGCCCTCCAGGCAAATTCGTAAAATGCAATGGGTGCAGATAGCTGTCGTGGTGAGTGCAAGCACTATAGCCCCGAGGACCTGGACGCAGTGCAGGAAGAAGTTTAATGATCTCACACGAGTTTGTTCTCAAGCATCTGATGCCAACACACACCTGCTCCAACGCTCCCCCCACACCCTCCACCCCAACCTTCCAGGCTCCGTGGAACCTTCCAACCAAGGCCTGGAAGTGGGTAGCTCCAAGATGCGGCAGCATGAAAACACGTGATACCAAGAGCGTAATCAAAGGTGGCTCTGTTTGAGAAAACTATCCCCCTGCTTCTGAAGTATCGAGCGACATAAAGAAAGTGGAGCGGTTGTCTTCCACATTTCACAAAGATATTTGAACATGTTATTCACAGCCTTGTGATGTTTAATAAGGAATGTTGTGCACTGGGTTAGCTCTTGGGATTTTCATATAGTGACTGGAATTTGGCTACTCTCGGAAACAAAATTTATGTTGTCTTTTGTTATGCAATCAAAAGGAAACAGCATCAATAAAAATGAATGAGGAAAAAAACATATTAGCTGATTAGTTTGACGTGCCAATATACTGCACCGTGGGATGTGAATTTGCTCCTGCACCTCTCACACATCCCGAGTTCGACCTATTCGTGCACGAAAGAGACCAGAGTCTAGAAATGAATGTGTGCTATTAGCATACAAACATTCAACGGAGGTGTAAACCTATTTAAAATAAAGCATTCGAATAGCGGACAAAATAATGTCACACAAATGTGTTATGTATTCATACGCTAAGATCTCCCGCAGTGACTGTTACACTGTGCAATGGCAGAGACCACAGGGCACATGAACAGCCTGTCTTCTTGGCCTATGATGAAAAATAAATAATTGAAAATATGCATGGGTGGAGGAAAACACAAGCACTCACCAGCCGTCATCTGCTTCAAGAATACTAAAGTACTGTAAATTAAAGCAGACATGAAGCTAGTGTTCAACAGATGAATTACACAGAGTCACGGCTAATGTTAACTGACTGTGTAGGAACAAAAAATGAGTATCTGAAAGGTTAAATTTTATGAGTTTCAGCTATCAGTCAGATCAATATCCACATCTTTACAAGGTAGTTGTTTCAGGCGATAGGCCCCTTTGAATATGGAAATCGGGGTCCTATGCTGTAAATAGGACCCTGATTGGCATTTTAGGTCAGAACTGCTTGGAGACTGCGCAGTGCAGACTTTGACCCGTTCCATGGGTGATGGAGGGGAAGAGGTCCAAGTCTTGAATTATTTTTGTGGGCCCGTTTGGTGCCCTGCAGCTTCCCTGGCGAATTTAAATGAGGCCGGAGCCTCCAGATCGTGGGGGGCTCATCGCCACCGGAACAGACGGCCGACTGAAGTGTCAAAATCTACCCCCACATGTGTTTATACTGCTTTTAGGGAAATTACTTGCTCAGGGAGTAACCATGGAAGCCACCCATTGTGGTGGGTCTTGAACTCTTTGGAAGCAGCAATGCAGCATACTTTACTTTATTGCACATGCCATCAGAATCAAGGCTGGTGTCACCTGCAGGGTGGTAAACACTTTGAGAGCAACTGAAATCACAAGGTTTGGCGGGCAGAGAAGGAGCTCTGGAGCTTTGCCCTCCATTCCCACATCACACATTGCACCTACAATAAGGTCAGCATTTGTTTGGTTTTGAATTAGGTATTTATTGAGACGTACAAGACACTTCTAGTAACAATACTGTGGAAGAGGAATTCCTAGAATGTTTACGGGATGGTTTCCTGGACCAATATGTTGAGGAACCAACTAGAGATCAGGCCATCTTAGACTGGGTATTATGTAATGAGAAAGGATTAATTAGCAATCTTGTGCAAGGCCCCTTGGGGAGGAGCGATCATAATATGATAGAATTCTTCATTAAGATGGAGAGTGAAGTAGTAGTTGACTCAGAGACTTGGGTACTGAATTTAAATAAAGGAAACTACGATGGTATGAGGCACGAGTTGGCTAGGATGGATTGGGGAATGTTACGTAAAGGGTTGACGGTGGATAGGCAATGGCAAACATTTAAAGATCGCATGGAAGAACTACAGAATTTCTTCATCCCTGTTTGGCATAAAAATAAAATAAAAAAGGTGACTCAACTGTGGCTAACAAGGGAAATTAGGGATAGCATAAGATCCAAGGAGAGGACATATAAATTGGCCAGAAAAAGCAGCAAACCTGAGGATTGGGAGCAGTTTAGGATTCCGCAAAGGAGGAATAAGGGATTAATTAAGAGGAGGAAAATAGAGTATGACAGTAAGCTTGCAGGGAACATAAAAACTGACTGTAAAAGCTTCTATAGATATGTGAAGAGAAAAAGATTGGTGAAGTCAAGCGTAGGTCCCTTGCAGTCAGAATCAGGGGAATTTATAATGGGGAACAAAGAAATGGCAGACCAATTACATACATACTTTGGTTCTGTCTTCACAAAGGAGGACACAAATAACCTCCCAGAGATGTCGGGGAACATAGGGTCTAATGAGAGGGAGGAACTGAATGAAATCAGTATTTGTAGGGAAATGGTGTTAGGGAAATTGACGGGATTGAAGGCCGATAAATCCCCAGGGCCTGATAATCTACATCCTAGGGTACTTAAGGAAGTGGCCCTAGAAATAGTAGATGCATTGCTGGTCATCTTCCAAAATTCTATAGACTCTGGAACAGTTCCCATGGATTGGAGGGTAGCTAATGTAACCCCACTATTTAAAAAAGGTGGTAGAGAGAAAATGGGGAATTATAGACCGGTAAGTCTGACATCAGTAGTGGGCAAAATGCTAGAGTCCATTATAAAAGATGTAATAGCAGAGCACTTGGAAAACAGTGACAGGATCGGACAAAGTCAACATGGATTTACAAAAGGTAAATCATGCTTGACTAATCTACTGGAATTTTTTGAGGATGTAACTGGTAGAATAGATAAGGGAGAACCAGTGGATGTGGTGTATTTGGACTTTCAGAAGGCTTTCGATAAGGTCCCGCATAAGGGATTAGCGTGCAAAGTTAAAGCACATGGGATTGGGGGTAAGGTACTGACTTGGATAGAAAACTGGTTGGCAGACAGGAAGCAAAGAGTTGGAATAAACGGGTCTTTTTCCGAGTGGCAGGCAGTGACTAGTGGGGTACCGCAGGGATCGGTGCTAGGACCCCAGTTATTCACAATATATATTAACGATCTAGACGAGGGAACTAGATGTAATATCTCCAAGTTTGCAGACGACACAAAGCTGGGTGGGCGTGTGTGCTGTGAGCAGGATGCAGAGAAACTCCAGTATGATTTGGACAGGTTGGGTGATTGGGGAGATGCATGGCAGATGCAGTATAATGTGGATAAATGCGAGGTTATCCACTTTGGTGGCAAAAACAGGAAGGCAGATTATTATCTGAACGGCAATAGATTGGGAAAAGGGGAAGTGCAACGAGACCTGGGTGTCCTTGTGCACCAGTCGCTGAAGGTAAGCATGCAGGTGCAGCAGGCGGTTAAGAAGGCAAATGGTATGTTGGCCTTCATAGCGAAAGGATTCGAGTACAGGAGCAAGGATGTCTTGCTGTAGTTGTACAAGGCCTTGGTGAGACCACACCTTGAGTATTGTGTGCAGTTTTGGTCGCCTTATCTGAGGAAGGATGTTCTTGCCATGGAGGGAGTGCAGCGAAGATTCACCAGACAGATACCTGGGATGGCAGGAATGACGTATGGAGAGAGATTGGGTCGATTAGGCTTATATTCGCTAGAGTTTAGAAGAATGAGAGGGGATCTCATTGAAACTTATAAAATTCTAACAGGACTAGACAGACTAGACGCAGGAAGGATGTTCCCGATGGCGGGGGAGTCCAGAACCAGGGGTCACAGGCTAAGGATAATGGGTAAGCCATTTAGGACTGAGATGAGGAGGAATTTCTTCACCCAGAGAGTGGTGAACCTGTGGAATTCTCTACCACAGAAGGCAGTTGAGGCCAATTCATTAAATATATTCAAGAAGGAGTTAGATATATTTCTTAAGGCTAAAGGGATCAAGGGATATGGGGAGAAAGCAGGGACAGGGTACTGAATTTGGATAATCAGCCATGATCACATTAAATGGCGGAGCAGGCTCGAAGGGCCGAATGGCCTACTCTTGCTCCTATCTTCTATGTTTCTATATTTCTATTAAATGTAAGCCAGGCACTAAAAGTGTGACTTTTAAAGCAGAAGTCTGTTTTTTCACTTATTTCCATGTCTTATAATGCAGAGGCATTAGTTAGCACCATTTTTAACGAATTTCTATCAGCAGCAAAACAAACATCTAATTGTAGCTCCGATCCCACCCACTGCGCCGGCTTTATCCTGCCCCTGCTCCAACTTTGGGAAAATGTAGCAATTCTGGACATTTGGCTACTTAAAATTAAAAGCCTTCATGTAGCAAGTCAATCTGTGCCACGCTGCAAAGAAAATAAATGCCCAGTGAGTTTCCCCAAAACCAGATTCTAGAAACTTCTTATTTGGAGGTTTACCAATGTGTTCACATTCTTAGAATTGTTACATTTGGAAATGGATTCAAGACAGCACACAGCAGCTGCACTGCAAAATTGGCTGCAAGTGTGTTCACCTCTTCAATTTGCTGACAGCTAAATACTACTCTGTAAATTCAGTGTGGTACATTTTCTGCTTCACTGCCTGGAATGAAAATCGGGCGGGTTCTACAATAGGTGGCCGATTTACCACCATGTTCCCTTTCAAGAACATTGTGGGTAATTTTGACTTTGGGCAATAGTGTCAAACGAGCGGTATGGGAACAGCCGCCCGTTATACACCTCTCCTGATTTTAAAAGAGCCAGCACAGGTACGATGGGCCTTATGGCCTTCTTCTGTGCTGTACGATTCTGTGATTCTATGTATAAAGGGCATTTGATCCGATATCATCCGTTTTACACTATCTGCCAAAGTCAAAATGACCCCAATGAAAGTTTAAACTAGCAGTGTGAGCTGCTAATCCTTTCAGAGTTGGTGCTCTTCTGGGCTGTTGGAATGTATCAAAACTTGCTGTAGATCAAAAGGTCACCAAGAATTCAAGTTCTGTTTAATAAAATGCACAAACACAGGCACTCACAAATCCATGCACAGACCCTTCACACACACACACACACACTTGCAAACTTACAATGGAAAGCATCTTTTTAAAGAGTGTTGCCATTTTGGGGAGTAAGTAGAATCAGATGCTGGAACAACCTCCTCAGGAAACTTCACTTAAAAGCAGAGCACACTGGGCCACTGAAGAACATTGGTGCCATTACCTACACTGTCGGGTGGAAATTCCTCTGAGCAGCAAACGTAATCACGATCTTTAGGAACCTGATTACAACGTAGCTACACATAGCAAACAGAGAAACTCTTCCTCCAAGTACTGCTGCAGCAAAATGCTTGACAAGATGATTTTAAGTCAAATTATAAGAACAAAATTAAAATATGTGTAAGTAGACACCACTGGTGACATATTGATGTGGTCACATCACAGATTGCACCACATGCAGACTTCGCAGGGTACAAACATGGGGCAAAACTTTCAATGAGTTGTTATGAGCTGGAACGCACTGCATGAAAGGGTGGTGAAAACAGATTCAATAGTAACTTTCAAAGGGAATTGGATAAATACTTGAAAAGGAAAATTTGCAGGGCTGTGGGGAAAGAGCAGGGGAGTGGGACTAATTGGATAGATCTTTCAAAGAGCTGGCACAGGCACGATGGGCCAAATGGCCTTCTTCTGTGCTGTAAGTGTCAGCTGTGGATCAGTTGGTAGCACCCTCACCTCTGAGTCAGAAGGTTGTGGGTTCAAGTTCCACTCTAGGGACTTGAGCACATAAAGCTAGGCTGACACTCCAGTACAGCGCTGAGGGAGTGCCGTCTTTCAGATGAGACATTAAACCGAGGGCCCCGTCTGCTCTCAGGTGGACGTAAAAGATCCCATGGCACTATTTCGAAGAAGAACAGGGGAGTTATCCCCCGGTGTCCTGGCCAATATTTATCCCTCAACAAACATAACAAAAAACAGATTATCTGGTCATTATCACATTGCTGTTTGTGGGAGCTTGCTGTGCGCAAATTGGCTGCCGCATTTCCCACATTACAACAGTAATTCCACTTGAAAAAAGTACTTCATTGGCTGTAAAGTGCTTTGAGACAACCGGTGGTTGTGAAAGGCGCTATATAAATGCAAGTCTTTCTTTTTTCTTTAAGATTCTATGAGCTTCGGTGGGGGCATAAACGTGCGCTATCGGATTGGCCGCCCACGATACACCACGCCCAATTTTCCTTTTCGTTAACTTCAATTGTGGTGTATAACAGGAGACCGATGCATTACCTCCCGTGTTACACCCCCTCCCTCTGATGTTGAAGGTTCTACGGTTTGTTTCTGATTAACATCCCATCCTCAACTATTTACATGCTTGCGAGCACAACTCACGTCACTGGCTTATATATCATTAGAGGACAGGCTCCAGTGAAACCCACCTCTTTTGGTGGGACGTGAACATTCTGGAAGCAGCAGGGCTGCCTCGTTAGCTTTAGCACCCTGCCACTAAAGTTGGGGCTGCCGTCTATGGCAGCGTGGTGCTGTGCTCAAGTATTTCTGGACATGTATTTACCCCACCGCTAGCTGCTGCTGGCAGTCCCAACCAACTCCAGCAGCAGCACTAGAAGGTAAAGGAGGCAGCATTGCTCATTCCAGAAGGTCTGAGATGCACCCTAGAGATGAGGTACAAGACTTGCCTCTGAAGGCAGAGGCAATAATTATTTCTATGACTGGGGGGCAGGCTGAGTGGCACAGTCTTCCTGTGCAGACCCATGAAGCAATTTTTAACTTGCTGGCCTATATGTGCTTTCCCCAACCACTGAAAAAGGTATGGCTGACAGGAACAAAGAGGCTGCCCTGACTACAGCGTCATGATACGAACAAGCTGCTTTAAGGGTGGCTTTCTTCCTCTGTCGCCGGATGTCATGTGTCATAATTTTGTTCTGGCTATGACTGAACTCTCTACCCATGAACAGAGGCCAGCTAAGCGGTGTTCACATTGCTGGCCTGTAAAGATCTTCCTAAAATGTCGGCAAAGGCCCACCCCCAGAAACTTTCATTCACAAGGCAATTAAATACATACTTTGGCTCTGTCTTCACAAAGGAGGACACAAATAACCTCCCAGAGATGTCGGGGAACATAGGGTCTAATGAGAGGGAGGAACTGAATGAAATCAGTATTTGTAGGGAAATGGTGTCAGGGAAATTGACGGCATTAAAGGCCGATAAATCCCCAGGGCCTGATAATCTACATCCTAGGGTACTTAAGGAAGTGGCCCTAGAAATAGTAGATGCATTGCTGGTCATTTTCCAAAATTCTATAGACTCTGGAACAGTTCCCATGGATTGGAGGGTAGCTAATGTTACCCCACTATTTAAAAAAGGTGGTAGAGAGAAAACGAGGAATTATAGACCGGTAAGCCTGACATCAGTTGTGGGGAAAATGCTAGAGTCCATTATAAAAGATGTAACAGCAGAGCACTTGGGAAACAGTGACAGGATTGAACAAAGTCAACATGGATTTACAAAAGGTAAATTGTGCTTGACTAATCTACTGGAATTTTTTTGAGGATGTAACTGATAGAACAGATAAGGGAGAACCAGTGGATGTGGTGTATTTGGACTTTCAGAAGGCTTTCGATAAGGTCCCGCAAAAGAGATTAGCGTGTAAAGTTAAGGCACATGGGATTGCTGGCAAGGTACTGACTTGGATTGAGAACTGGCTGGCAGACAGGAAGCAAAGAGTTGGAATAAACGGGTCTTTTTCCGAGTGACAGGCAGTGACTAGTGGGGTACCGCAGGGATCGGTGCTAGGACCCCAGTTATTCACAATATATATTAATGATCTAGACGAGGGAACTAGATGTAATATCTCCAAGTTTGCAGACAACACAAAGCTGGGTGGGCGTGTGTGCTGCGAGGAGGATGCCGAGAAACTCCAATATGATTTGGACAGGTTGGGTGACTGGGCAGAAGCATGGCAGATGCAGTATAATGTGGATAAATGCGAGGTTATCCACTTTGGTGGCAAAAACAGGAAGGCAGATTATTATCTGAACGGCAATAGATTGGGAGAAGGGGAAGTGCAACGAGACCTGGGTGTCCTTGTGCACCAGTCGCTGAAGGTAAGCATGCAGGTACAGCAGGCGGTTAAGAAGGCAAATGGTATGTTGGCCTTTGTAGCGAGAGCGTTTGAGTACAGGAACAAGGATGTCTTGCTGCAGCTGTACAGGGCCTTGGTGAGACCACACCTTGAGTATTGTGTGCAGTTTTGGTCGCCTTATCTGAGGAAGGATGTTCTTGCCATGGAGGGTGTGCAGCGAAGATTCACCAGACTGACACCTGGGATGGCAGGAATGACGTACGAGGAGAGATTGGGTCGATTGGGCTTATACTCGCTGGAGTTTAGAAGAATGAGAGGGGATCTCATTGAAACTTATAAAACTCTAACAGGACTAGACAGACTAGATGCAGGAAGGATGTTCCCGATGGCGGGGGAGTCCAGAACCAGGGGTCACAGTCTAAAGATAAGGGGTAAGCCATTTAGGACAGAAATGAGGAGTAATTTCTTCACCCTGAGAGTGGTGAACCTGTGGAATTCTCTACCACAGAAGGCAGTTGAGGCCAAGTCAGTAAATATATTCAAGAAGGAGTTAGATATATTTCTTAAGGCTGAAGGTATCAAGGGATATGGGGAGAAGGCAGGGACAGGGTACTGAGTTTGGATGATCAGCCATGATCTCATTAAATGGCGGAGCAGGCTCGAGGGGCCGAATGGCCTACTCCTGCTCCTATCTTCTATGTTTCTATGTTTCTACAACAAAACTTGTGAATGTTTCACTTGTGTCAATGTTGCCTCAGGCAACGTTCTCGCTAAGCTGTGCAGCGGTCTGGAGGTCCTGCACAGGCCGCTTACAGGTTATTCAATGGAAATAACCGCGCATGCGCGAAAAATTGAATGGGCCACGCAGCCAGTTATAGGGCCCGCGCACCAAAAAAAATTACAGGGAACCTTGGCCTCAGGTGCTGTGTGCGCAATGCAACTCAAAAGCACCGGCAGCATCAACGCACTGCAGAACCACTTCCGGTGGACATAACAATCTACAAAATAATAAATAGACAACTGGTTTCTTATTGGGTTTCAATACCCATGGACATGGCTTAGTAATTGTGCTGGTTTCTATTGTGCTGAATCAGTGCTGTATATGTTGTGGAGCGGATTTGATAGTAACCGCAAACTGCCTGTGTGCGAGATTCGCAGTTCACTAAAATGTCACTTTTATGACTTGCCAGTATGGCCACAAACCTTTCCCAATGTCGGGGGGATTCCACAGGCGAAAAGCCCACCTGCAGCCAAGCTCCAATATGACGGGAACAGAGCTATGTGCCACAAGTGCACGCTGTTTAAATTCACCACCACTGACAGTTTCAGTTCGAGGTAGCCAGTGAAAACCCAGGTCTCAAGTGTTTGCCCCTAACCCTGGCAGAAAAAGCATTAGATCATTTATAATGCAGATAGGGGTTAGCTGTGGCTCAGTTGGTAGCACTCTCGTCTCCGAGTCAGAAGGTTGTGGGTTCAAGTCCTACTCCAGAGACTTGAGCACAAAGTCAGTGCAGTACTGAGGGAATACTGCACTGTTGGAGGTGCAGTCTTTTGGATGAGACGTTAAACCGAGGCCCCGTCTGCTCTCTCCCCTGCTTTTCTTCAAATATTGCCATGGGATCTTTTATGTCCAATGAGGTGACACTGGATGGCGACTTTGCTGGAAAGACTTGCAGCCTGCAGAAAGCTCAATCTGTGCTGGGAATGCAGTCAGCAACAGCTTCTGCCTGAGGAAAGTGATCAGCTGTGAGGTGGGAGCTTTTATACTACACTTGATGCTGTCAACTAATCAGCTGGATCAATGGCTACTGAGCTCCCGCCTCAGTTTGACAGGCGTGGTTCCCGAGCAGCATGAGTCCCGTGGGCCTCCAGTGAAATTGGAAAGGTACGATCAAAAAGACTCCTAAGGGTCCAACAACAAGGTAATAATCCTTTAAATTGGGTCGCCCGCCTCTGCTGGTCAGGTCTCTGCCGCGCTGACAGACGCGCCCGAGGGAAAGGTGCGTGGGGGTGGGATGACGGCGGGTTCCTGACCCGCTCCAAGAAATGTCAACTTTCCCACTCGACCCGCCTCCAATCGCGCCCGCACGGACCCTGGAAAATTCCGGCCGAAGTGTCTGGAAGTCGCCCCCTATGTATCAGAATTGCCGAGTGATGAAGTGTTCATTCCTGTGCCTGACAGTTTTATTAAAATCCAGTCACAAACTGAGAAGGAATGGAAGCAGGGAGTCAGTTTCCAGAGCACTAAAGGCAGCAATAAGCCAGACAACCTGTTTATTGTGTGTTAAACTCAGTGCATCAAGAAAAACCTTTTGTCAACAATTACAGACAGATAGGGATGAATCATAAGACTTCACAGTGACCTGATCAGCTGGTTTACAAGTTGAAAGGGGATTCCAATACAATATTGCTTTTACAAAGCCCTGCACAGAATGAGCAAAATTGCTATTACTCAATCTTCAGCTTCAAATCCTATAATCCCTTGTGTGCGAGATCCAACAAAAAAAGAGAAATCCAAATATTCAGAATTAAGGCAACAGAACAACAGATTCTGAGCCATGCTCCCGCCCATCTGTTCTCATTATCATTCCTGTACTGGTATCCTCCTCGCTCTGAAGAAAGCTGCACACGTATATTTTTGTTGGCAATTATATACAAAATAAACAAAAGGTGGCTCACCTCCACAGAGAACTTTCCAGAACCTTCCCCATATCTGAATGGAACAATTTGGTGAGAATCAGGATTACCTGCAAAGCACATTAAAAATGCAAAGTGAGTACGTTGCACATTAAATGAAAGCCGCGCAAAATCCTAATTTATACCAACATTAAATGAAATCAATCCCAAGAAATCTGGAATGCTAACAGGTTTGTTTAAAGAATATTAGATTTGACAGTGAGAAATGTGGCATTCAGATGGCACGAAGGGCAAATTCAACAGATGGTGTGGTGTAGTGTTAAGCCAGACAGGCAAAGATGGCCACAGGGTCAAAGGTTTCCACTCCTCGTTGCTATTCAGTGACCTCTGTTGAAAGTACAGTGTATGTGGGCATCAAGTAAGGACAAAGTTGAGCTTGGCTCTGAGGCCTACCTTGCCTCCGCCATGGTTCAGTAACCTGCTGATCCCAAAATCATTAAATGCTATAGCACAGAAATAGGCCAGTCAGCCTACCAAGTCTGCACCACATGAAAGACCTAATCTAATCCTATTCTCCTGCTCGCTCTCCATACCCTTTTAATATTTCTCATTTTGAATCAACTATCTAATCCTCTTGCAACAGAATTTATTGGCCCTGCTTCAACAACGTTTTGCAGCAGAGAATTCCACATTCTAACCACCATCTGTGCGCTTTTAAATTTCATTGGTGGGCACTCACACCACAATGGGCACATCTTGCACACCCGCCAGAGAAGTGTGTTCTGTTCCAACGCGGTTTTGATGCTGCTCTTTTTCTAACTAAACACTTAACCTTTTATCATCAGCACGGTACGATTAGTAATACACTACACCACATCACCCAATACAACCTTTAATATATGTACTTGTCCCATCCCCAAATCCGACACTCAAACCTCAGAAGAGTATTGGTACTGTGTTGCAGGACACTCAAATTGGCTCTGGTCCGGAAGCGGCCAGGAACAGTCTGCTCCGCCAGGACAGTGCAAAAGCTGCCCCCCTCTGTTGTCCCAGAACACTAATGGGAGAAGGATATCCGTGGGCTTCTCATTATTCTTTGGGTGAGACGTTCCTGCAGTTCAGGTGTATGTTAAGGACCCCACGGTACTGCCCAAGGAACAGCAAGGAGTTCTCCGGTTATCCTGCCCGACGTTCCTCCCTCAACCAATACTACCCAAAACAGATAAACGGGCCATGCATCTCATTGCTGTTTGTGGGGCCTTCCCATTGAGAAAAAGGCTGCCGTGCTTGCTCATGCAACAACAATGACTGCACTTCAAAGTATGTGAAGCACATTGGGATGCTATGTAAATGTGGGTCTTTTGTTCATCACCTCAACCCGAGTAATCATTATTCATATGTGAATTTAACAGTTGGCAGGCTGTTTGACCACGGGGGGTGGGGGGGGTGGTATCACATCGGAGCCCAATCCTTGTCTCACTTGACATCCGCACTTGTGCATTTCAAACAGGGTGTCTGGATAGCAAGCAGCGAGTGAGAAACTTGAGCAATTTTCTCCTTGTACAATCAGAGCACTGAGCCCAATTGTAGTAACGCTGCCGCCATCCAGCTGAGATCAGGACCAACTCAGGGTCAGCTTCAGGACCTTGCTGCTCTGTGAAGCTCAGCCCCTTCATTGGATTAACTCACACAGCCATCAGGAGAGCCCATTAACCAGATTGATTTTTTTCAAAAATCATTTGTAACAACAGCTGATGCAGTTGGCAAAGCCATAATGACAGTGGCATTGATGCCATCACGCACCTGCCTGTACACAAACTTGACAAATAGACTTTACCATGGTGACAAAGCCCTTTCCAAGTTTAAAACGTAAAAGCAGATTTATTTCAGTAATACCACACGCAAGGATTAACAGAGCCAGTGTTAAGTCATTAGACTCCACCCTCACCGCGCTACAGTAAAGCCAGAATTATTATTGTTTTTACTTCATTCAATGAATACTGTGGATTAAGAAGCATCCTGTCATTCTCGAGATGAGCTGGTCCAGTAGTTAGAGGACGCATATGCCGTATGAAAAAGAAACCTGTGCTGTGCCACACAGTGGCCTGGCTGGTTTGCTGCTGCTTTTCCACAGACACTCAATTTTTTATCCTTAGACATGAGCAGCGGCAGCACCGGAGGAGGCTGCAAGATTTAAACAGCGGGAGGAGATCAGTGCGGACCTGAGTGGCTCCTCCGACGATTTCAACAGCAACAAAAATCAAGGAGTGACGTCACAGGACAGCTGGTAGGTGATTGTTGGCCCAGGGTCACCGGACCTAATTGGAGGCAGTATCAGCAGTGGCAGTACTTAAAAGCAACAAAAGCAACTACTGCAAAACAGCTATAGTGACGTCACATCCAGGGATGGAGCTGATTGGTGAGTAGCTGGTAAGTGTTTCCAGTTAATAGTCTACCAAGTAAAGGCATGGCCGGGCAGCTCAGCCCCGTGGAATGCACATCCTGTGCCATGTGGGAAGTCCTGGACGTTTCTCTTGGCCTGGACGACCAAGTGTGCGGGAAGTGTCGCCAGCTACAACAGCTCGAGCTCCGGGTTTCGGAGCTTGAGCGGCGGCTGGAGTCACTGCTGAGAACTTCGTGGATAGCACGTTTCAGGAGGTGGTCACTCCGCAGCTTAAGAGTGTGCAGGCAGAGGGAATGGGTGACCGCCAGACAGAAGAGGACCACCAGGCAGGTAGGGCAGGAATCCCTGAGTGCATCTCGCTCGCTAACCGGTTTTCAGTTCTGAATACTGGTGGGGGCGATGGTTCCTCTGGGGAGTGCAGCCAGAACCAAGTCCATGGCACCATGGGTGGCTCAGCTGCACAGGGTGGAGGAAGAAGAGTGAAGAGCAATAGTCATAGGGGATTCAATAGTTAGGGGAGCAGATAGGCGTTTTTGCGGCTGCAGACGTGACTCCAGGTATGTTGCCTCCCTGGTGCCAGGGTCAAGGATGTCACCGAGCGGCTGCAGGACATTCTGAGGGGGGAGGGTGAACAGCCAGAGGTCGTGGTCCATATCGGTACCAACGACATAGGTAGAAAGAGGGATGAGGTCCTGCAGGCAGATTTTAGGGAGCTATGAAAGAGATTAAAAAGCAGGACCTCAAAAGGTAGTAATTGCCAGATTACTCCCGGTGCCACGTGATAGTGAGTACAGAAATAGGAGGATAGAGCAGATGAATGAGTGGCTGGAGAGATGGTGCAGGAGGGAGGGCTTTAGATTCCTGAGGCATTGGGACCGTTTCTGGGGGAGGTGGGACCTGTACAAGCCGGATGGGTTGCACCTCAACAGGACCGGGACCAATATCCTCACGGGGAGGTTTGCTAGTGCTGTTGGGGAGGGTTTAAACTAGCTTGGCAGGGGGATGGGAACCTGAGAGTAGATTCAGAAAGGAGAGAAGCAAAGCTGGAAATGGAAGGCAAAAAATTAGTAAGCGAATTTGGAAGGCAGAGGAAACAAAGGCTAGAAAATAGACAACAAGGGAGTTTGGCAGTGCTAAATGGTATATACTTCAACACAAGGAGTCTAGGGAATAAAGCAGATGAGCTGAGGGCACAGATAGACACGTGGGAGTATATTATAGCTATTACTGAGACATGGCTGAAAGAAGGGCAGGAATGGCAGCTCAACATTCCTGGTTACAGGGTTTTTAGACGAGATAGAGAGGGGAATAAGAAAGGAGGAGGAGTCGCAATATTGGTTAAAGAAACAATTACAGCTGTGAGGAGGGATGATATCTTAGAAGGATCATCCAATGAGGCCATATGGGTTGAACTGAAAAACAAAAAAGGGGCAATCACACTGCTGGGAGTGTACAATAGACCCCCCCAAACAGTCAGAGGGAGATTGAAGAGCAAATATGTAGGCCAATTTCTGAGACGTGCAAAAATAGGGCAGTAATAGTAGGGGATTTCAACTTCCCTAATATTAACTGGGATAAAATTAGTGTGAAAGGTATAGAGGGAGCAGAATTCTTAAAATGCATTCAGGAGAATTTTTTTTAACCAGTACGTATCAAGCCCAACTAGAGAGGGGCGGTTCTGGACCTAGTTTTAGGGAATGAAGCTGGGCAGATGGAAAGGGCATCAGTGGGAGAGCATATTGCTGGTAGTGATCATAATTCAGTAAAATTTTGGGTAGTTATGGAAAAGGACAAGGATAGACCAGGAATAAAAGTTCTCAATTGGGGAAAAGCTAATTTTACTAAGCGGAGAGGTGATTTAGCCAAAGTGGACTGGAGACAGAAACTTGAAGGTAAATCAGTGTCAGAGCAGTGGGAGGCATTCAAGGAGGAGATAGTGAGGGTTCAGAGCAAGTATGTTCCCTTAAAGAAAAAGGGTGGGACTAATAAATCTAGAGCTCCCTGGATGTCAAGGGGCATACAGGGAAAGATAAAGAAAAAATGGGAAGCTTATGACAGATACCGAGGGCTCAATACTGCAGAAACCCTAGAGGAGTATAGAAAGTGCAGGGGTACAATTAAAAAAGTTAAGAAAGCAAAGAGAGGGCATGAAAAAATATTGGCAAGTAAAATCAAGGAAAACCCAAAGATGTTTTATAAATACATTAAGAGCAAGAGGATAACTAAAGTAAGAGTAGGGCCTATTAGGGACCATAAAGGTAACCTGTGTGTGGAGGCGGAAGACATGGGTATGGTTCTTAATGAATACTTTGCGCCTGTTTTCACAAAAGAAAGGGATGATGCAGACATTGCAATCAGGGAGGAGGAGTGTGAAATATTAGATGAAATAAACACCGTGAAAGAGGAAGTATTAAGGGGTTTAGCATCTTTGAAAGTGGATAAATCCCCAGGCCCGGATGAAATGTTTCCCAGACTGTTAAGAGAAGTAAGAGAGGAAATAGCAGAGGATCTGACCATCATTTTCCAATCTTCTCTGGCTACAGGTGTGGTGCCAGAGGACTGCTAATGTGGTACCGTTGTTTAAAAAGGGAAAAAGGGATAGACCGAGTAATTACAGGCCAGTCAGCCTAACCTCAGTGGTGGGAAAATTATTGGAAAAAATTCTGAGGGACAGGATAAATCTTCATTTAGAAAGACACGGATTAAATCAGGGGCAGTCAGCATGGATTTGTTAAGGGAAGGTCGTGTCTGACTAACTTGATTGAATTTTTTGAGGAGGTAACAAGGAGGGTCGATGAGGGTAGTGCGTTTGATGTAGTCTATATGGATTTTAGCAAGGCTTTTGATAATGTCCCACATGACAGACTGGTCATGAAAATAAAAGCCCATGGGATCCAAGGCAAAGTGGCAAGTTAGATCTGAAATTGGCTCAGAGGTAGGAAACAAAGGGTAATGGTCAAAGGGTGTTTTTGTGATTGGAAGGCTGTTTCCAGTGGGGTTCCGCAGGGCTCAGTACTGGGTCCTTTGCTTTTTGTGGTGTATATCAATGATTTGGACTTGAATGTAGGAAGTATGATTAAGAAGTTTGCAGATGATACAAAAATTGGCCCTGTGGTTGATAATGAAGAAGCTGCAGACTGCAGGAAGATATCAATGGACTGGTCTGGTGGGCAGAACAGTGGCAAATGGAATTCAATCCGGAGAAGTGTGAGGTAATGCATTTGGGGAGGGCTAACAAGGCATGGGAATACACAATAAATGGTAGGACACTGATAGGTGCAGAGGAACAGAGGGACCTTGGCGTGCATGTCCACAGATCCCTGAAGGTAGCAGGACAGGTAGATAAGGTGGTTAAGAAGGCATACGGGAATACTTGCCTTTATTAGCTGAAGAATAGAATATAAGAGCAGGGAGATTATGCTTGAACTGTATAAAACACGAGTTAGGCCGCAGCTAGAATACTGCGTGCAGTTCTGGTCACCACATTACAGGAAGGATGTGATTGCACTAGAGAGGGTACAGAGGAGATTTACGAGGATGTTGTCTGGGCTGGGGAATTTTAGCCACAAGGAAAGATTGGATCGGCTGGGGTTGTTTTCGTTGGAACAGAGGAGGCCGAGAGGAGATTTAATTGAGGTGTATAAAATTATGAGGGGCCTAGATAGAGCGGATAGGAGGGACCTATTTCCCTTAACAGAAGGGTCAATAACCAGGGGGCATAAAATTCAAGTCATTGGTAGGAGGTTTAGAGGGGATTTGAGGAGAAATGTTTTCACCCAGAGGCTGGTGTGGGGTCTGGAACCACTGCCTGAAAGGGTGGTAGAGGCAGAAACCCTCATCATATTTAAAAATACTTGGATATGCACTTGAAGTGCCGTAACCGACAAGGCTACAGACCAAGAGCTGGAAAGTGGGATTAGGGTGGATAGCTCTTTGTCGGCCGGCACGGACAAGATGGGCCGAATGGCCTCCTTCTGTGCTGTAAATTTCTGATTCTATGATGCCAATGGGTGGTGAAGGGAAGGGGACAGTGTGCCACAGGTTCACTTACGCACCAGTTTTACACCCGACGCTAGTTTGAGATTGTGTCAGGAATGGTGGGTGGCATGTGTGGAATGATAATTGCCAAATTGGGAGGGGGGGGGGGGGGGGTGGGGGGAGAAAACCATTGAAAAAGGTTTTATCTTAAGATTTTTCAAGCAGGCTCCACAGACTGCACTATGTCCCTATTTATAAACAGGAAAAAGTATCCTTATATGACAACTGAAAACATCACCCACTGGGCGTAACTTTCAACTTCAACGGGGGTCTAAAATGGGCAGTAACAATCAGCCGCCCGCTATACACCCTGCCCAATTTTGCTTTCCGTTGACTTCAGTGTGCAACTGAGCCGTCCAGACCAGGAAGGTGCTAGATTCGATCCCTGCTTTGTGCCGAGTTAGCTGAGGTGGCCGCAATTAATTTCAGTTGCCCTAAGTTAGGGAAGGCTCCTGATCGCTGTCAGGCGATCCTTGCAGCAAAGGGCTGAATTTTGCCAGCGCTCAGAGGGCGAGTTTGGAGGCGGGTCCGCTGTCAAAATCAAAATGATTGACAGCGGGTTGGGAACCCGCTGCGAACCCGCCTCCGCGTGAGTTTTCAGAGTGTCGGGTCTGCGATTTCAGAACAGACCCGACACCAAGTGACGGGGGAGGCATTTGAGATACCGAACTTCTTGTTTACTACTATTTTGCCAGCCTTTTTCGATTTTACCACATTTTTAACGGGGTTCACGTCGTTCAGAGATCACATCAGGTAAGTAGGTCGGGTTCTTTATGTGTCCCCATTGCTGTGACTAGGTGACAGCTGCAAAAGTGGTATGAAAGCTTCCATTTCACAGCTGGTCACTTTCCAATGTCAGAAGCTTGAGCCTTCATGACTTGGAGGACACTTTTGAGCTTTATGCAGTTTGGAAGTGTTTGGAGTAAACTCTCTATCCACTGTCACCTCCTTGGAGCAAGCTCCCTCACCATTGACAGATCGCTTCTGTCATCTCAACTTCAGCTGCCATCTATTCCAGCAACATCGGTGCCCTTGAAAAAATTTCACCTTGCAGAATCCCAACACAGTCAGCCCCAACACCAACATCACCGGGCACACCAATTGATGCAGCACTAGACACAGGGCATCATCACCCGTGCACATTGCTGCCCGGGATGCCAGCGATAGCCTCACCATGTCCAGGTTTGCTTCACTTAACACTGTACACCCTGGCTGCCACATGATGCACCAGATTGGCACCACCCCACACCAACACCCTAAAGCATCCCTACAATGTCCAAGCCATTCCTTTCACACTCATCACCATTGGGGGGCGGGGGTAACTTTATGTCTCACCATTCACTGCAACTCACTAAGCCACTTCCAAAGGTGCACACAAATCTGTCCAAGAACACAAAGTGTTCAAAATAAAGATTTCAATGTTTGACAGCACATTACCAGAAACTTCACATGGTCATTGGATAAACCACCCAAGTGCCTACCCTTGTGTGTTCTTAGTTGATGTGTTTACAGTGGGATGAGGGTGAGTGTGAGGGGTGGCTAGTGAGATGGGGAAGTGATAATGTAGATAGAGGGATGGGTGGAGGTGCAAGGTAAGTTGGTGTGAATAAGGATGTGCAGGAGTAGGGTAGGGAAGGCAGAGTGATGGGGATGTGATGAGTGGCACAGCAGGATGAGGTTGAGTGTGGCTTTGCAGTAACGTTTCGTGATCTACTGAGATCATTGAAAGGTTTGCGATACTGCAGTCTGGTCCTCCTGACGACATCCCTGCTTGTGCCCTCCTGTGCAATGTGCAACCAGGCTGCATTGGTCTCCTGGGGAGGTCTCTTCCGCCCACTAGAAGGGAAGAGAACCTCCCTGTGTGCTGTGACTCCCTCCATAAGCATATGGAGGGAGTCATTGGAGAGCCTGGGTGCTGCTGTGCACCTTTGTGCAGTGCTAGTCAGTGTTTTCAGCACCTCAATGCTGCAGAACACTGACAGAACAACTGTCAAAATGAATGTGGCCATGGTCCCTTTAAGGAAACCGGCTGATGACGCGTCATCAAATGACGTCATCAGGCCCGCTTCCTTTTAATTGGCTGGGAACCCCGCAGGGCGGGCTTAACAAGCCCTATTAATGGAAAATCCTTTTGACAGAGCGGCTGCGGCCGGGAGCGGGACCGGAACCCGGCAACCACCTCTCCAGCTGCGAACCCGCCTCTGCTGGGAAAATTCAGCCCAAAGTGTGCCTGCAAGTCTGGTGAGGACAGGATCGGACTCAGCTATGATACCCACATGGTCGAATAGGCCACTGTCTTGGGTAACACATGAAGAGCACTTGGGCAAAGTACTGGATAGCAGCCTGCACCCATAGATTATGTCCCAGTACCAGAAAAGGGGAGTAACAAATAAATAAATAAATATTTTAAATGAAGTAAAAGACACGTAGATTTTGGAAGTCTTTTGAGTGTTTGAAAAGGTTAATGAATACGGGAGGAATGAGGGACTGTCTGCCATAATACCCAGCTCATCCACACATGGCCCCTGACATGCTGTGACGGGTTTGGATTTTCTTTCCTGTTTATCCGTCGCTATTACAGAGCATGAAAGAAGGAAAACCATTTTGATTAGCAACTTGGATTTAAACCGCTGTTGCATATAAAACATCTTTTGCACAAAAGTTGGCAAGACTGTGTTAGCATTACGCATCTTTTCAAAACTGAAGAATACTATTAAGACAGAAGTTTGCAAACACTGCACGCATTTTAATTTGTCAGAGTGAATAGCAGCTGTTGCTAAGCATTTGTTAAATCGTTTAGCAGTTATCTCTTATACTGAGAGACATTCGGCCCATCTCTACACCACTTATTTCAATCCTTATCATAGCCATTATCATGATATACAGTCACTAAGTCAAGATGAAAGGGAGACAAAGATGGCCTGATGGTCCAATGCAATAGCGTGCTATGCTGGGAGATCTGGGTATCTTTTCTTTTTTGCAATCACATTTTCCCCCCCCAAATACAAGCACTGTTTTCCAGGACAGCCTAATATGACCAAGTAGGAGACACAAATACTTTTGTTACACTGGTGTTGCATACGTCTGTGCTCCATCCTACCACGCCCCCCCTCCCAGCATCAGTGGATCGGATCCACATCTTAAAATATCTCTACTGGCTTCATCATACCCACACTGTCCTCCATCCATCCCACACCATCTTCCTTCTTCTCCATACTTTTCTTTCCACCCTTAACACGTACACATCTATTTGCTCGCAAAGTTCTCCCAACTGCAGTAGAGCAGATCTTTTTTTTATATAAAGGTAGTTCAACAATGATCTAAATATTACTGTTCATCTCCGGTCTCTGCATCTTCTGCTCTGTACGTGTGCAAACTAGCTTTTCTGTATTTCCTCTTATTTTTCTGGAAACTAGTTAGTTTTCACATGGATTTATATGCTAACCTTCCAACATTTATATTTTTAACACTGGACTATCTAGTGTAGTTTCACAGGAGGGGAGACTGATTTCCATGCCATTACAATGAACCATTTTGGGACTAAAAATATTAATATTCTTGCTGCAGATCCAGCTAGGAATTTCAAGCTTTTTTTAGCATAATCTACCTAGCATATAATACACATTCTTCCACAATAGGCTCCAAATGGATTTAGTTAGATTTAGTGTAAGAACTCTTTGACTTGTCCCAGACATCTACCTGTTCATAGAATCATAGACTGGTTACAGCACGGAAGGCGGCTATTCGGCCCGTCGAGCCCATGCCGGCTCTCTGCAACAGCACTTCAGCTAGTCCCACTCCCCCGCCCTTTCCCCGTAGCCCTGCAATTTTTTTTCCTTCAGGTACTTATCCAACTCCCTTTTGAAAATGAGAAGTCGCACAACACCAGGTTATAGTCCAACAGATTTATTTAATTTTACAAGCTTTCGGAGCTGTCGCTCCTTCCTCAGGCTTTTGAAAGCAGTGATTGAGTCTGCCTCTACCACCCTTTCAGGCAGTGCATTCCAGATCCAAACCACTTTTTTTTCTTATGACACCTTTGGTTCTTTTACCAGTCACCTTAAATCTGTGTCCTCTGGTTCTCGACTCTTCTGCCAATGGGAACAGTTTCTCTCTATCTACTCTGTCCAGACTCCTCATGATTTTGAACACCTCTATCAAATCTCCTCTCATTCTTCTCTGCTCTAAGGAGAAGAACCCCAGCTTCTCCAGTCTATCCATGTAACTGAAGTCCCTCATCCCTGGAATCATTCTTTTAAATCTTTTCTGCACCCTACCAAAGGCCTTCACATCCTTCCTAAAGTGCGGTGCCCAGAATTGGACACAATACTCCAGTTGAGGCCGAACCAGTGTTTTATACAGGTTCATCATAATTTCCACGCTTTTGTACTCTATGGGGTAGAAATTAGGTCGCGCCCCATTTGGGGCGCAAATATCGTCTGGACGCAAATATTAGCGCCTGGCGCTAATTATCGGCACTGACAGGAAACTTCACTTTTACCGCCCCGGGAGGTGAGTGGAGCGCTAAAGCAGGCGCTGCACACCTGTCTTAAGGCGCAAAGGCCAAGGAGTGAGGCGCTAACTCAGCGCGCGAGCGCAGCGCAGCTGCTGCCAGTTAGCGAGGGAACACAGACACACTGGCGCCGGACACTTCTTAAAGCGGGGGGGGCCACTTGCTCCCCAGCCACACCCTGCTCATTGCAGCCTTGAATCTCAGCCTGGAGAGACCTGTGAATCCATTTTGCTGCCAAGCATGGAGAGGGTGAGAGAACGCGCTCATCGCTTCACCGAGCGGGCCTTGGATGCTCTGGTTGGCGCAGTGGAGCGCAGACGATGTATGCTGTTCCCTGAGAGTGGCAGGAGGCCTTTGCCACGCGAGTTCAGAAGAGTGTGGAGGGAGGTGGCTCAGAGCGTCTCCTCCAGGAGCATGGTGCCCAGGACCCATACTCAATGCCGCAAAAAGTTCAACGACCTCACTCGGGTCGTCAGGGTGAGTGGCTTTTTCTCAATACCTCTCCATCCCTCCATCTCAACCTCACTCTATGGCCAGAGGGTCTTAAAACCCCAATGCACAACACTCATCCAACACCTATGGCCCTTTCATGAAACACACACACACATTCCACACTTTGCATACAGTAAGGGCTATTCACCTATGGGAGGCACATCAGGCAAGACCATGGCTGTATACAGTAAGGGCTATTCACCTATGGGAGGCAAATCAGGCAAGACCATGGCTGTATATTTACTCAGATGCTGTCCTTTTTCTTGCAGGCTAAGCTGGCTCATAATAGGAGACAGCAGCAACGGACAGGTGGAGGGCGGCCTCAGCTGCAACCCCTCAGCGATCTGGAGGAGCGCGTCCACAGGATTGTGGCAAGCCGGGTGATCGGTCCCGTCGCCACTGGAGACGCCGACCCCGTTCTGGACAGCAATGGTAAGGTCATCACCTTTTTGTCCTCTGTCCTTCCACTTGTCCCTCACAACACCAGCCTTTGACACTTTCAATCCAACTTGCTAACTCGCTGCACTTATTCCTCCCTTACTGCCACCCTGTCCTCACGCTAAAGCCACTCTTGTACCTCCCTGCTTTCAGATGGTGATTCACCAGCTGAGGAGACGGGCCCTGAAGCTGCCACTGGGAGTGATGCTGCAGCTGAGGAGGAAGAGGAAGCCAGAGCATCAGTGCCACCCTCTCCCGAGGAAGCCCATGCCCACACTGGGAACACGCCTTCCCCGGAGGGGAGCAGGGGGGAAGGGGCTGATGAGGGTGAAGCTCCAGGACCCAGCGGGCTGCAGCAACGCCATGGGGGGGGGTAGGGAAGAACGGGGGCCTTCTCCCAGAGGGAGAGTATGCCAGACACTCCTACTGCAATGGACGCAGAGGAGGAGCGGCTGATTGCAGAAATGAACACCCAGGCGGTGGGCATGCACACTGAGCTCATGGGTGCAGTGGGAAGGGTGCCCGAATGCATTGAGTCACTGGCAAGGAGTGTGGAGCACTTCGCTGTAGCACAGGCGGATGCCACACTAACGCTTAGTGCTGCAATTCAGTCACTGGCTGCCGTGATCCCATCTCTGACTGCTCTCATACAGACTCAGATGGAGGCCACGCGAGCACAGACTGCTGCTAACCTCGATGGTTCGTGCACATGTCCCCGGGGCTATCACCGCGCCGCAGCAGGCCAGCAATCTGTTCTCCAGCAGATTGCTCCGGATGCTGAAGTGCTGCCCCGTGGGAGTGCCAGTGTGTCGGGCGAGCAGGGAGTTGCTGTCCTCTCTCACGATGACAGCATTCCTGCTGCCAACACTGTCACTTCTCCACTGCACTTGCCACCGCCTGTAGGACAGACTGCTGCCGCCCATGCAGAGTTGGTGCAGTCTGCAGCCGGGCCCTCCAGGCCCAGAAGTGGTCGAGGCCGTCCTTCAGGGGCATCTGCAGTGTCAGGGTCTGACAAGCAGCAGCCTTCCACCAGCCTTGCTGCAGCCACTGAGGTCCCATTACGGAGGAGCAGTAGGGTTAGAAGGGGGGAAGTGCGCAAGGGAAGGAGATCACCCTCGAAGGGCAAAAAGTAGGAGGTGTGACAAAATGCTGGTCATTTTTTTATTAAAGGCCGAGGTTCATGGTCCAACTTTTGTTTAGTGTTTTGGACATTATCTCCAGGTTGTGAGAACCAGTTATGTTATTGACTGTTTTTTTGTGTTTATTTCTATGAGTTTGTCATGAGGAATTGACACACACAGAGTTTGTAAAATAAATAAGTTTCTGTATTCAAAATATACATGGCTGGTGGTTGGAATTATTGGTGCCTTGGCCGGCTTAGGGGTTGCGTGCTGGGTTGATTAATGTTGGTAGCAATGGCAGGGGCCCTAGAAGCGGCTTGCTATTAGCCGTTGACGGACGGCCCTTGCAGTTTGACCATTGTGGGCCGCCCTCCCGCCTTGGTGCTGCTGCTGATCATCGTCCTCGTCCTCTTCCTCCTCTTCCTCCTCCTCCTCTGGTGGTGCTACAAGGCCTGCTGGCATTGGCTGGGTCCTGAGGATTGCCATGTTGTGCAACATGCAGCACACGACTACGAAGTTCGATACTTGCTCAGGCGAGTACTGCAGGGCTCCTCCGGAATGGTCCAGACAGCGGAACCGTTGTTTCAGCACGCCGATTGTGCGCTCAATAATGTTCCTGGTTGCTTGATGGCTTTCATTGTACCGCAGCTCAGCAGGGGTGTTTGGCGTACGGAGCGGTGTCATCAGCCAGGTGCTCCATGCGTACCCCTTGTCCCAGAGAAGCCAACCAACTGGCTGATGCGGTGCCTCGAAAACTTCTGCCACAGTAGTCTGGCGCAGGATAAAAGCATCGTGGCAGCTGCCAGGATAGTGGGCATTGACAGCGAGTATCACCTGTCTGTGGTCACAGACCAACTGGACATTCAAGGAATGGAACCCCTTTCTGTTCCTGAATTCCTCTGCATTCTCACGCGGAGCACGCAAAGCCACATGCGTGCAGTCAATGGCGCCCTACACCATGGGGAAGCCCGCTACCCTCGCAAAGCCCAGAGCGCGGTCACGCTGCTTGTCTGGGGTCATAGGGAAAGAGATGAACTCTCGTCTCCTTCTGAAGAGGGCATTGGTGACCTGCCGGATGCAGCGATGCACCGCGAACTGGGAGATATTGGCGAGGTCCCCAACAGCAGCTTGGAATGAGCCAGTGGCGTAGAAGTTCAAAGCCACTGTGACCTTCACTGCCACCGACAGAGACGTCCTGGACCTCAGCTGAGGCTGCAGATCTGGCTGCAGCAGGTGGCAGAGCTCAGTGACCACCTCCTTGCTGAATCGCAGCCTTCGCAAACACAGCTCCTCGGACATATGGATGTAGGAGAGCTGTTCACGATATACCCTGGGAGGGTAAGCTCTCCTGTACATGCGCCTGATGGCCCTCCTCCGTCTGGCCATCATTGCCACTCTCTGTCTGCGTCTCTGTATCCTCCGATTCAGCTGGAGCAGGACGACGCCCCCAATCAGTGCAGCCCCCATATTCTCTTTGCCAGAAAAGTAATGAGGGACAGCAACTAAAGTAGCAACAAAGTTAGGATGAATAGGCAAAACTACCTCACAAAGCGTTGAGTCAATGTAGAAGTCTCTCTCTCTCTCTCTCTCTCTCCGAATCTCTCTCTCTCAGAACGAGTGGTGCATAAATGTCGACCACAGAAAAAGACAGGAAGAGGCCCCCTTTAAATAGCGCCCCCCCCAGCCCCACAGCAATTGATAGCGTTCCAGTCTTCCGGTCGTTGGAAGCGCCAGGCGGTAAGGCAGGGGGCGCCACTCAATTTCCGCTCCGGGGCGCCCCAAGGGCGTTGCACCATGGAATGACGTCATAATCTGCGCGCGCAGGTGGTCGCAGCGGTGAGATTGTGCGGCGGCGCTAAAACTTAAGTTAAGTTCTCGAGCGGCGCAAACATCGCTGCGCCCGGGCGTTAGCGGCTTTGCGCCCCATTAGCGCCCTCTTAAGGCGCTAACGGGAGGCGCAACCAAGTGAATTTTTACCCCTATACCTCTATTCATATAGCCCAGAATCCCATAAGCTTTTTTAACTCCTTTCTCAACCTGCCCTGCCACCTTCCAACAATTTGTGCACATATACCCCATGGTCTCTCTGTTCATGCACCCACTTTAGAATTGTACCCTTTAGGTTATATTTCCTCTCCTCATTCTTTTGACCAAAATGTATCTCTTTGCACTTTTCTGCATTAAATTTCAGCTGCCCATTCCACCAGCCTGTCTATCTATGTCCTCTTGAAGTCTATCACTCTCCTCCTCAATGTTCACTATACTTCCAAGTTTTGTGTCATCTGCAAATTTTGAAATTGTGCCCTGTACACCCACATCCAAGTCATTAATATATATCAAGAAAAGCAGTGGCCCTAGAACCGACCCCCGAGGCTTCCTCCAGTCCAAAAAAACAACCGTTCACCACTAATCTGTTTCCTGTCACTTAGCCAATTTCGTATCCATGCTGCCACTGTCCCTTTTATTCCATAGGCTTCAACTTTGCTAACAAGCCTATTATGTGGCACTTTGTCGAAAGCCTTTTGGAAATCCATGTACACCAGGTCAACCACATTGCCCTCATCAACCCTCTCTGTTACCTCATCAAAAAACTCGATCAAGTTGGTTAACCCGGATTTGTTTGTAACAAATCTGTGCTGTTGAATTAATGATTTACATCTGATAATAAAAAGGTCAGAAAAGAAACTCTGAAGTGCAGGTTATCTTCACGGGGGCAACGTCTGTCTGCGTGCACTAAACCAGTGGTGGGCAGGGCATGGCCCTGGAGGCAACGGCATGGAAACGGTACGATTATTGTGGTCAGTCCTCATCATCATGCGGTCGGTAAGCTGTCAGCATCAAACATGCTCCCAATAGTCAGCTTGTCGACCTGGAGGTGGGAAATTGGGCGGTGCGGCCGCTTGAAGAGGTGTATTTTTCTTTGAGAACAGAAAGAAGCAGCACTGTGGAGCAGCGGGTAATAAGTGCACAACCTGCAGAGCAACTACATAAGTATTCAAATCCATTGATGTTCTAAAACCCACAAGCAACTGCCAAAACATGTCTCCAAAAGCTCCACCCAGCTTTACCTGACACTTCCACTTGAAGTATCACTGGAAATGGCAGGCTCCCAGCTTGCACCGCCCATGATTGACAGGCGGGAGCAGCAATTGGCAGTAGTCAGGCGGGCAGAGCCGAAAATGGTGCCGGGGAGTAAATGGCATCCGTTGAATCCTATGTGTGTGCATGCATAAGGCTACCATCTGTTTCAAGTGGGAGCTCTGGCCTCCAGGATTCAAATCTGTCTAAAACATCGGAACGGACGTCAAAGCAACAGTAAGTTGGCAGGTTTAGCAGCCACTTCATTCTGGTTGTTCCACTGCCCGCTCTGGAGTGCAAACAGGGCCGTAGCAAAACACAAGTCATCGACCTCCCCGCCCACCCCAGTCTCCAGTTCAACCAGGCAAGGTAAACAGCCAACAATCCATATAGTTGTAAGTCTGGCAACCCCATCCCACCTTTTCTTTACAATCTTTGTGATATATCCAGTTTTATTTGAGGGAGCAGCAATCTACAGGAAATTTGGCAATATGCAACTCATTTTCCTACACCAGTTGAGCAGGAAGTTCAAGCATCATAAATGCAGTTAAGCTCGACAACTCATTTATTTTTATGGTTTCAATTTTTCCTGCCAAGGATAGGAACACAGCTAAGCACCATTTCACATTTTGCCTAATTTAGATGTGATTCAAACCGTTTATACAGAGAAGGGGAGTCACAATCCCTAAACATCCTCTAGTGGGCCTTTCGAAGCACATGACTCCGCATTCATGTTCAACCCTGGCCATTCAGAAAGGCCCCTGACTTGCTCCAATTAACTAGTGGCAGAAGTTATCTCAAAGCCCTGCATTAATCTGAGAGTAGAATGTTCAGCATCTGGGATTTGTAAAGAACGTCAAGATGTTGCCAGCACGCAGTCATATTTTTTATTCTGTCTCTTCGATCTGGTGTCTGGCCATATAAGAAAAATCATGGAACATGAAAAAGCCTCAGCCCATTAAAGCTCATCACTGTGTTTAAAAATGATAAAAGAATTCGATTGGGTAGATACAGAGAAACTATTTCCTCTTGTGAGGGAATCCAGACCAAGGGGGCAAAACCTTAACATTAGAGTTAAGCCATTTAGGAAGCACTTTCTTCATGCAAAGGATAGTGGAAATCTGGAACTCACTCAACAACAACAACTTGCATTTATATGGCGCCTTTAATGTAGTAAAACGTCCCAAGGCACTTCACAGGAGCGTTATCAAACAAAATTTGACAGAGCCACGCAAGGAGATATTAGGGCAGATGACCAAAAGCTTGGTCAGAGGTAGGTTTTAAGGAGCATCTTAAAAGGAGGACAGAGAGGTAGAGAGGTTTAGGGAGGGAATTCCAGAGCTTAGGGCCTAGGCAGCTGAAGGCACAGCCGCCAATGGTTATGTGATGAAAATCGGGGATGCACAAGAGGCCAGAATTGGAAGAGATGCAGATATCTCGGAGGGTTGTAGGGCTCCCCCAAAAGGCTGTGGATGCTGGGTCAATTGAAATTTTCAAGACTGAGATCCATAGATTTTTATTAGGTAAGGGTATCAAAGGATATGGAGCAAAAGTGGGTAAACGGATTTCAGGGACAGATCAGCCATGATGTAAGTGAATGGCAGGACAGGCTCGTGGGCTGAATGGCCTACTCCTGTTCCTATGTTCTCATATCCTGCAACAACAAAAACTTGCAGTTATATTGCACCTTTAATGCAGAAAAACCTGCCAATCGTAAGGAAAAACAGGCACAGAGACAAAGGAGGAAAGATTAGGAGGGGTGAACAAAAGCATGGTCCAAGTGGTGGGTTATAAGAGGAGTCTTAAAAGACAAGCGGGAGGTGGAGAGGAGAAGGGTTGAGGGAGGGAATTCCCAGCCAGCTAAAGGCACATCTGTCAATGATGGCGTGAGGGAAGGAGGGTATGCACAAGAAGCCAGAACCAGAGGAATGGAGAGTTTGGGGAAAGTTCCAGGACTGGAGAAAGTTACAGAGCTGGGGGTAATTCTCATTTTCAGCGATGCAGAAAACTGGCAATAGTGGATCAACCGCTTCAAACAATGTCAATGGAAAGAAAAATCTGGCATGGTGTATAGAATCATGAATGATATAGCACAGAAGGAGGCCATTCGGCCCACCATTCCTGTGTCGGCTCTTTGAAAGAGCTATCCAATTAGTCCCACTCACCTGCCAGTTTTTCCCCATTCAAGTATTTATCCAATTCCCTTTTGAAAGTTATTATTGAATCTGCTTCCACCACCCTGTCGGGCAGTGCATTCCAGATCACAACAACTCACTGCATAAAAAAAGTCTCCTCATCTCCCCTCTGGTTCTTTTGCCAATTACCTTAAATCAGTGTCCTCTGGTTATCAACCCTTCTGCCACTGGAAACAGTTTCTCCTTATTTACTCTATCAAAACCAGTCATGATTTTGGACACCTCCATTAAATCTCCCCTTAACCTTCTCTGCTCTAAGGAGAACAAAATTGAGAGGTCGCACAACACCAGGTTATAGTCCAACAGTTTTATTTGAAATCACAAGCTTTCGGAGCTATCGATTTGCTCCTTCCTCAGGTGAAGTAAATTAGATACAGAATCTCCAAAGCATATATAGGTGGAAAACAAAGCATGTGTACTTTACAATTGCAGACCAATAAATTAAATCATCCTGACTATCTGCCGAGGTGTGATAAAGTTAATTAAGTCAGCCAGGAAGGTACCACATCAAAGACATAGCAAGATACAACTGAGACAATGAGGTGTAGTCGCAGGGGTTCTAACGTGTCAAAAGCTGCCGTCTGTATGTAAAACGAAAAGCTTTAACATTTTTTTACTTTTTTACTGGGAAAATTTTTACTTTTTTACTGGGAATCACATCTGTGAACAAGCTAACGACGACTCGAGTCCGGATCATGTCATGTATCGTGACATAAACCCAAGATCCCGATTGAGACCGTCTTCATGAGTGCGGAACTTGGCTATCAGTTTCTGCTCGATGATTTTGCGTTGTCGTGTGTTTCTAAGGTTGCCTTGGAGAACGCTTACCCGCAGATCCGAGGCTGAATGTCCTTGACTGCTGAAGTGTTCCCCGACTGGGAGGTAACAATCCTGCCTGGCGATTGTTGCGCGGATGCACCGCGGCATGGTACATCGGCGAGACCATGCAGACACTGAGACAACGTATGAACGAGCACCGCGCAACAATCGCCAGGCAGGATTGTTACCTCCCAGTCGGGGAACACTTCAGCAGTCAAGGACATTCAGCCTCGGATCTGCGGGTAAGCGTTCTCCAAGGCAACCTTAGAAACACACGACAACGCAAAATCATCGAGCAGAAACTGATAGCCAAGTTCCGCACTCATGAAGACGGTCTCAATTGGGATCTTGGGTTTATGTCACGATACATGACGTGATCCGGACTCGAGTCGTCGTTAGCTTGTTCACAGATGTGATTCCCAGTAAAAAAGTAAAAATTTTCCCAGTAAAAAAGTAAAAAAATTTTAAAGCTTTTCGTTTTACATACAGACGGCAGCTTTTGACACGTTAGAACCCCTGCGACTACACCTCATTGTCTCAGTTGTATCTTGCTATGTCTTTGATGTGGTACCTTCCTGGCTGACTTAATTAACTTTATCACACCTCGGCAGATAGTCAGGATGATTTAATTTATTGGTCTGCAATTGTAAAGTACACATGCTTTGTTTTCCACCTATATATGCTTTGGAGATTCTGTATCTAATTTACTTCACCTGAGGAAGGAGCAAATCGATAGCTCCGAAAGCTTGTGATTTCAAATAAAACTGTTGGACTATAACCTGGTGTTGTGCGACCTCTCAATTTTGTCCACCCCAGTCCAACACCGGCATCTCCACATCATAAGGAGAACAACCCAAGCTTCTCTAGTTTCTTCACGTACCTGAAGTCCCACATTCCTGGTACCATTCTAGTAAATCTCCTCTGCACCCTCTCTAAGGCCTTGACATCCTTTCTAAAGTGTGGTGCCCAGAATTGGACCCAATACTCCAGCTGGGGTTTAGCATAGCTTCCTCGCTTTTGCACTCTATGCCAAGGATCCTGTATGCTTTTTTAACAGCCTTCTCAACTTGTCCTGCCATCTTCAAAGATTTGTGTACATACACCCCCAGGTCTCTCTGTTCCTGTGCCTCCTTTAAAATTGTACCATGTTGTTTATATTGTCTCTCCTCATTCTTCCTACCAAAATGCATCACCTCACACTTCTCTGCCTTAAATTGCAGCTGCCATGTTTGTGCCCATTTCATCAGTCTGTCTATGTCCTCCTGAAGTCTGTTTCCATCCTCTGCATTGTTTACTACATTTCCAAGCTTTGTGTCATCTGTAAACTTTGAAATTATGCCCTGTACACCCGAATCCAGGTCATCAATATATATCAATAAGAGCAGTGGTCCGAATACCAATCCCTGAGGAAAACCACTATACTTCCCTCCAGTCTGAAAAATAACTGCTCACCACTACGCTCTGCTTTGTCTCTTAGCCAATTTGCATCCACACTGCCAATGTTCCCTCAAATTTTGTGCATGCGCGGTTTTTGCATTTAAAAGCCGGTGAGCCAGCTGCGCGGGAGTTCCAGAGCGCTGCACAGTTGCGCAGCTTAAAGGGAACATTACACACTGCCACTGCCACTTTAATCCCATGGGCTTCAATTCTGCTAACAAGTCTATTATGTGGTACTTTATCAAATGCCTTTTGACATTCCATATACACATCAACAGCACTACCTTCATCAACCCTCTGTTGCTTCATCAAGGAACTTAATCAAATTAATCAAACATGATTTGCCTTTAACAAATCCATGCCGGCTCTCATTTATTAAACAATATTTTTCCAAGTCCCAATTAATTTTGTCCTGGATTATTGTCTCCAAAAGTTCCCCCACCACCGACGTTAGGCTGATTTGCCTGTAGCTGCTGGGTTTATCCCTCTCCCCTTTTTTTGAACAGGGTGTAACATTTGCAATCCTCCAGTCCTCTGGCACCGCTCCCATATCCAAGGAGGATTGGAAGATTATGGCCAGAGCCTCCGCTATCTCCATCCTTACTTCCCTCAGCAACCAAGGATGCATCTGGGTGACTTTTCTACTTTGAGCGCTGCCAACCTTTTAAGTACCTCCTCTTTGTCTATTTTTACCCAAACCAATTTTTCTACTACCTCCTCCTTTACGACCACACTGCCAGCTTCCTCTTCTTCAGTGAAGACAGATGCAAAGTAGAACGGCAGCCAATCCGCTATTTCAAGTTTTCCGGTACCACGAAGGACGGGTGAGGCCATTTAAGGGATTTTTGCACAAGGATGCAAATTTTAAACTTGAGGTGTTGAGCTACTGGGAGCCAGTGTAGGTCAGGAGGAACAGGGTTGATGGGTGAGCAGGACTGGCTGCAGGCTAAGATACAGGCAGCAGAGATTAAATTTATGGAGGGTGGAAGATGGGAGGCAAGCCACGAGAGCACTGAAATAGTCGAATATGGGCGAGACAAAAGCATGGATGAGTGTTTCAGTCGCAAATGGACTGAGGTGGGGTGGAGAGGGGTGATGTTACGGAAGTGGAAGTGGGTAGTCTATACTATGGAGTGTATGAGGTTAGAGGCACAGCTCGGGTTGGAACTGGATACCGAGGTTGTGAACAATCTGTTCAGCCTGAGATTGTTGCCAAGCAGGGGGATGGAGTTGGTGGCTAGAGTACAGTTTGTGCTTGAAGACGATGGCTTTAATCTTCATGATGTTTAGCTGGAGTAAATTATGGTTCATCCAAGACTGAATGTTGGACAAGCAACTACCTCTTCCATTATAAGATCCGGCTGAATTTTAAACATCCCTAATGTTTTTGCCTGACTGACAGATGTTGATAGCAGTTCCTAATACAATTCAAGTTTATCTTCTCTGGTCCAACTTTCCTGTCTTACTTTGAAGTATTAGCTTGTGTTTACCTTTCATATTCTTTATACCTCAGCGAGGTGCCCCCTTAAACACCTTTTATCTGGTTTATAACACCTTGAGTTTTTCTCTTGATTCCTCATAGCTCATCCCATGTACATTTGTTGCTCCTCTCTGCATTTGATCTAATGCACGTGGATGCTTTTTTTCTGGTGTGGTGATCACAATTGAACAGCCTATTTCAAATATGGTCTGACCAGTACATTGTAAAGTCTTAGCATAACCTCTGAATTCTTGTACTCTGCTGTTCTATCTCAGCATGCCATTATTTCTTTTTCAATTCGTTCCACTGCCTAGACATTGAGAGCGATGACTCACAGGGTCCTTTCTAAATCTCCCTATGCTATGCATTCAATACTGCTTTTGTTAATATTTCCAGATCTATTATAAATGGCAAAGGAAACAGCAGGAAACCCTGCCTTGCAGCTCATCCTAGTGTAGGCAAGAACAAGATGATATCCTTTGAGGTAAAAGACGAGAGGGAGCCCAGCATATTATTCAGATCCACTGACTAAAGTTGGAAGCAAAACCAGACTTCTCCAGTATGAGCAATAGTCGTTCAATGCTTTGAAAGAATTTGAGAGCCAGTTAGGAATGCCAAACATGCCGACTTGCGCAAAACATTGCGAGAGCAAGACTGAGATGTATTGCACACTGCACCCATCCCCAGTGTGCACCACGTGTGCATTCAGACAGGCGGCCTGATTCAAAAGAAAAGCGTGCAACCTTTCCAAATCACTAAAAGTTGACTATAGTCATGCAAAAGTGTTTCCACAAGCAACACAGAGCAATATGTAAAAAATATAATGAGGTTGATTTTTAATGATCAAGACTGAAACGACAGCCATCTTATCCATTTGATATATAGTCCTCACCGCTTATAGCGGGCGTGTTGGTGTTAATGCGATTTGCCTGCTATATGCGGTGGCCGGTGTAACCAAAAAATTTAATAAGAGTATTTTACAGACGTAGGGTTCAACAAGCTGGCAAGCAGGGCATGCAGCAGTGGTAGGAGATCGAGAGGCTCCAGGGGTTGACTGAAGGTGGCAAGGCTGCAATTTCCGACTGTCTCCTGTAGGTTTTAACAGTGCCGACAGCTGATTGAAGCGACCTGAAGTCTCCATCAGCTGTTCACACTGTTAACAACCACGGGAGGCAGTGGAGACTTCAGGTAGCTTCAATCAGCTGATAGGTTTAACGTCAGATCCGGTCAACCCCTGCTGCAATGTATTGGTTCTATTTATGTCTCTGCGGTTCTGTTTATGTTGCAAAGTGAGATGTTGATTGGATACAGCCATAAAAAAACAGCCGTCTTTTAAAATTTGTTAAGTATTGAACTGCAGGAAATAGCCAGTGTGCTTAACACATTTTAAGTGGCGTCTATGTAATTGCTGCATATGATGATGACGACAAATGGTCAGCGCCATTTTGCCTGATGTAGGCGATTGTCCAGGCTAAGCAAGGACAGTGTAACTGTGGGGAACGTATTAATATTTGGCGTCTTACTTTTGCAGCCCTCAGTGGAGGGTAGTGCATCTAAGCCTCACACCCCGACCCCTTTATATGCGAACGTAAAAGATCCCATGGTACTATTTTCTAAGAAGAGCAGAGGAGTTCTCCCCGGTGTGCCTTGGTAATATTTATCCCTAGGTAACAGATTATCTGGTCATTATCTCATTGGTGTTTGTGGCAACGTGCTGTGTGCAAGTACCATACCCTCAAGTCCCCGGTGGTGGATTTCTGCTGCGCTCGCCTTCTCCCGCCCGCTGGCCACACGTCAATGACACCAGATTCAGACGACAGTCAGGCCTAACTTATTTAAATGAGGCCCGGGTGTTAAAATAGCCTAGGCCTCCAATGACGAGCAGGGGCGAGCCTGCCGCTTACCCCGCTGACCCCATGCTTGCTCCTCAGCCCCAGTTAAAATCTAGTTATCAAAGATAGATCAAAAGGGAGGAACAAACAGTCTGATTGATATGAAAAGTATAGCCTTTAGTTTCAATATAACTTCAAAGGGGTTTGGATCATATTTCTGTGGGTAAGCACGTCTGCAGCGGTGATCCCGTGCCATCTTAACACACAAAGATTCAGGCTCAGTTTGGAGTAGAGAGTTTGATTGACAGCTGTGTCTGAGAGGGGGAAAGGATAGCGCAGGTGCCAGCTCGCTGGAGGGCGAGGTCGCACACTAGTTCTGCTGCAGAGGAATCAGATGAGGACTTCAATGGGCCAGGCTACAGAAAAGGCATCAAGGTGTATGGGGAGAGAGCGGGAATATGGTATTGAGATAAAGGATCAGCCATGATCATATTGAATGGCAGAGCAGGCTCGAAGGGCCGAATGGCCTACTCCTGCTCCTATTTTTCTATGTTTCTAGAATAAGGCTGATGAGTGTACACAAGCAAATGTTCGGTGCGCTGGAAAACCTGCCAGAAAAGCTGTGCACAATGTCAAGGAGCACGGAGGAGTCTACATCCAACTTGGCAGAGCTTGGAGCCCATCCTTTCCAATGTGGAACGGGTGGTCATCTCCATCACCAAACCTGTGAGACCCACCATGATGCAGCGTCTGATGGCCGATGTCACAGCTTCCATTCCATCAAAGGTCTGAGTGCTTCAGTGGAAGCTCAGACTGCTTCCATCGTGGCTCTGGATACCACTGTTCAAAGGGGCTTCCAGGGCATCAAAGCAGTCCATCAATCTGTTCTCCAACAGATCATTAGGATCGTCCCAGGAGAGTGACAGTGGCTCCGTAGAACACAAACCTGTTGTCCTCTCAGGATGATTTGATCACAGAGCCCGGGCAGAAAGGGGTTGTCTACGTTGTAGCCTCCCTTCCTCTACTTCCTATTGCACTTCCTCCTCCTCTACTTCCACCTCCTCCTCGTGTTGCTGTTCTCACCTGATAGGTGCTGGCAAGGGCTGTTCCCTCATAATGGGCAGGTAGTGCAGCATGCAGTATCTTGATACCCGCTCAACTGAGTACTCCAGGGCTCCTCCAGAGCGGTCCTGGCAGCGGAAACATTGCTCAGGACGCTGATGGTGTGCTCTATAATGTTCCTTGTGGCAGCATGGCTTTCACTGCAGGCCTGCTGTGCACGTGTGCGTGGGTTCCGGACTGGAGTCATGAGCCATGTCATGAGCGGATAACCCTTGTCGCCCAGTAGCCAGCCTTTGACTTGGGTGTCATGTGTCAAATACAGGTGGCACAGAGGACTGCCACAGAATGAAGGAATCGTGACTGCTGCCAGGATAACGGGCATTCACGTGCATGATGCGCTGCCTGTGGTCACACACCAGCTGCACTTTGAGGGAGTGAAATCCTTTTTGTTTCATGAAGATGGCCAAGTTCAGATGAGGTGCACGCAAGGCAATGTGCGTGCAGTCAATGACTCCCTGCACCACGGGGAAGCCTGCAATCCATGCAAACTCTCGCGTTTGCTCCGCCTGTTTGTCTCTGGCAAGAGGGAGTGAGATGAAGCTATCTCTCTTTGTACAGAGAGCCTCAGTGACATCCCTTATGCAGCAGTGTACTGCAATCTGTGAGATGTTGCTTATATCTCCAGCAGCAGTCTGAAAGGAGCCAGATGCATAAAAGTTAAGAGCCACGGTCACTTTGACAGCCACAGGCAATGCTGTCCTTGCCCTGCTTTCAGGCTGCAGTTGTGGTTGTAGCTGTAGCAGTTGACAGATTTCAGTCATGACCTCTTTTGTGAAGCGAAGGCGTCTCATGCATTGGTCCTCGCTGAAGTTGAGTTAAGAAAATTGCTCCCTGAAGACCCTCGGCGTATATGGCCTCCTGCTGAGAGCCCTCCTCCTCGCTCTTCTAGCAGCTTGATCTGCCCTGCGTGGCCACTCTATTCCTCCAGTCATGTTCAATTCCAAGAGGAAGCCTTACAAGGCCACCCAAGTCTGGAAGCAACTTGTTTCAGCACAAGATTTAAAATGACCAAAAAAATACTTCAGCATCCAGCCAAACACTCCCTGTAGACTATTCAAACTAGCCAAGTATAGGAATGCTGCAAAAATTGCATCAGCAGCCAGAAGAAATAATCCAGCAACTAACATGTAAGTAGTCGGTAATGCCTTTAAATAGCGCTGGTGGGGGATCCTTCATAGTTGCAAAGAATAATAGCAAGCCTGAGGATTGGGAGAGTTTCAGAAACCAGCAAAGGTTGACCAAAAAATTGATAAAAAGGGAAAAAATAGAATGAGAGAAAACTAGCAAGAAATATAAAAGCAGATTGTAAGAGCTTCTACAAGTATGTAAAAAGGAAGAGAGAGTAGCAAAAGTAAACATTGGTCCCTTAGAGGCTGAGACAGGAGAAATTGTGAGGAATAAGGAAATGGCAGAAACGTTAAACAAATATTTTGTATCTGTCTTCACAGTAGAAGACACAAAAAGCATACCAAAAATGGTGGGGAACCAAGGGTCTAATGAGGATGAGGAACTTAACGTAATTAATATAAGTAGAGAAAAAGTACTAGAGAAACTAATGGGACTAAAAGCCGACAAATCCCCTGGACCTGATGGTTTACATCCTAGGGTTCTAAAAGAGGTGGCTGAAGAGATAGTGGATGCATTGGTTTTGATCTTCCAAAATTCCCTAGATTCTGGAGAGGTCCCAGCGGATTGGAAGGTCGCAAATGTAACACTGCTATTCAAGAAAGGAGGGAGAGAAAAAACAGGGAACTACAGGCCAGTTAGCCTGACATCAGTCGTCAGGAAAATGCTGGAATCCATTGTTAAGGAAGCAGTATCAGGGCACTTAGAAAATCATAACATGATTAGGCAGAGTCAACATGGTTTTATGAAAGGGAAATCATGTTTGACAAATTTATTAGAGTTTTTTGAGGATGTAAGTAGCAGGGTAGATAAAGGGGAACCAGCGGATGTAGTATATTTGAATTTCCAAAAGGAATTCGATAAGGTGCCACATAAAAGGTTATTACACAAGATTAGGGCTCACGGGGTTGGGGTAATATAGTAGCATGGATAGAGGATTGGTTAATGGACAGAAAACAGAGAATAGAGATAAACGGAACTTTTTCAGGTTGGCAGGCTGTAACTAGTGGGGTGCCGCAAGGATCAGTGTTAGGGCCTCAGTTATTTACAATCTATATTAATGACCTAGATGAAGGGACAGAGTGTAATGTATCCAAGTTTGCTGATGATACAAAGCTAGGTGGGATAGTAAGCTGTGAAGAGAACACAAAGAGTCTGCAAAGGGATTTCGATAGACTAAGTGAGTGGGCAGTAAGGTGGCAGATGGAGTATAATGTAGGGAAATGTGAGGTTATTCACTTTGGTAGGAAGAATAGAAAAACAGAATATTTTTTAAATGGTGAGAAACTTTCAAATGTTGGTGTTCAGAGAGATTTGGGTGTCCTCGTGCAAGAAACACAGAAAGCTATCATGCAGTTACAGCAAGCAATAAGGAAGGCAAATGGCATGTTGGCCTTTATTGCAAGGGGGTTGAAGTATAAAATTAAGGAAGTATTGCTACAATTGTACAGGGCCTTGGGGAGACCACACCTGGAGTACTGTGCACAGTTTTGGTCTCCTTATCTAAGGAAGGATATACTTGCCTTGGAGGCGGTGCAACGAAGGTTCACTAGATTGATTGCTGGGATGAGAGGGCTGTCCTATAATGAGAGATTGTGTAGAATGGGCCTATACTCTCTGGAGTTTAGAAGAATGAGAGGTGATCTCATTGAAACATACAAGATTCTGAAGGGGATTGACAGGGTAGATGCTGGAGAGGTTGTTTCCCCTGGCTGGAGTGTCTAGAACTAGGGGGCATAGTCTCAGGATAAGGGGTAGGCCATTTAAGACTGAGATGAGGAGGAATTTCTTCACTCAGAGGATTGTGAATCTTTGGAATTCTCTGCCCAAGAGGGCTGTGAATGCTGAATCTTTGAGTATATTCAAGGCTGAGATCGATAGATTTTTGGACTCTAGGGGAATCAAGGGTTATGGAGATCGGGCGGGAAAGTGGAGTTGAGGTCGATGATCAGCCATGATCTTATTGAATGGCGGAGCAGGCTCAAGGGGCCGTATGGCCTACTCCTGCTCTTATTTCTTATGTTCTTATTCTGTTTAACGTTGTGTTCAGCTGTGCAAGGTTAAGACACGGCATTGGCTGGAATGTACAGTTGAAAAATGGCAGCACTGGCGTCAAATCAGCATTACACACTGATTTGCGTCATAATCTGCCAGCTCTGCAGGTTGCCGGCAGTTGTTAAGCACGCACAAACCCCTTTACCAAGATGGTGTCCGGCGCACTTACCATCGGGAGTGTGCACACGCATCTTGGACCCCATTTTCAAACATTAGGTGGCTGCATAGCACCTAAAAATCAGGCAACTACACAGCCCAATTTAGCCCCCAACAATTCTCCAGGGTCGATTTTAAACCGCCCCCCCCGAGAGGGGGTTCTTCAGATTCCAGGTGCCAACATTTGAATTTTGTTGTAAATGCTAACACTGGCATTGATTAGGTTACTTGCTAGGTTTGCATGTTAGATTTGGGCCTCGTTTATATAGGCAGAGACTCCCAGGCTCCACATTTTGAAACAAATCTAACTGCCATGTTACTTGATTACATTTATTGACAATACTACAGGTCTGGTCATTGCTCTCTCTGCTGCCTCAACCCAGCTCTCAACCACCCTCTCTAACTTTTTCCAGTTCTGATGAAAGGTCATTGACCTGAAACGTTAATTCTGTTTCTCTCTCCACAGATGCTGCCTGACCTGCTGAGTGTTTCCAGCATTTTCTGTTTTTATTAAAATGGGGACAATAGCTTATGAAGGATTTTCACCTATAGCATGTCCTGTAAGATTCTGATTCTCCAGTCACCACATAATACTGTTTGTGTGTTTAAACATTGACAAAAATATAACCGGGAGAAAAAAAGAGAAACAAGGCAGTCTTTCAATAAAAAACAGTTATTATCTGATGAGAGTAACATATAATTAAATAACAGGATAAATTTCAACAGCTACACTAAACAGAAGAGAAGAGAAATTACAATTAGATTGCAACAGCTCATGTGAAAAACATGAATCTAAATCAGAGATTGTGTATGACTTGATCAAAACTTATAATTCATACACCAGCTACAAGGCACAAGTCAGGAGTGTGATGGAATACTCTCCACTTGTCCTGAATGAGTGCAGCTCCAACAACAAAGCAGCCCGCTTGATTGGCAGCCCATCCATCACCTTAAACATTCACTCCCTCCACCACAGACGCACCGTGGCTGCAGTGTGCACCATTTACAAGATGCACTGCAGCAACTCGCCAAGGCTTCTTCGACAGCACCTCCCAAACCCGCGACCTCTGCCAGCAGGCGCCTAGGAACACCATCACCTGCAAGTTCCTCTCCAAATTACACACCATCCTGACTTGTAAATATATCGCCGTTCCTTCATCGTCGCTGTGTCAAAATCCTGGAACTACCTCCATAACAGCACTGTGGGAGTACCTTCACCACGCGGACTGCAGTGGTTCAAGGCGGCGGCTCACCACCACCTTCTCAAGAGCAATTAGGGATGGGCAATAAATGCTGGCCTTGCCAGCAACGCCCACATCCCAGGAACGAATAAAAGAAAAGGCCCATACAGAGTTTTGTATACCAAATCAAATCCGCTATAAAAATGTTAAAGGCTGGAAACGCACAGCAGGACCATCAACACCTGGAAGAAAAGGCAGGTTAATATGTCGGGGTGGGGTGACTACCCATCTGGTTTTGGCACTGCTACTCCTGGGCTCCACATTAAAAGGTAAGTATTTTTTTAAACTTACCTTTTTATTTGCATATTAGCATATTCAAGGGACCTACGCCTGGTTGAGACCGACACCAGACAAGCCTCTACAGTGACCGAACCAAATAAATTGGCGTTGGACGTGTTTCCAACGCTATTCAAACGCGGGAGGTTGGCCTCCTAAACTGGACCCGTGCCCCCATTTTCCGCACAGAAAACAGGCGCAATGAGTTCCAACTTCGCCTCCATTGTGTCGCACTTTACTGCAGTACAAACAGGTTGCACAGTTAGAAGTTCCTTCCTAACTATGGACAGTAACCAGGCAGCTACACCCAGTCAACGAAAACATCTTAGAAACAAATCATGATGGTAGAATAAACATATGGTAAAATGAAAGCCTGCAGATCTAATTCAGAACTCTCCTCAGTCCAGAGGGATTCAGGTTATTTAGTTACCACAGTGGAAGGTCACTAAATGTCAGATTCTGTCAGTCCAAAATTTACAGCTGTTAAGTTAATATGAAACTTGATAGTTAAATTAAGTTTTTTAAAAATTGAGGAAACCGGAGAAGTTGAATTGTGAGGTTTGTAGAACTAGTGCTGGACAGTCATGAATGACACTCAATGAATGCCGTGAGATCTAAATACAGTAACCAATAACTAAAAAATGAGGCAATAAACAATCGTATGAAATATAAGGATCTGCCCAGGTCTGGATGGCTTTTTCATTGGGAGTAATTTTCACATTGAGTAGTGCCCTAAAACGGGCGGTAGCGGATTGGCCGCCCGTTATACATCCCACCCAATTTTCCCTTCCATTGACTTCAATGGGCAGCTGATCTGCTGTTGCTAGTTTTTCCACCGGCACCCAAAATTTAAAATGACCCGCATTACATTGAAAAACAGGTGTTAAGTTTCTCCGATTGGTTCAGTGAGTACATACGCTGTCTGATGTGCTATTCGACCATGCAAACCAAATAGGCCCCATAATCAGATCCTTGACTTGGGCAGAATTAGCTGATTACAACCATGGTAAAAAAAAAAATTAGTCAGGATTCCTATTCCAATTGCTATCCAGCTGCCATCCAGTGCCTTGTGCAAGCAGTCATGCGTGCTGATAAGCTATTCAACCGAGTCTGATCCTGTCCTTACCCAACATTGACACATGCCTGTCCAGCACCACCTACTGGACAGTGATTCGGAGCGAGACCCTTGCTGATGTTTCCTCTGCCTATCTGAGGGGTACGGAGGCCAACTAGCAGCTTTACTGCTGCCCTGGCTGAGATCAGCGAAGCAAGCATGGACTGGGGATCAACCATGGAATGTTCCTAGTCTGTAAAGCACAGTACCACACTGGGCATTGCTTTTACCATTGGAGGAGCCAGAGGCTGGTTTTTAAAGTTCAGACAATAGTTCCATCTTTGCGTGCAAAATTTGAACTTTTTTTTTTGCAGGTCGGTTATTTTCAACCAAGTTATGACAATGTTCATAGTCACATCTCCCCAACCAGTTATTCCGCACATTGAGTGTAAATGATGTGGCCATCGCAGAGACATGGGGGGTAAATGTTCATCTTCACCACCTGAGCAGGTCTCCCACCCATTGTAGAACCCGCTCCATTATCTTTCTATTGATTTCAATGGACTGATAATCAGGCGGGTTCTACAACGGGCGGGGCAATCCGCTCCACCAGATTCCTACCCAGGCAGTGAAGACGCAACATTTACCTCACGGTAAACAGACCTATCAGCATGAGGCACAGAGCCGCTGAAAATGCAGTAATCATCTGGATGATTTGCTCACAATCGGCTTTGTTAGCTTTCGACACTCACTTCCAAAGGTTGAAACTACTGCGACTGATGAACCTGCAGCATGTTGGCTTTTACCTTAAAACAAAATGGGGGGAGTTGGGGTTACGGGCACCTCAGGAGAGCGCCCCTTCCATCTGTTGTTCTGAAAGCACAGTTGCAACGGATAACACAAAGCAGCTGATTTTGCACTACAGGGGTACTTACTAAACCGCCCGTCATTTACACAGGAGTGAAACTTAAATTCTCCTCTAATTCTGCCATCTTGAGCATCCCTGATCATAATCGTTCAACCATTGGTGGCCGTGCCTTCTGTTGCCTAGGCTCCAAGCTCTGGAATTCCCTGCCTAAACCTCTCCACCTCTCTTTCCTCCTTTAAGGCGCCCCATAAAACCTACCTCTTTGACCAAGCTTTTGGTCACCTGCCCTAATTTCTCCTTGGTGTCAAATTTTTTGTCTTATAATACTCCTGTGAAGCACCTTGGGACGTTTTACTACGTTAACGGCGCTATATAAATACAAGTTGTTGTTAAAACTCTCCTTTCCATTACTGCCTGTGTTTGTAGCATAAAGTGTGCTGTAAACAGTGCAGCCTGCAAGAGCTTTCTGCCCGCGGCTTTTTTGCTTCTTGTGAACTTGAAGTTGGAGAAATCGTTCAGAAACTCGTTTAAATGCAATACGAGAGGATACACAGACATAAGCAAATGTCACCCCTGGGAGAATAATAATCTTCACTTCATGACTATGAGCTTATTTCAGTCCAAGCTGTGTGTTATTGTTTTTGGCATCAGAAAATAATCATGTCACTTTGGAATAGTCACACACAGGGTTTTATTGTTTCTCAATAACAGTTGGACAGGTTCCGTGCAACAAAACAAATAAGCAGTGAGATGTAGAAAATATACATGGGATCCAATGCAGTAAAGTATTTCGGAATACGTGAGGTAACTTGTGTTAACAGACCGACAGATGACAAAGGGACAGTTCTCAGTAAACCTGTTCTCAAAAGGAGTCCGGGTCTGAAAAAGAGCTCACATCACTTTAGTTTGATTTTGATGTAGTTTTAGTGCACAATTTATTTCTTGACGAGACATGCTGTGAATGAGAACTGTTACTCTTCATTCATTTTTCAGAGGATTGCTGTACAGGTTTCCCATAACAAATTATGTGGATTGTAAACATTAATGCTTTTTGTACTATGAATAGCTAAAACCAGTGGGCATTGCTCTCCAGAGTAGCTGTCAGAACAACTGTTAGACCAAATGACTTTACATAGAACTTACAGCACTGGAACAGGCCATTCGGCCGAACAGGTCCATGCTCCACACGAGCCTCCTCCCATCTTTCTCCTGTTCCTAGAAATTCCTATCTTCCTGACGCAGTTTTATATTTTTTAATCTATTTTCTTAAAACGAAGGGGTGCATTTTTGTTCTTAGTACAGAGCTTCATGCAATCACCAGGAATTGTGGTGCGAAGGTCAACATGGCCCGCACGATTATACATCATGGAGTGTGCGCTGACCTCCACGAGATTCCGGGAAGTGAGGCTCAGTGCCAGGAGCGTTAACACATGAAATCTACTTCTATATCAGCATCATCGTGAGCTCATCCGGGTGTCAACGTGCTGGTGTCAATGGCAACAAATGTATCCGTTTCAATAAACCTGGATCTGTTTATGTGAAATGCAAATCCGAGTTCATCCAAAGACACACAAATTATGCACAAGTCTGATTATCAAGTGCAGAAAACTCACTCTTTAACACCAACACCCATTAATCATTGGTTCAGTTTAGAATGAACTGAACTGACAACAAACATCTGTGAAATATCCAACTACCCAAGCAGGATATTGAATTCAGTGGGTTGGGGACAGGGAGCCAGTGAAAGTCAGCAATAGCGGGGGTGGTTGGCGAACAGGTCATAGTGCAAGACAGGGTGTGGGTGGCGGAGTTTTAGTCAAGGTGGGTTTGGGTGTGGTGGATTTTGGGAGGCCAGTGAGGGGGGCATTGGAGAAGTCGAGAACATGGACATGCAAGGCTAGGTAAGGGTTTCCAGAGGGGGAGGTAGAGATGGAGGTAGGCAGTGTTGCTGAAGTGGAAGTACGACATCTTAGTGATGGTTGGAATATGGGGTTTGAAGCTCAGTTCAGGGTTAAACAGGACTGTCAGTGAACAACTCGGGAGGAGGGTGAAATTGAGAGCAAGTATATGGTGTTTCTGGTGGAAGCCATATAATCTGGCTTCAGTTTTCAAATGCCGAAATTCTAGATTATCCTTGATGTTGGACAAGTAATGTGGCAACACAGAGGATGGTGGTGAGGAGGTAGCATTGTGTATTGTCAGCATATATATGGAATCTTACCTCACATATACATGTCTCCGAGGGGCAGCATGTAAACAAGGGAAAGGAGGAAGTTAAGGACGGATCTTTAGAGTACTCTGGAGGTGACCATGTGGGCTGGGAGGAGAAACCACTGCTGGAGTTGTGCTGGATATGTTGGGACAAGGAGGAGTGGAACCAGGTGGGGGCAGACCCTTAGAGGCGGACCAGAGAGGAGAATTGGTGGAGGAGGATGGAGTAGTTGACTGTACTGATTGCCATGGAGAGGTCAAGGAGAACAAGAAGGGATAATGTGCCATGGTTGCAGTAACAGAGGATATTATTAGTGACTTTTATACAGCTGGTTGCAGTACTGTTGGCCGAACGGAAATCAGGTTGAAGACGATGGCATGAGCTGCGATAGCAAAGCTTGAATGGTTTATATTTACGATCTAAACCATGAGATTAGATTGCAGCCTTAAATTTATTAAGAGATTTCCCTTATTATTTATATTACATACTGGATAGTGAATTTTTCAGGTAAGATAGATTTATAGATGAATTAAGACAGTCTGCTAATTGATGGCAAGTGATGTATTTGACACCTCTGGTTCTATTCCCTCAGTAGCGGCATTGAACATTGGACAGCAAAAACAGGAGTTATAAGGTGTAAGACGTCAGGAATCTGTACACTATTACCATCTTATCTTTGATAATGAATTTACAGAAAAATTACGAGGCTCCCCACCAGCAGCACAAAGTTGGAAAATTACCCCGTAGAAATCTTTCTAAACCCTCAATGGCTCTGGGATTAAATGCACTGCCTGCTGTGGTACAGAGCCAAGCAGATCCTGAGTTTGATCCCTGGGCTGTTCTTATTCTTAGTTTGCCAATCACAACCAAGGTAATGGATGCGGACATGATAATCCGTCTTCATGTCACCCGACTTGGGAGGAAACAAATTAGCCAGGTTAGCTGATCCAAGTAACTGTCCAGTCACTCCTGTTGGAAGTGGATATGTATGAATGTCAGGTGAAGACAGGTTCAGGCTTGGCTGTGGTGCCTCCCCACAGTTGATTCGACTCCTGACATTCAATGAATTATGCACGAATAATGATCACGTCAGCGAAGGCACCAGAAGGCTGCCCACCCCCATGGGACCGTACCCCAGAATGAGTCAGCACTTTCCCAAGAGGTTAAAAATTTACCTGAAGCCACACGAGCCTTCAACTCTTTTTTCATGGAGGTGTTCAAAATTATGAATGGCTTTGATAGAGCAAATAAGGAAAAACTGTTTTCACTGGCAGGAGCGTCAGTGAGCAGAGGACACAGATTTAAGATAATTGACCAAAAAAAGGATAATTTTTTTTATGCGGCGAGTTATGATCTGGAATGCATTGCTTGAAAGGTTGGTGGAAGCAGTTTCAATAATGACTTTCAAAAGGGAACCGGATGTATACTTGAAAAGGAAAAATTTGCAGGGCTATGGGGAAACAGCAGGGGAATGGGACTATTTGGATAGATCTTTCAAAGAGCCGGCACAGGCACGATGGGCTAAATAGCCTCCTTCTGTGCTATAAGATTCTAGGAACACCTCTGCAGTTAAAAGGCTGGATGCATTGCCTGCTTCCAGGTTGCTAATGTCTCTTGTAGCAACCTAGCAGAATGCAACTAGAGTGACACCACCTCTGATTTTCTCTCCCTCCTGTTCACCCTCTCTCACTCGGCTCCTATCTACTTGATGCACTTCAAAATGGGAAGCGAGCAGAACTGAAAAGTCTGACTTTCCTCACTCCGTTACGGAGGACTGGTCCGCTAATGCTAAGTACCGGCACACCACACCCAGTTTAAAATGGCTTGTGGCGCCCTCCAACTGTGCTGCAATTAATAACATCTTTATTAAAAAATTCTAGCAATGTCCTTAATTCAGAAATAAACATCTATTTAACAATAGAACATTCTGAAACTGCGTAACAGGTCTGTTAGGAACCTTTATCAGAAACCAAAATGAGAGTACATCTTTTCTCTTTTCAGACTTGCTGTGTAGTTCCCACATTTTCTGTATTTATTTTCTGTTTTTATTTCAGATTTCCAGCATCTGCAGTATTTTGCTTTTGTATTTTCTGTATTTATGTTTGATTTCCAGCATTCACGGTTATTCCTTTTATTCTGAACATCTTTATTTCCTCCTACTTCTAGTCTGCTCTTAAAACAACCAAATATCAATTTTCTACACTGCAGATAGCAACAATTTTCTGTTATAAAAATGATGTAAACAATTCAGTGGAAAATGCCCCGCAGTTTATTGTTCTGTACTGTTTTTGAAAATCATTTTCCATAACCCCATTTTACTATCTTCAAATCCCTTAGGCCTCACAACAAATTGACCCGGAAAATTAATAGAAGCACATGTTCCAGCTCCTCATCAATCTTGAACCAAAACATTCCAGTGTACTGTTAAAAACGACACAGTTTAAAAAGCAGGGAAATATTGCAATTGTGACGATGTTGTATGAAATTATAAATCAGTGCTGTTTGTATCATAGCTACTCATCATTTACAGTTAACTTATACTGAAAACAATGTCTTGCCAGACCACACATGGCCCATTAGTCCTGAACTGATGCACTCACATTTGCTGAGACAGCTTCCCCGAACCAGCACACCAGTCCCTTTTTAAAATGTTATTTGGAGCCCTCTTATTGTGCTCTAAACAAGAACATCTATTTTTTTTTTAAAGTTAGCATTGGCTTAATTCAGAAATGAACATCTATTTAAAAAGACGAGAAGGGGTTGGCCGATTGCACAGCACATTTTAAGTAGGGTTTTCCTTGGCATAAGAATCCTGTGTTATCTGACAGTGCTGCGACTGTACATAGTCTGTTTACATAGTTTACAGGTTTCGCTAGTCTGTGAGGTATATTTTCCATCGTTCACTAATGTTAGCGAGAAACAATAGTGTGAATATACAGCGGGTTTCCATTGGCAAATACCTCAAAGGCTGCATTCTACAAGTAGTAGCCATCGATGTCAGGGAGGAAAAGCTTTCAACCCACTGTTCTTCACAGCCACCGACATTACAGAAAAACAACAGTGTTTATTCATGAAAGGACTACATCTGTGCAGCTACTGTGGCTGAACACAGCATCTCCTTTTCAGAGTAAACAACAACAACCTTCATCCCATCTTTGATGCTATAATTACAAGTTTGTGTTGAACGTGTCAATTTGCAACAGAAATCTTAGCCTCCTCAAAAAAAATTTCTGTGGCACAATAATTTGGTTTCAGGTTTCACACAAGAAGATAGTCTGAAAGGGGAGGATTCCAGTAGATTCTAATAACATGGTACAGTCCCTGTAATGGGAATGTGAGCTAATTAAGCTGCCAGAGACACGCGATCTGAAACAACAGGCACTTTTTTTCCCCTATCAACTAAAGTCGTTCCTACATATGAACAATAGGGCTGCCACTACAGTTACACTGTTTGACTGTCAACAGCAGGGATGCCTTCAGCATGCGTGTGAAGCCAAGATAAAAAAGAAGAGACTAAAATAAAAATGTCAAACGCGCAGCAGGTCAGATACCATCTGAAATGACATCCTATGTGACTGTGACAAAGATAAACTATCCCTCCTCATCCTTCTCAACTTGTCTGCAGCCTTCGACAGGGTTGACTACTCCATCCTCCTCCAACGCCTTTCCACCGTCGTCCAGCTGGGTGGGATTGCACCCGCCTGGTTCCATTCTTATCTATCTAATTGTAGCCAGAGAATCACCTGCAATGGTTTCTCTTCCCGCTCCCGCACAGTTATCTCTGGTGTCCCCCAAGGATCCATCCTTGACCCCCCTCCTATATGTTGTCCCTCAGCAACATCGTCCAAAAACACAGCGTCAGTTTCCACATGTACGCTGACGCCACCCAGCTCTACCTCACCACCAACTCTCTCGACCCCTCCACTGTCTCGAAATTGTCAGACTGCTTGTCCGACATTCAGTATTGGATTAGCAGAAATTTCCTCCAACTAAATATTGGGAAGACCAAAGCCATTGTCTTCAGTCCCCCACAAACACTGTTCCCTAGCCACTGACTCCATCGCGCTCCCTGGCAACTATCTGAGGCTGAACCAGACTGTTCGCAACTTTGGTGTCATATTACACCTCGAGATGAGCTTCCGACTGACTACACATCCGCACCATCACTACAACCGCCTATTTCCACATCCGGAACATCGCCCGACTTCCCCCCTTCCTCTGCTGCTGAAACCCTCATCCATGCCTTTGTTACCTCTAGACTTGATTATTCCAAAGGAGTCCTCCCATGTTCTAACCTCCGTAAACTTGAAGTCATCCAAAACTCTGCTGCCCGTGTCCTAACTCGCACCAAGTCCCGTTCAGCCATCACCCTCTGCTCGCTGACCTATATTGGCTCCCGGTTAAGCAACACCTCAATTTTAAAATTCTCATCCTTGTTTTCAAATCCCTCCATGGCCTTGCCCCTCCCTATCTCTGTAATCTCCTCCAGCCCCGCAAACCCCCAAGATATCTGCGCTCCTCTAATTCTGGCCTCTTGAGCATCCCTGATTTTAATCGCTCCACCATTAGTAGCCGTGCCTAGGCCCTAAGCTCTGGAATTCCCTCCCTAAAACTCTCCGCCTCTCTATCTCTTTATCCTCCTTTAAGACGCTCCTTAAAACCTACCTCTTTGACCAAGCTTTTGGTCATCTGCCCGAATATCTCCTTATGTGGCTCAATGTCAAATTTTGTTTGATAACGCTCCTGTGAAGCGCCTTGGGACGTTTTACTATGTTAAAGGTGCTATATAAATACAAGTTGTTGTTGTTGTTGTTGAAAGAGCAAGGTTAACATTTAAGCTGTTCTAACTGAGGATCCCACCCAAGAAGTTAACCTGATTTTCTTTTTAACGAGTGCACTTACACTACTGCCAATAATTTCTGTGGGGTTTCCCCTGATCTCCTCCTATAATATCGACAGAAAATCTGTTCCAGCGAGCAACAACCCCTTGCAAAGAAGTACTTTCTGCCATCTAACCTAGTCTTTGCCTGAGGATTTTAAATGACATCCTATCCATCTCAAATAACCTATCCAACTGAACTAAATCCAATCCCTCTGTCATTTAAAAAACCTATGGGGCCAATTTTCATCTCGCTGCTGCCCCACTTATATCTAAAAACGGGGCAGTAGCAGGACCAACAGGCTGGAGGTCCACCCATTCCAGGTTTCACACAGGCCTCAATTTAGGTGGCCAGAGCTCCCATTGGAAATATGTGGGGGTCTCATTAATGTATGCAAATTGGGGTCAAATGATGCCATTATGACCCCAACGCCATTTTTGTCTCTACTCACGTTGCTACTGCCAGTTCCTCAATCTGACCACAAACCATTAAAGGGATCTTCAGCTGCTCTCAGCTAAAATGCTACAATGGTTTGGCAGACATTTTGCTTGCATGAGATAGTATCATTTTGTGACTTAGATGATTTTAAGTGCTTGTAGCGGCTGTACAACTTTCTGAAATCTAAGAGGCTTTCTGGTAACACCTTTTTCTCCATGGGAGTCCTGGCAATTCCATTCTGGCTAGTACACGAGGAGGAAGGAGAAGCAGTAACAACAGGAGGAAGGAGTAAACAGCTGCAGCTTCAGGGAGACCAAACAAAAAGGAGGTGTACTTGCAGGAATCCTTACCCACCCAAAAGAGTGTACAGGACAACGTTCCTGCAGTTTTCTGAGAAGCAGTGCCTAAGGAGGCTGTGCTTCTCTACGAAGGCTGTTAGAGTTGTGTCACCTCCTGCAACAAGACCTGCAACCGACTGCCATAGTTAGCACAGCATTGCCTGTTGCACCCAAGGTCACTGTTGCCCTCAACTTCCTTGCCTCCGTTCCTTCCAGTCTGCCACAAGGGATATCAGCAAAATCAGCCAGTCTGCAGCTCCTGCTTGGATTAAGCAGGTGACTGATGCCATGTCCTTTTAACACTTTCTCCCTGGACAACCTCATCAGCAGTGCACAATGCAGATCTGTACCCACTTTCCTAGCTGCTGCCATGACGCTTTTCTCTTGTGTCAATCAGTCATCTCCACACTGCCCCTCCCCCCCGCCTCCACCCCACACTCTTTGACCCTGGACAGCAAGGGAGAGGCTGGCTCTTTGAGGTCATAGGCTATCTCCTGCACACTTGGCTGATGACTTCTCTCAGGAATCCAAGCTCAACAGCAAAACTTCTCTGTAATTAGATCCATGGCTCAACGAGAGCAGACCATTGTAGTCCTCAAGCAATGATTCTGCCACCTAGACAGGTCTGATGGCTTCCTGCAATGCAGCCCACAAAGAGTGCCCCATATGATACTGGTTTGCTGTATGCTGCATAACCTTGCTCAGCAACAGGGACAACACATGGACCACCATTGGACGAGGACCTTCAATATGATGAGGGAGAGGACACTGATAACATTGAGGATAGCGAGGCAATTGGAGGGCTCCAACACCTGCCTGCAGCCACAACTCTTTGGCAGCAGCGCATTGAAGAGCACTTCAGCTGAACAATCCCTGCTCCCCTGCATTAACAGTCATGTTCAACATCTGTCCCAGTCCTTCCACCCTCAAATAAACTGCAATTGCCCAAAGACCAAGATTGATATTCATGTCAACTAACATTGCAGGGTCACCAGCCATCACGGGAATACTCTTTGCCAACAGAAATTTCAAAATCATTTTATTTATTTAACCAAATGCCGAGAAACTAATTATCACCCTGGTGTGAGCCCATAGTGCCTTTAATAGGTTCTCTTATACCTATTCGAACGCTTCCAGAACGTGCTCCCCAGTGGTTTCAGCATGGGTGGTGGAAGGCTTAGTCAAGGGCTCTTGAGATGCTCATGGTCGATGAATTCTAGAAGCTCTGGCCTGGCTGTAGACTACAGCAACTCGATGGCTGCCGGAGTAGTCTGACTCAGTGGACTTTTTGGCACCAGGGTTGACATTGGTTGAGGGGGTAGTGAGGGTCCAGATGTGATGTCATCCTGAGAGAGGGCAACAACTTCCATTTCCATTGCATGACTGGCCCTACTACCAGGCTGCGATTCAGCACTCCCCCTCATCCGTGGGAGGGCGGACTGTAGGGTGTCCGGTAGACCCCTATCCATTTGGGATCCCAGCCTGTCCAGGAGATGGCAGATCCAGAGCCTACATAGCGCTAGTATGAGCATCTCAGAGATGCTACTACTGATACCATCGACTCCTGCAAGGAGGAGGTGGGGGGCTGTTGTAGCCTCCACTGACGTGACCACGCAATCCATTGCTGACTGCAAGGTATCGATGTCATTCGCTAGAACCCCACACAAGTAGTGGACTCCTCCGCGCTCTCACAGAATCACAGAATCCCCACAGTGCAGATAGAGGCCATTTCGGCCCATCGAGCCTGCACCAACACATATCCCACCCTATCCCCGTAACCCCACGTATTTAATCCCCCTAACACTAAGGATCAATTTATCATAGCCAAATCAACCTAACCCGCACATCTTTGGACTGTGGGAGGAAACCGGAGCACCCGGAGGAAACCCACGCAGACACGGGGAGAATGTGCAAACTCCACACAGACAGTTAACCGAGGCCGGATTCGAACCCGGGTCCCTGGCGCTGTGAGGCAACAGTGCTAACCACTATGCCACCATGTTGCCCCTCCGAAATGCTGTGGAAGCTCCCTGGCAGGTGTGGGTAAGTGAGATTTTGAAGTGCAATTTTAATAACAGGACAGGTCTGCTTTGTATTATATACAGGCCAGCCTAAGATAGAGGTGATTAGATTCTGAATTAAATTACCATGTAAACCATTGAACTTATGAATTGAAGCTGATCCTTGTGGCACCAGCTGCTTAATTAGCCTTTTGGTGTTCACAATTCTGATAAACATACAAGGGCGTTAGAAACATCTAGATCCTAAGTGCTGTCCGACAGTGTGGCTGCTCCCAGTCTATCCGTTCTCCCAGCTTCACAGGGACTTGGGGAGGTGTGATATCATTATGATAGCTAGGTGTCATCATGTCAAGGTGCAGTGACAGACTGACATTCCCTTAATGTTTTGTTTATATAATTAAATATTAGCTTGTTGTCTAATTAATTGGGAAACCATATGGTTTAGTTATTCATTTGAGTTCATAGTTCCAATTAGTTCCTGAAGCATGGAATTTAACTGTGGGAAAAGGATATACTGCAGAATTGTTAGCTGCAAAAACAAACTTAAATTCCCTCCACGTGTGGTGGCCTTGTAACAGTTGATAAAAAAAAGATTCACTCCATCAATCAGATAGATGGTCTTTCTCAGCTCTTTCATTCATCCTGTGTAAGATTGTTTTCTTTAACTTTCTTCTTGTTTAATGATGTGGCTGGCAGATATGCCAAGAGCCACATAGGCTGTAGTTTCAGGCCTTAAATGGAGGGGCAGTTAGCAGCGGAGTTCAGTGTACACCCCCGGGATATGAAAGCTGACAACTCCAGTCAAGGTGAAACATCTACTGGTGCCTCCCAGACTTGGTAACTATCAATCTGTTCAGTCTGCAGATACAGCTTATTAGATGAAGTGTGTGAGAGAGTGAAAGAGTGAGCGAGTGAGCGCGTGTTGTCAAAAGAGAGAAGGAAAGGAACATGCTGACAACACCCTGGCCTCCAGCCTCGCCATCTCCAACGCTATGTGCCTCTCTCTGCCAATGATATTGATGGCTGTCTCCTCCATTAGTGTAAGAGTTTGCAGTGTAGCGGGATCTCCTTGAAGTCTCGCTTTGGTTGTGTGCAAGCTTCTCCTGCAAGAGCAGCAGGTTACTGTGTGCCCTGGTGAAGGGTTCTGAAAGTGCGTGAAGCAGCTTAGCATAGTGTGCAGGCTGAGAGGAAGATGTAGTTGTGAGGGCGGCAACAGGTCTTGAGTGTGTGATGCAAGCTGTAGGAGATGTAGTGAAGTGGCCCACTGTGTTTGGAGGAGAGATATGGGAAGCAGGGAACGGAAGGATTGCTGCAGCCAGGGTTAAAGTAGAATGGTGCAGGGCTGTACAAAGAGTAAGAGAGATGTGAACTAAATCTTACCTTGGCTGTCCAGATAAGTTGTACTCCCCGCGTGGGAGACTTCTACTGCCTCCCAAAGATACACAAAGCCAACACACCCGGACGTCCTATCGTATCAGGCAACGGAACCCTGTGTGAGAACCTCTCTGGATACGTCGAGGGCATCCTGAAACCCATCGTACAGGGAACCCCCAGCTTCTGCCGTGACACCACAGACTTCTTACAGAAACTCAGCACCCACGGACCAGTTGAACCAGGAACACTCCTCGCCACGATGGACGTATCGGCACTCTACACCAGTATCCCCCACGATGACGGCATCGCTGCGACAGCCTCAGTACTCAACACCAACAACAGCCAATCTCCAGACGCCATCCTACAACTCATCCGCTTCATCCTCGACCACAATGTCTTCACCTTCGACAACCATTTTTTTACCCAAACACACGGAACAGCCATGGGGACCAAATTCGCACCCCAATACGCCAACATCTTCATGCACAAGTTCGAGCAAGACTTCTTCGCTGCACAGGACCTCCAGCCAACGCTGTACACCAGATACATAGACGACATTTTCTTCCTTTGGACCCATGGTGAAGGATCACTGAAAAGACTACACGATAACATAAACAAGTTCCATCCCACCATCAAACTCACCATGGACTACTCCTCAGAATCGGTTTCATTCCTGGACACACGAATCTCCATCAAAGACGGACACCTCAGCACTTCACTCTACCGCAAGCCCACGGACAACCTCACGATGCTCCACTTCTCCAGCTTCCACCCTAACCACGTTAAAAAAGCCATCCCCTATGGACAAGCCCTGCGAATACACAGGATCTGCTCAGACGAGGAGGAACGCGATGGACACCTACGGATGCTGAAAAACGCCCTCGTAAGAACGGGATATGACGCTCGACTCATCGATCGACAGTTCCGACGAGCCACAGCGAAAAATCGCATAGACCTCCTCAGAAGGCAAACACGGGACACAACCAACAGGGTACCCTACGTCGTCCAGTACTTCCCCGGAGCGGAGAAACTACGCCATGTTCTTCGCAGCCTCCAACAGGTCATCGACGACGACGAACACCTCGCTAAGGCCATCCCCACGCCTCCACTACTTGCCTTCAAACAGCCGCCTAACCTCAGAAGTACCATCGTTCGCAGCAAATTACCCAGCTTTCAGGATAACAGCGACCACGACACCACACAACCCTGCCACGGCAACCTCTGCAAGACATGCCAGATCATCAACACAGATACCATCATCACACGTGAGGACACTACCCACCAGGTACATGGTACATACTCATGTGACTCGGCCAACGTACTATTCAGCAGCTTCAGCTTCACCAAACTAAAAATGATAAATAAACCAAGCATTTCCAATGAATGACCAGACAACCCCAAACTGTTACCATGTACATACAACAGTAGGGATGCTACAGTTTGTAAGCATCCCAACATACTCTGCCACTGGCAGGGAAGACTGTGTGATTGTAGCTGTTCTTGACCTTAACCGATATAATTTGGCCAGCCACCGGCAGTTGTACAACATCAAGCAAACAACGACAACTCCCATTCCAATTTTCTCTCCCCTTCTCCCTCCAGGTAGGGAAATACCTCAGTCTGCAACCAGTGCCTCCTTACTCAGCACGGCTCAGAATGGGCATGCCCACCCGGTGGTGCTGCGGGGGAATGCTACCTCTTCTGTTAGTAAATATTTAAATAAGTATGAATTTGAAGTCAAATTTTGTTTCAGCTCTGCTGACCAATAAAGCCTACAGTAATAGAAGCCTATGCCAACACCTAAAATCCTGTTCCAACAATATGGAATTCCAATGCGACATTTTTAGGGGAGTCTATCAGCAACCTTATGATATTGTTTTACCCAAACACAGTGCTCAACTCAATCTCCGTGCAATCTACTATTTACTGGTGTTTCAGAGTAAACATCCACAGCTATAAAGGACAAAGACTGGAAGCCAGTTTCTCACCAGTGAACGGTTATATGTTCATTGTTTTAAGATGTTAAATTAGATTTTGCAAAGTAAAATGAAGCTGAATTTTAATCATCAATTTATCTAAAAATTAAAAATTGAACATGTAGCCTTCATTGATTATTTAACAAGGGTTACTTTCACTCTCGAATCTACCAAAGAGACCTTTCCGTTTGTAAATGGAATTGAGAACATGGATAGTTTTGTGTTTCTTCAGTTGCATGAAACAATTAGGGACTTTGGGGTAGAAATTAGGTCGCGCCCCATTTGGGGCGCAAATATCGTCCGGACGCAAATATTAGCGCCTGGCGCTAATTATCGGCACTGACAGGAAACTTCACTTTTACCGCCCCGGGAGGTGAGTGGAGCGCTAAATTAGGCGCTGCACACCTCTCTTAAGGCGCAAAGGCCAAGGAGTGAGGCGCTAACTCAGCGCACGAGCGCAGCGCAGCTGCTGCCAGTTAGCGAGGGAACACAGACACAATGGCGCCGGACACTTCTTAAAGCGGGGCGGCCACTTGCTCCCCAGCCACACCCTGCTCATTGCAGCCTTGAATCTCAGCCTGGAGAGACCTGTAATCCATTTTGCTGCCAAGCATGGAGAGGGTGAGAGAACGCGCTCATCGCTTCACCGAGCGGGCCTTGGATGCTCTGGTTGACGCAGTGGAGCGCAGACGATGCATGCTGTTCCCGGAGAGTGGCAGGAGGCCTTTGCCACGCGAGTTCAGAAGAGTGTGGAGGGAGGTGGCTCAGAGCGTCTCCTCCAGGAGCATGGTGCCCAGGACCCATGTTCAATGCCGCAAAAAGTTCAACGACCTCACTCGGGTCGTCAGGGTGAGTGGCTTTTTCTCAATACCTCTCCATCCCTCCATCTCAACCTCACTCTATGGCCAGAGGGTCTTAAAACCCCAATGCACAACACTCATCCAACACCTATGGCCCTTTCATGAAACACACACACACATTCCACACTTTGCATACAGTAAGGGCTATTCACCTATGGGAGGCACATCAGGCAAGACCATGGCTGCATACAGTAAGGGCTATTCACCTATGGGAGGCACATCAGGCAAGACCATGGCTGTATATTTACTCAGATGCTGTCCTTTTTCTTGCAGGCTAAGCTGGCTCATAATCGGAGACAGCAGCAACGGACGGGTGGAGGGCGGCTTCAGCTGCAACCCCTCAGCGATCTGGAGGAGCGCGTCCACAGGATTGTGGCAAGCCGGGTGATCGGTCCCGTCGCCACTGGAGACGCCAACCCCGTTGTGGACAGCAATGGTAAGGTCATCACCTTTTTGTCCTCTGTCCTTCCACTTGTCCCTCACAATACCAGTCTTTGACACTTTCAATCCAACTTGCTAACTCGCTGCACTTATTCCTCACTTACTGCCACCCTGTCCTCACGCTAAAGCCACTCTTGTACCTCCCTGCTTTCAGATGGTGATTCACCAGCTGAGGAGACGGGCCCTGAAGCTGCCACTGGGAGTGATGCTGCAGCTGAGGAGGAAGAGGAAGCCGGAGCATCAGTGCCACCCTCTCCCGAGGAAGCCCATGCCCACACTGGGAACACGCCTTCCCCGGAGGGGAGCAGGGGGGAAGGGGCTGATGATGGTGAAGCTCCAGGACTCAGCGGGCTGCAGCAACGCCATGGGGGGGGTAGGGAAGAACGGGGGCCTTCTCCCCAGAGGGAGAGTATGCCAGACACTCCTACTGCAATGGACGCAGAGGAGGAGCGGCTGATTGCAGAAATGAACAGCCAGGCGGTGGGCATGCACACTGAGCTCATGGGTGCAGTGGGAAGGATGCCCGAATGCATTGAATCACTGGCAAGGAGTGTGGAGCACTTCGCTGTAGCACAGGCGGATGCCACACTAAAGCTTAGTGCTGCAATTCAGTCACTGGCTGCCAGGAACCCATCTGAGACTGCTCTCATGCAGACTCAGATTGAGGCCACGCGAGCACTGACTGCTGCCATCCTCGATGGTTCGTGCACATGTCCCCGGGGCTGTCACCGCGCCGCAGCAGGCCAGCAATCTGTTCTCCGGCAAATTGCTCCGGATGCTGAAGTGCTGCCCCGTGGGAGTGCCAGTGTGTCGGGCGAGCAGGGAGTTGCTGTCCTCTCTCACGATGACAGCATTCCTGCTGCCAACACTGTCACTTCTCCACTGCACTTGCCACCGCCTGTAGGACAGACTGCTGCCGCCCATGCAGAGTTGGTGCAGTCTGCAGCCGGGCCCTCCAGGCCCAGAAGTGGTCGAGGCCGTCCTTCAGGGGCATCTGCAGTGTCGGAAGGCTGCTGCTCGTCAGACCCTACCAGCCTTGCTGCAGCCACTGAGGTCCCATTACGGAGGAGCAGTAGGGTTAGAAGGGGGGAAGTGCGCAAGGGAAGGAGATCACCCTCGAAGGGCAAAAAGTAGGAGGTGTGCCAAAATGCTGGTCATTTTTTTATTAAAGGCCGAGGTTCATGGTCCAACTTTTGTTTAGTGTTTTGGACATTATCTCCAGGTTGTGAGAACCAGTTATGTTATTGACTGTTTTTTTGTGTTTATTTCTAGGAGTTTGTCATGAGGAATTGACACACACAGAGTTTGTAAAATAAATAAGTTTCTGTATTCAAAATATACATGGCTGGTGGTTGGAATTATTGGTGCCTTGGCCGGCTTAGGGGTTGCGTGCTGGGTTGATTAGTGTTTGTAGCAATGGCAGGGGCCCTAGAAGCGGCTTGCTATTAGTCGTTGACGGACGGCCCTTGCAGTTTGACCATTGTGGGCCGCCCTCCTGCCTTGGTGCTGCTGATGATCATCGTCCTCGTCCTCTTCCTCCTCTTCCTCTGGTGGTGCTACAAGGCCTGGTGGCATTGGCTGGGTCCTGAGGATTGCCATGTTGTGCAACATGCAGCACACGACTACGAAGTTCGAAACTTGCTCAGGCGAGTACTGCAGGGCTCCTCCGGAATGGTCCAGACAGCGGAACCGTTGTTTCAGCACGCCGATTGTGCGCTCAATAATGTTCCTGGTTGCTTGATGGCTTTCATTGTACCGCAGCTCAGCAGGGGTGTTTGGCGTACGGAGCGGTGTCATCAGCCAGGTGCTCAATGCGTACCCCTTGTCCCCCAGAAGCCAACCAACTGGCTGATGCGGTGTCTCGAAAACTTCTGCCACAGTAGTCTGGCGCAGGATGAAAGCATCGTGGCAGCTGTCCGGATAGTGGGCATTGACAGCGAGTATCACCTGTCTGTGGTCACAGACCAACTGCACATTCAAGGAATGGAACCCCTTTCTGTTCCTGAATTCCTCTGCATTCTCTCGCGGAGCACGCAAAGCCACATGCGTGCAGTCAATGGCGCCCTGCACCATGGGGAAGCCCGCTACCCTCGCAAAGCCCAGAGCACGGTCACGCTGCTTGTCTGGGGTCATAGGGAAAGAGATGAAGTCTCGTCTCCTTCTGAAGAGGGCATTGGTGACCTGCCGGATGCAGCGATGCACCGCAAACTGGGAGATATTGGCGAGGTCCCCAACAGCAGCTTGGAATGAGCCAGTGGCGTAGAAGTTCAAAGCCACTGTGACCTTCACTGCCACCGACAGAGACGTCCTGGACCTCAGCTGAGGCTGCAGATCTGGCTGCAGCAGGTGGCAGAGCTCAGTGACCACCTCCTTGCTGAATCGCAGCCTTCGCAAACACAGCTCCTCGGACATATGGATGTAGGAGAGCTGTTCACGATATACCCTGGGAGGGTAAGCTCTCCTGTACATGCGCCTGATGGCCCTCCTCCGTCTGGCCATCATTGCCACTCTCTGTCTGCGTCTCACTATCCTCCGATTCAGCTGGAGCAGGACGACGCCCCCAATCATTGCAGCCCCCATATTCTCTTTGCCAGAAAAGTAATGAGGTACAGCAACTAAAGTAGCAACAAAGTTAGGATGAACTAGGCAAAACTACCTCACAAAGCGTTGAGTCAATGTAGAAGTCTCTCTCTCTCTCTCTCCGAATCTCTCTCTCTCTCTCTCTCTCTCAGAACGAGTGGTGCATAAATGTCGACCACAGAAAAAGACAGGAAGAGGCCCCCTTTAAATAGCGCCCCCCCCAGCCCCACACCAATTGATAACGTTCCAGTCTTCCGGTCGTTGGAAGCGCCAGGCGGTAAGGCAGGGGGTGCCACTCAATTTCCGCTCCGGGGCGCCCCAAGGGCGTTGCACCATGGAATGACGTCACAATCTGCGCGCGCAGGTGGTCGCAGCGGTAAGTTTTAGCGCCGCTGCACAATCTCAAGTTAAGTTCTCGAGCGGCGCAAACAGCGCTGCGCCCGGGCGTTAGCGGCTTAACGCCCCATTAGCGCCCTCTTAAGGCGCTAACGGGAGGCGCAACCAAGTGAATTTTTACCCCTTTAACTTTTGGGCAGCTGGGAGCCGGCCCATTCCAGCAGTGAAGAGGCCGGAGCCATTTTGAGGCTCAGACTTCATTTAAATAGAACCAGCAAGCTGCTCGGCCCAAATAGGCGTCCTGGTGCAGCTCGCCAAATTCAGGCCAGCTTAATATTGGGTGGGGCCACAGCAGCTCAGGTGTGCCTCACCCCCACCCTCCCCTCCCCTCTTCAACCATCAGGTACCCATTTTTCAGGCAAGAAATGGGCGGACAGCAGTTGAAAATCGCCCCCAATAATTCTGTTTTTGGAGAGTTTGCTTTAGCCAATTTACAGGGAGTGTGGTTTATCCAATTTATCAGAAGCCTCTCTCTCACTAGCGTGGCAACCTTTTGGGTGGGGTTACTGCAGTTGAAGGTGAATATGCAACTCCCTGCCTTTAATATAGAGTTCCAACTGAAACATGAACCTCTTGTTTACTTTCAGATGGTGACTCACCTGCTGTGCATTTCCATTTTTATTTTGGGCTGGATTTTGTCAATGGGGGTGTGTTGGGGGTGGGACTGCTGGTTGTCGGGTTTAAGTCCCGCCCCCAATGACATCCAGCCAACCCACACTATTTTCCCTTGATTGACCTTGTTAAGCCCGCCCTGCAGGCTTAGCAGGCCAATTAAGGGAAAGCCAGTGACAGAGGACGTCAGCATATGACGTGTCAGCATTTGACAGCTTTGAGAAGCTGTCATACACTGAGGGCTGGATTTTGAATGACCCGTGGAGTCGGGTTTGGAGGCGTGTGGTGGGTTAAATTTGCGGGGTCAGGGGTCCCGACCCCATCCCGCCTCCACGCAATTTTGACAAAATCAGACGCGGGGTTCCCGACTCCGTCCGCCTCCGAGAGGCCCTTAACAAGCCCTAAATTGGCTCTGTAATGCCATTTTGAAACGTTTTAGCTAGTTTAACCCTTTTCCGACGTGAAGTACGCCTGATGTGAAACACTCCAGTGAAACCTGGCGGGAGCACAAGTGGATAGCTGACTATCAGCTGCAGGTCCACTATTACAACGGAGATGTGATGAAGGTAGTAGTAGTATTAGGTCTGAAAGTCGCCTCTGATGCTGCTGCATTGAATGGCCTTTGCTGTGAGAGGACTTGGATGCAAAAAAAATTCTCTCTCTCTCGCTCTCTCCACATTTTGCATCCAGGTCCACTCAAAAGCCAGGCAGGTCCTCTCTCACCAACAGCCAGACAGTCTCTGAAACCAGGCAGTCAGCAATTATGACATCATCAGAGGCGACTTTCAGACTGAAACCACTAATTAGTTCATGGGTTCCCACATGCTGGAACTCAATTGCCCAATTAAGTGAAAATTGCATCATTCATCCACATTAATCTGGAGTCGGGGGGGAAACACGAAATGCAGATGACACGACCCCAACCCGACCCCAAGACAAAATCCAGCCCTGACAATCTTTGTTCTAAGGTGAACCCTTGCACTGAAGGCTCACCAAAACCTATTTCCTCAGCAGACATCAGATGGCTGCTGCATCTGAGAATGCAGCAGCCATTCTGTCATCTCTGCCGTTGAGATGAGGAACCTCCAGATCCCCAAGGGTTGAAGCCTGCAGGAAGAAGCAAAGGTAAGTAAACTTTTTCTAACACTTTACACTCACCTCTCATACTTACCTCTCCACACTTGCACCCATCACTCACCTCTACAGCGGACTTTTCGATCCCTCTCACCCCCGCAGACCCTGGCGGGCTTTCCCGATGTCGGGAAGCCCGCACTTGCAGGGGTAAAATGGGGATAAGCCTCAAAACTGCCCGTTAACTACCTGTTAACAGGCAGTTAATTGGCTGTAATCCCCTTCCCGCCTCCTGGGAAGATGGCATGGAGGCGGGTTGGGAGCGGGTTCGGTACCCGCTCCCAGTTTCTGCCATTTTCCTGGCAGTCCCGCCTCCATACCCGCCTCCCCAGGGCTGGCAAAACTCCCCCCTTTGTGTTCCAAGCATGAATACTCAAAGCCTTCCCACTCTTCCCCCCCCACATACAGGTGAAGAAGTAGTATTTACTTTCACTGGAGCTTCACCAATGATTCTGGACAAACGTTTAAAACAAAAACACTCATGCACAAGATCTTGTATGCTTTGAAAGGGGCACTGGCCATTAAAAGGAGGTCCCAATCTCCTGAGGAAGGTAAATAATCACAGCTAAAACCGCTCCCTGACTTCTGAAGATCAAGTAAAAATTGCAGTGTGCCAATCTCACATTGCAATCTGCGCCATTCAACTGAATTGGTTTTCTTCCACAGATGCCATGGTTCCAACAGAAGAGTGTTCTTGGGAAGTTAAAACATGAATTTAATCATAAGAGTACATGAAAACTTACCAGTGGGCAAGGCAGAGGTTTCGCACAGCTATGCTCCAACAGCGCAGATTGAGCATTTGACAGCTTCACTCTGCATCTGAACTTTCTGAAGGACTGTTCTGTTTGATATTAGTAATTAATATATTCCTATGAAATTCTTTTGCCTGCGATTTGATCAGTCATCTCTGAATCATACCAATTGTAATGTTAGATTGATATGCTGCAATATTTTTAAAATTTAACTCCTTTTAATTCCGTCATTAAAATAGCTGAGGAACTTCATACTAACACGTTCATTATTCATATCGTATGGCACAATCTAAACCCAGAATAGATGCATTTAAGGAGAAGCTAGATAAACACATGAGGGGAGCAAGGAACAGAAGGTTATGCTGATAGGGTTAGATGAAGAGGGGGGTTCGGAGACTCGAGTGGAGCATAACCACCGGCACGGACAAGTTGGACCAAATGGCCGGTTTCTGTGCTGTAAATTCTACGTACACAGTCTGGAATAGTGTCCCACAGGCAGAAGCACGTGTAAAGCTTCAACACGGATATTCCCGACAGACATTTGGTATTGATAGAGAATGTTGAAGTGCAGCTGCAGCTGCAGCAGCTCTTGTATTCATTCCTAGGATAAACATGGAGATACGGCTTAAGCACTGGCCCCAAATTCAATTCTAATAATTGGCCCATTTTTAGCATCTTACTCCAGCAAAAGAAGTTTGTTGAGCAGCCCCATAAGCCATCAATAATAAGAAAATGCCATAAAGAATCCACTGGATGCATGTCCATATGGCAGCCAAACACTCTAACGTTTAATTTGTGTTTCATGTTAAAATAACTGACCTTTTGATGTAATGCTGGGAGGGAGTTTGGAATCAGCACTACATTTGAGTGGAAAAAAAGGCCCTTGACCAGTTGTATGGGCTGATGTAAAACCACGAGTTGCCCAAATGTAACATCAAGCAATGACTGCCACATAAAATGATAGAAAGTTCATTGGCTTTGATCAGCCCTCACCTGGAGAAAGCCAGGAGTTTTCAGAAAATATCTGCTGTCCTGTTTTGGATTCAGGTGGCACACTCTATATTACTATATGCTCTTTTAATGAAGCAGTGGCTGACGTACTGCACAGCAAACAGTCAATATAGTCAGAGATGATTCCTGTTTAAATTGCTTTAGATGTGAAGAGGTTGAATTTATTACTGTTCTATTTCATTATTCTTACACTGATGAGTTCAGAGAATTTGATTGACTATTACTCAAAAAGTGACACACAGTGTACAAGGGCAATCGTTTCACAAAGTCAAGCCACACTGATATCACTGTTTCTGGGTAGATTTAAAGTGAAAAAAAACACAACTTTGTTTCCTTCTGGACAGCTGGATTTTGTACTTTTCTCATCTCTTCTAGTCCACCTGACTTGATCCCTACAAATCTTAGCCACTGACACGTATCTCCTGTGGCCAAAGTGAAGCGATGGGACAGTTGGGGCTGGGGGCAATTTTGTTCATGGAGTGGGCTACAGAAGCTGGCTTTTCTAGTAATGCATCAGCAGCTCCTCATTTTTTAAACTAGCAGCTCCCAATGTAAGAAGGACACTGATGAGTTATCGATTTGCTTCCATATCATTACCAAAGGCATTTAAAAAGATCCCAGTAATGGAGTCTCCTTTTGACCTCTGGAAATGTAGCCTAGCAGTATACGATAATAGTTAAAGACACAAATGTCTGAAACTTTAAATCCTAAACATGGCACTTCTTTCATTTCTATCACTGTTCACGGAACTCACATGCAAACATTGCCGATGTCTCTTACAATCGTGTCGTACATCTTGTACCAAATATAGAAGCCTAAAATCCCAATGTGCACCACATTCCTTACAAATTAGGAAGATTAACAGCTGTGATGGTGTGGTGTGAATTTCCAATAGAAAGGGTTTCCAAAAGGATGTCCAAATGCAAACAAATTTGAAGGGGCTAATTCAGATTGGTCTAACTTGGCCTGTCCGACAACGGTGAGACCAATCGAGGCAACTACAGCTTCATGTTTTTTTGCTTGTCAGCCCCACAGTACATTCTGTGAACAACAGGATGAGGGGTTTCAGGCAGGACATGAGGGGACCTGCTATTGCTGTTCTTGATCCAGTTGCTCGGAAGTGTGGAAAACTGATCGAGGTTAATTGATCCAATCAATTTCCCTTCAGCTCCAAAAGGAAAGGCTTCACTCTTTGCTTAGCATTTCCTTCAACAATTGAAACTTAGGAGCTCACGGGGTAATTTCAACTTTGGGTAATAGTGCAAAATGGCTGATGTCAAATTGGCGACTGATTATACACCCCTCCCATTCACTTCAAAGGCCCTTCTTGTAGTTTCTTTGTGTTCCCACTTTACACTTTTATATACCAGAGCCACTGATTTATTTTGACCTGAGCTCCCTTTATTGCCACCACACCAAAGCTTTTAAGAATATAAGAAATAGGAGTAGGAGTAGGCCATCCGGCCCCTCGAGCCTGCTCCGCCATTCAATAAGATCATGGAGGAACTTCTAAATCAAATCCACTTTCCCACCCTATCCCCATATCCTTTGATTCCCTTAGTGCCCAAAAAAATCATTGATCTTAGTCTTGAATATACTCAACGACTGAGCATCCACAGCCCTCTGGGGTAGAGAATTCCAAAGATTCGCCACCCTCTGAGTGAAGAAATTCCTCCTCATCTCAGTCCTAAATGGCCGACCCCTTATCCTGAGACTATGCCCCCTAGTTCTAGACTCCCCAGCCAGGGGAAACAGCCTCTCAGCATCTACCCTGTCAAGCCCTCTCAGAATTCTATACGTTTCAATGAGATCACCTCTCATTCTTCTAAACTCCAGAGAATATAGACCCATTCCACTAAATCTCTCCTCATAGGACAGCCCACTCAGGAATCAATGTAGTGAACCTTCATTGAATCCCCTCGAAAGCAAGTATATCCTTCCTTAGGTAAGGAGGCCAAAACTGTACATAGTACTCCAGGTGAGGTCTCACTAAAGCCCTATATAACTGCAGCAAGACTTCCTGGAGGTTAAATTCGATAAGGCCCAAAAACGGTTGCGGGAATAACGATGTGCGATCTGCCCACGCCCGATGAAAGTGATGCAGGCAGCACATGAAATTCATGCTGCCTGCTCATTATCACTGAAGCGCTGAGCCCAGCACTAAATGCGCTACTGGTTGGCTCAGCGCTCAGCAGAGGGCCCAATATCATGGGAAGTCTACTCTGTATTTAAAGGTTGCCTTCAGAGTGAAAGACTGTCTGCACTTCTTAAAGGGGAGGTGCTTTGTGAAAGAAGCACCTCATTCTGACTGGAGCTAAGCAAAGGGGAAGTTAGCAATGTCACAACAGGGCAGAGAAAGAGCACCTCGGTTCTTGTACGCAGCACTGCAGGGTGTTGATAGGAGGAGGCAAGTCCTTTACCCGCAAGGGGCCAAGAGGCCTTCCAGACAGACTGTATGAAGGCAGTGGGAGCAGATAGCTGAAGCGGTCAGTGCCACCAGTCTTTCCCCCAGGACCTGGATCCAGTGTCGGAAGAAGTTTAATGACCTCACACGAGTGGTCAAGGTCAGTGAATGAATCTTCAAATGCTATATCCCTCCATCTGCACTACTAGCCTCACACACTGCTCAATGCACCACACCCCCATCACTCACCTAACAACAATCTCTAGCAATCAGGACTCAAAGCTCACAATCATAGCTTCACCTCCCTCTCACACACTTACCACAGTTGCAAGCCTCACACCTGCCACACAATGCCAGCTATTGAACCATGACAGGCACATCATCCAAACACATTGCACCACACTCACTGACACACTTCCCTTTCTCTTGCAGGCCAAGGTAGCACATAACCGGCGCCAGCAAGAGTTAAAAGGCGGGGACAAGCACGGGTGCAGAACCTGACCCAGCTGGAGGAGATGGTGCTGGATAAAATTGGAGGGTCCGTCCCTGAGGCTGTGGCGATCGGCAAGGCTGAAAGCATTGATAATGATGGTATACTCATACCTAATCCTACTTCTCACATCCCACTTCACTCTCATCCCACAATCTCTTCTCACTTACAAGCTGATGGTGTAAGCATGCAAATCTTGCTTTCCTCTCCTCCCCTCACCACAACCCGACCCTTGTGCCTTTCTCCTTTCAGATACCCAAGAACTGCCACCAGCCCCACCTATGCAGGAAGAAGTAGAGGAGGAGAGTGATAGAGAAGAAGAGACACCATCACTCGATCGGACACTCCCAGGCACCAGCTCAGAAAATGGCACTGCACCAACTTTAGAGGGATGTATAGAGGTGGGATCTGCACATGGTGAGTCACCAGGCACAAGTGGGCTACAGCCAGGGCAGGGGGAAAGGGTAGTGCAGGTGCCAGCTCCCCGGAAGGCATGGTCACTCGAGTTCTGCTGCAGAGCACTCAGATGAGAACATCAATGCGGCAACCTTCAGAAGAAGGGTGATGGGCATACACACACAAATGCTTGGTGCATGGACAGGCCTGCCAGAGAGCCTCTTGTCATGGTCAAGAAGCATGGAGGAGTCCGGCTCCAACCTTGCACAAGGCTTTGCGCAGAGCTTGGAGCCCATGATTTCCAGGATGGAAGTGATGCGCAACTCCATTAGAGCACTTGAGGACCCAACCATGATGCTGGGTGTGATAGAGTCATAGGGTTATACAGCACAGAAAGAGGCCCTTCGGCCCATCGTGTCTGTGCTGGCCATCAAGCCCTGTGATGGGCGATGTCGCGGCTTCCATTGCAGCACAAGCGGAAGCGAACCAACGTCTGAGTGCTGCAGTGGAAGCTCAGACTTCTATCATGCAAGCTCAGACTGCTGCCACTGTGGTTGGGTTTACGAGTGTGGAAAGGACCTTTCAGGGTGTCACAGCAGCCCAGCAATCTGTCCTCCAGCAGATGGCTAGGAATGCTGAGGCGCCGCCTGCCCCGGAGGAGTGCCAGTGGCTCTGTGGAACATGAACCTGGTGTCCTCTCTCATGATGACAACATTCATATTTCCACCACTGCCACTCCGCCAGTGCCATTGCAGTTGCCGGTCAGTCAGCCAGCCCAGACTGCTGCCGCCCATGCCGATGAAGGGGTTAAAAGTTAGATTAGTGGCTTAACTGACTAGCTGGCTGATGTAATAAAGGAGAAGTCTGGCAGAACAAAGACAGTTGGAAAAAACATATTACACGATGATTGGGGGAGTGAAAAAAGGCAAAGAGGCCATACATTGAACAATGGGCCGCCAATGTGATTTGCGAAGATGTGGTTAAGTGTACGAAATTGGATAAGAGCTAAAGAGTAGAACAATGGCAGATGTGGAAACAGGGCAAATGAGATAAACAAGATGTGTTTTGTGGGGATGTGATTAAGTGTATGTGACTTGGCCAATTAATTGTCCAAGTCACATACACTTAATCACATCCCCACAAAACACATCTTGTTTAAGTGTATGTGACTTGGACAATTAATTGGCCAAGTCCCGAAGATGTGAAGGAAACAAGATGTAAGATTGTATATAAGCCAACTGCTTGAATGTAAAAATTAGACTCCCGTCTCAGCTCAGACTGAGGGGGCCTCTCCCTGCACGTGCTTGAATAAAGATCGCTTGGAACCAGTACACACTCGTCTCCATCTGCTTTGGGGCAGAGAGAAATCCCACAACAACTTGGCGTAGTCGGCAGGATTCCCAGGACGCAGTCGAACGACCAACCATAATGGGACCGCAAGTCGGGCGAGTACCTTATATTACCACCCATAGTTAGGTGCGGAACCCCAGAAGGCTGGACGTGAGACTGTAGGGAATCCGAACAGGAGACTGTCGGGTACTGGAGTGATTGCTGCGCAGTAGAACCACGAGCCGCCGTAGGTAACCAGAACCGCGTTGTAGCAGGAAGGTCTGAGTTACCGTTTGCGCAGGCCAGAGGAATTTTTTTTTTTAAATGGCTACAGGAGGGGAAGATTGGGGACCGGAAGAAGTGTCCATGACCAAATTTAGAGCAGAAAAAAATAAGAAACTAATCGAGAAAATGAAAAAGAAAGAAAGGCTGGAGTCCGAACAGGCAAAGGGAATGGTGGGGCGCCCAGTGTAAGGGTAAGGAAGAGAACGGAATACTTATAATTATTAGTAGCTCCTTCGGACTCAGTAAACATGTACAAAGTTACACAGAAAGGAAAAGGTTAAGGTCAGTGCGGTGCGGGCACCGGGACCAAGGTTTAGAGTGACAGACGATAATGACGACGTTGACTGGGGAGAATTAGAGAAAGAAGCTGCAGATTACGACAGACAGGACGATGACGGGGTTGGGAGCCCCTACCTAAATATGACGCAGAGGGACCATCAGCCCCGCCACTGCCCGAAACCGGGACGAAGGGCGTAATGGCCATGGCCCCTATTACGACGGAGATTAGACAAGTGGGAAATGGGCAGGCTCAGACTACAGTACGATATGTCCCGTTCACCCCAGCCAAGAAACAGATGATGACGAGGGACCTCCCGACCCCTAAAATGAACCATGCAAACACCGACTTTTGGAATAAGTTAGAGGAGATAATAGATGTACACTCACTTCACCCGGAAGATATGCACGTCCTCGTACAGTCCAAGGTACCCCGGCAAACCTGGCTAGGGATGCCCAACTTAATCCTTAGTGGAAATTGGAAGGATGCACGGGGATTGAATCAGCTAGGAAGATACAACCGTTTTAAGCGATTGGTAAAGGGAGGACTAGGGGAAGCCTGATCTAACTGGTCAGCGGTGGTGGGACTAACCCAGAATAAAGGCGAAAGGGCCTATGAGTACACGGAGCGAAAATACACCACGTATTGCAACTGCTCGGGAACAGATAACCCAGGCAGAGACGATCCAGTGTTTCTAAAAATGTTGAAGGAAGGACTTAGTGCAGAACACCAGAAGATCCTTGAATTAGGAATACCGGTGGGAACTAACTTTGAGGAAGTTGTGGAGTGGGCCACCGAGGTAGATACGAGAAGCAGAAAGGGTAAGGAAGCACACGGTGGCAAAGGGGAGGCTCCCAGGGGGACTTCCGCACAGGTTGCTGAATTAACGGCCCTCACTGAAGCCCTGAAATTAGTGAAAGGCCAGACCACGAACATCTACACAGATAGCAGATATGCTTTTGGGGTGGTCCACGATTACATGATCACCTGGAGCAAACTGGAATATATAACCTCTGGTGGTGGACATATACAACACGAGGAGACAGTAAGGGAATTGGTCGGGGTGGCGAAGCTGCCCAGACAGGCATCAGTAATAAAGGTCACGGCTCACCAGAAAGTCCAGGATGATATCCAAAGGGGAAATTAGTGGGCAGACGAGGCAGCAAAGGGGGCTGTGGAGATGGAGACCTGGAGCCGGTGGCAGCTTGTGCCATCGGTCCAGAGGAAGTTAACGTGCAAAAATTACATGAGGAAATGACTGAAACAGAGAAGGAAGGGTGGAAAAGGAAAGGGGCAGACAAGGTAGCCCCTGAATGCAAATGGCAAAACCTGCTCAAAATCTATCATGGGAATCAACACTCCGGAAGAAATGCTATGCACTGGAGTATAGGACGGTGCTGGTGGTGGCCGGGGACGGGCAGGGACGTAGCAAAATATTGCCACAGATGTATTACCTGTACAATACCGGCAAGGCCGTAAAGCTCAGATTGTCCCACCAGCTTCGGCCTAAGGGGCCTTGGGGAGCAGGTCCAGATAGACTTCACCGGACCTCTGCCCCCGAGCCGAGGTAAAACGTATTGCCTAGTGGTGATAGACCAGTTCACACGATGGGTAGAAGCATTCGCCACAAGGGATTGCTCTGCTACCACCGTCGCAAAGATTTTCACCGAGGAAATAGTACCCCGATGGGGGGTGCCACTGCAAATAGATTCAGATCAGGGAACACACTTCACTGGCAAAGTCATCAAGCAGACATGCGCCCTATTAGGAGTAAAACAGAGGTTTCACATACCATACCACCCACACAGCTCGGGAATGGTAGAGAGAATGAATAGAACCTTAAAGGCGTCACTCGCAAAGGCCATTGCCGAGACCGGCAGGGGATGGGCGGACCTACTACCGAGCATCCTAATGACATTGAGGGCTACGCCCAATCGCACAACTGGACTAACCCCGTTTGAACTATTTGACTGGGGCACGCTCATGGGTACTGAAGACGTGGGACCAGCCCAGGACAGGATTAGGCGGTTTATTAAGGAACTATGCAAACAACTGCATGATCTGAGACAGGAAGTCAGGGACCAACAAATAGTCAGGGATATGGAATTGGAGGAAAAACAAAATTTACCAGTAGTAGGGGACAGGGTGATGCCAAGAGTCTTACCCGCCAGACCAGGATGGGCACCTCGCTGGCAGGGACCCTACAAAGTCCTAATGCGTAAATATGAAAGGAAAAGGTCGGTGGAAACACTGGACGCAACTTAAGAAATTCGAAAGCACAGTAAATAATAAGGACTAAACCGGTGATGACCGGCGTCCACTGTTTATCTCCCTCTACAGGACTCAGATACGGATGACCTTACTGATGTGCCTGGCCACGGCAACCACAGAAGGAGCCACATCAGTTGACCGAAGGGAGCAACGAGGCCTGTATTACAAGAATTCGAGCGAAGTCAGTTGCGATCAGGAATGTGGGGCGTTAACTGTCATGGTTGATAAAACAGTGCATTTAAATTGTAGCTCCGGGTCAACGGGCGTAAGCATATTTGACAACAAGCCAGGCGATACAGGGGATAGGGGTAACAGGGGGATGGCTATTAAATGGACAAACATGAGCACGGTATGCTTCGGGAAGAAGAGTGATGATACATTAACATGCGTACAGGGAGGAACTATGCAAGTAATATGTGGGAGGGATTTCACTCAAATGTCCGGGGTACCCCAGCAGGAAGAAGGAGGGTGGGAACTATGCCCAACCTCCAAGTGCACCAACTCTGATGATTGTGTTGGAAGCTGAACCCCCGGGATACTCCCACCACCACAACCACACCGACCACCCCAGTAACAGGAGCCCCGAAGCTCACTACATTGACTGCGGAGGAACCCTTGAGGTGTCCGCAGCCTAGCTCGGGACCCAAAGGGGGGCTCATGATCCGGGATTCTGATAGGCGCTTATTTGAGAATGTACACCATGAGATAGTTTCGGTTGTCCACAATATTAGCCAGATGGGGTTACCCAAATGGTGCGAGTGGCGTACAAGGTCATTTTACCATCGGCTCCTCGACATGACAGTTACTGATGCCCTCCGGGCCTCTGGGGGATGCGTGCGGTTGAGCCTATCTCGCAAGAGGAACCTGGTAAATGACATAGCCACTGGTTACAGTGCAGGGACATCCACAGTTAATTCCATGGATAGGAATGGTATTAGCTGTACCCAGTCTGCAGGAAAGGGAATCCAAGCCCTTTTACGAGGTAGAGAATGTTGGGATCATGTAATGGCAATTGGCTCAGGTACCACCACGCACCCAGTTATGCAACCCAGAAAGGTTCCTTCTTGACGGGCATCTCGCTAGAGGGATGCAGAGAAAGGGGGAGTAACGTAGTCTTCCCACATCCCGTGGGGACAGGGCCAGGAGCGGCTTCAACACCACCCTAAACTGTACCCTTGAAATTTCCAGCGACCGCCATGAGCCAACGCGAGCAGCTCAACGGGGAAAAGGAGAATACTGTGTGACCACCAGTGAATCTCAATACCAGTATGGTAACATCCAGTGCCCAGTGACCAGCTCAAGTTTCTGCTTCCGCCCCCAGGCCCCAACAACGATCGGACATGCAACCATAACCTACCTATGGTCGCCCCGCGAGGAACGGGTGAGTCCAACTGAGGACCTGAAGGACTGCATGCTCGAATATGTACTCCCTGAGGGGAAGGACATCCCGAAACTACCAGAACACCTGCTGGAACTAAGGAAAGAGGCTGGGGCGATAATTAAGCAGTATCACCGAATTGAACAAGAGGTCAAACAACTGGGGAAGGATGTGGAGGCCAGGCTGGAAGATACCTCATGGTGGCGGACACTTTGGGACTGGGGTATTAGGGTGGACATTCACCCCTGGATCAGAATTGCATCTCATGTATTGGTGGTGGTGCAGTTGCTAATTGTCATCATACTTATGTTTGAGTATTGTACTCGATGTAAACGACGCCGTAACCGAACCATTGCTAAAACCGTTGTTAAAACACAGTATAGATTGGGAGAGAAGCAGGGAATGTTAGAAGTAGTTTAAGTAGCCACACCCGTGCGAATCCAACCACCTGCCTGGCCAGCAGTGATGGGGCAAGGAGCACGGGCAGGTGAAGTTAGCTGGCCATCTTGGGCTAACACCAAGGGCCAAAAGGGGGGACTGAAGGGGTTAAAAGTTAGATTAGCGGTTTAACTGACTAGCTGGCTGATGTAATAAAAGGAGAAGTCTGGCAGAACAAAGACAGTTGGAAAAAGCATATTATATGATGATTGGGGGAGTGAAAGAAGGCAAAGAGGCCATACATTGAACAATGGGCCGCCAATGTGATTTGCGAAGATGTGGTTAAGTGTACAAAATTGGATAAGAGCTAAAGAGTAGAACAATGGCAGATGTGGAAACAGGGCAAATGAGATAAACAAGATGTGTTTTGTGGGGATGTGATTAAGTGTACGTGACTTGGACAATTAATTGGCCAAGTCCCGAAGATGTGAAGGAAATAAGATATAAGATTGTATATAAGCCAACTGCTCGAATGTAAAAATTAAGACTCTCAGTCAGAGGGCCGCTCCCTGCACGTGCTTGAATAAAGATGGCTTGGAACCAGTACACGCTCGTCTCCATCTGCTTTGGGGCAGAGAGAAAGCCCACAACACCGAGTTGGTGCAGTCTACAGCTGGGCCTTCTAGGCCCAGAGCTGCTCGAGGTCATCTTGCAAGACCATCTGCAGTCTCTCCCACTGAAAGTCAGCAGCCTTCCACCAGCCATGCTGCAGCCACTGGGGCAGCACTTCATAGGAGCACTAGAATAGGCAAAGGCACACGAAAGACAGACACTAAAGGAATGTACAAGGGTGAGTAGTTGACTTTGTAATGTAATATTGGAATTAATCATTTATAAATTATATTTGAAATGTTTGTTTTGTGATGGCTTTTATTTAGTATTGTGGCCAAATGGACGCTGTGATGTTCCGTGACAGAGGGATGGTGAGCAACGGGGATCTGGGGTTTTATTCAGGGGAACTGAAGTCTGATGTGTCTGGAGGTGGTCGCGGAATCAGTGGTGGCAAGGGCTGCGCCCTCATGATGGCCAAGTTGTGGAGGATGCAGCAGACCACCACGAATTGGAACACCCGACCCAGCGAGTACAGGAGAGCTACCCCCGAGCGGTTATGGCTGCGGTTCCTTGTGGCAGCATGGCTTTGATTATATGATTGCTGGCCACGAGTGGTGGGGTTGTGGAGGGAGTCATCAGCCCGTGTAGAGCAGATAGCCTTTATCGCCAAGCAGCCACCCTCAGGTTCGACATAGTGGCTGGAAGATCACTGGCACAGCGGACTGGCGCAGGATGAAGGCATCATGACTGCTGCCAGAATATCGGGCATTCACCATCATGATGTGCTGGTCGTGGTCGCACACCAATTGCACATTAAGTAAGTAGTATCCTTTGCGGTTACGTAACAATCTCAGCATTGATATGCGGCGCCCGCAAAGCCACGCATGTGCAGTCAATGGCGCCCTGCACCATGGGGAAACCTGATATCCAGGCAAAGCCATGACCATGTTCCTCCTGCTTCTTTATTTAGAGAGAAGACAATGAAGTCCCTTCTCCTAGAATACAGAGCCTCTGTGACCTCCCGGATGTAGTGATGGACGGCGAACTGCGAGATGTTTGCCATGTTGCCTGTTCCAGCCTGGAAGGATCCACTGGTGAAAAAAAATCAGGGACACGGTGATCTTGAGGGCCACTGGCAGCACCGTCGTTGCCCTGCTCCGAGGCTGCAGGTCTGGTTGCAAGAGGTGGCAGAGTTCTGTGACCACCTCCTTGGTGAAGCAGAGCCACTGAACACACTGCCCATGGCTTAGGTGCAGGTAGGAGAAGTTCTCCCTGAAGACCCTAGGTGGGTAAGGCCTCCTGCTGAGAACCCTCCTCCCCCCTTCCCCTCCTCCCTCTGCAAGCAGCTTGTCTTTGCTGCCTCTGCTCCATCTCCGTGTCATGCTGCAGTGGGACTGCAAGTAGAGCCCCCATGACTGGGAGCAAGTGGTGTAAAGAGGCCTTCCAGTAGGAGCCAACGCATTCCCAATGTCCAGCAGCACTCCCTGCACACTTTAACAACGTTATAAATGTCTTCCAGCAAGCCAGTATTCACATAAACTCTGCAAGAGTCAGTACAAGAGAAATAATCAACTTACCTGCAAGTTGGATTTATCCCTTTAAGTAGTACTAGTGGCGGGTCCCTCGTGCAGCTAAACACACGTTCAGCTCTGCGTGTTTATGACACGGCGTTGATTGGAATGGCGAAGTCCAAAATGGCACGTTGTTCGTCAAATCGGCGTTGCACACTGATTGACGTCACGATCTGCCTACTCTGCATAATGCTGGTGCACGCATGTCCCGCCCGCACTAGCGCCCTCACCAAGAGGGCAATCAGCGCGGGCCGTGCAGGGAGCGAGGCAGCCATCATTTTTTTCTTCAAACCGGTCTCAACTGCCTGTGCTACGATGCCAAATTTCGGGGCCCCTTACTCTTATACTCCAAACCCCTTGCAATTAACGTTAACATTTGCCTTCCTAATTGCTTGCTGTACCTGCATGTTAACTTTCTGTCATTCATGTACAAGGACCCCCAAATCCCTCTGAATACCAGCATTTACTAGTTTCTCGTCTTTTAAAAAAACTCTTGCTTTTCCATTCTTTCTACCAAAGTGGATAATTTCACACTTCACCGCATTGTACTCCATCTGCCACCTTCTTGCTCAATCACTTAACTGGTCTATATTTCTTTTCAGCCTCTTGGTGTCCTCCTCACAGCTTACTTTCCCACCTAGCTTTGTATCGTCAGCAAACTAAGATATATTACACTCTGTCCCCTCATCTAAGTCATTGACATACATTTTAAATAGCTGAGACACAAGCACCCCACTAGTTACAGCCTGCCATCCCGTTTATTCCTACTCTCTGTTTTCTGTCCATTAACCAATCCTCAATCCATGTTAATATATTACCCCCAACCTCATGAGCCCTAATCTTGTGTAACAACCTCTTGTGTGGCACCTTATTGAAGGCCTTCTCAAAATCCAAATAAACTATATCCACTGGTTCCCCCTTATTTACCCTGCTAGTTACACCTTCAAAAAAAAACTCTAATAGATTTGACAAACACGATTTCCCTTTCATAAAACCGTGTTGGCCAGGAATCCTTCGAGCCGACTTGCTCAGAGGAAAAGGGAACCAATGGAAAGATGAGACAGGTCAGGCTACTCGAGAGGAGCTCTGGGCCTTTCCGCCTGCACCCACACCCACCCCCAACATTTGCAGAGAGAGGTAGAAAGCCTCACTTTGGCAAATGTTGTTGGTGGAGGCTCCTTTTCCCATTGACAGCTGCTCCAGCAGAACTCCAGTGGCAACACAGGGAGATGTGGCTGCCTCTCTAATCTTTATGCTGGCAGGTTCTTCAGAAGCATGCCAATCACAGCATGTTAGGCTTTACATGGTATTGCATGAAAGGAGGCATGGCAGGGTGATCAGTGGTAGCCTGTCTTCTCAAGAGTCTGAATCAGCAGAAGGAGGTAGATGCCAAGCCCAGCCATCTGCTGCAAGGAAACCAATGGCTACAACACAGCATACAGCTTACATGTCCAGGCACATAATGGTCAGCTGTGGCCTGAAACCTGGCTGAACCTTCTTGCAGTCACGCTGCAGTGGTGACCTACAGGATGGAGCTGTAGAGGTCACAGAGGAAAACCATCCTGAGAAGCATCGCATGCAAAGTCATCTCGACTTCAGCAGACATCAAAAAGGAGGCCACGTGCTGAGGACTTATGTAGACGTATGCCTGCACCTATAGGCCCCTTCCCTTCATCCAAGCCTGTCACTTCTTAATGCTATGCCCCCTCAGCCTTAGCAAACATTGCTGATGGTTGAGATGCCTTTTAATGCTCTCCAGAAGATTCCTAAAGTTTTGTCTCCCTCCATGTAACTTTCCCCTTTAATTATCCCCATTTCTTTAAATTAAACATACATGCAATTTTTGTCTCCTATCTGTGGTGTCATTCATTGGCCCACTGGAGTTTGCACCTAGAGTTGCAAATTATTATTCAAGTAAGGTTAGGCATGAAAACTGAGTGCTTTTGGCACTTGGGATTCAAGCAGGTCTTAAAGCAGTGCTAACTAGAATGGAATTGTTTTATACCAGAAGACAAACATTGACCACTCTATCCACTGCACATACCTGCAGATACACAAAAAAATACCTATCAGGAGATAAAGTCACATTCAATATTATCTTCTCCAGGCACGAACAATTAGTGTTAGGGAATGTTATGTATTTTCTAACATGAGATTTGTTTTTATTCGTTGCTGGGATGTGGGAGTCACTGGCAAGGCCAGCATTTATTGCTCATCCCTAATTGCCCTCGAGAAGGTGGTGGTGAGCCGTCTTCTTGAACCGCTACAGTCCGTGTGGTGAAGATACGCCCACAGTGCTGTTAGGTAGGGAGTTCCAGGATTTTGAGCCAGTGACGATGAAGGAACGGCAATATAATTCCAAGTCAGGATGGTGTGCGACTTGGAGGGGAACTTGGAGGTGATGGTGTTCCCATGTGCCTGTTGCCCTTGTCCTTCAGGTGGTAGAGGTTGCGGGTTTGGGAGCTGCTGTCAAAGAAGCCTTGGCGAGTTGCTGCAATGCATCTTGTAGATGGTACACACTGCAGCCACGGTAGGATGGGGTGCCAATCAAGCAGCCTGCTTTGTCCTGGATGGTGTTGAGCTTCTTGAGTGTTGTTGGAGCTGCACTTATCCAGGCAAGTGGAGAGTATTCCATCATACTCCTGACTTGTGCCTTGTAGATGGTGGGAAGGCTTTGGGGAGTCAGGAGGTGAGACACTCGCCGCAGAATACCCAGTCTCTGACCTGCTCTTGTAGCCACAGTATTTATGTGGCTGGCCTGGTTAAGTTTCTGGTCAATGGTGACCCCCCAGGATGTTGATGGTGGGGGGATTCAGCAATGGTAATGCCGTTGAATGTCGAGGGCAGTGGTTAGACTCTGTCTTGTTGGAGATGGCGGGAATGTTATTTGCCACTTATCAGCCCAAGCCTGAATGTCGTCCAGGTCTTGCTGTATGCGGGCACAGACTGCTTCATTATCTGAGGAGTTGCAAATGGAACTGAACACAGTGCAATCATCAGTAAACATCCCCATTTCTGACCTTATGATGGAGGGAAGGTCATTGATGAAGCGGCTGCAGATGGTTGGGTCTAGGACACTGCCCTGAGGAACTCCTGCAGCGATGTCCTGGGGCTGAGATGATTGGCCTCCAACAACCACAACCATCTTCCTTTGTGCTAGGTATGACTCCAGCCAATGGAGAGTTTTCCCCCGATTCCCAATGAGCTTTATATTTACTGTACAGTGCAGCTGCCTTGCAACTCAAAATAGGGTGTGGCAGAACTTGGCCCTGTAGCAATTATACGTACAATTACAACTGGTACACAGGAGCAACTATGTGTTTCTCCAACCAAATCGGTGTGTGACAAATTTCCAACTAATTTGTGGTAGTGTAATCCCCAGAGTACATCCAAACACACCGCTCTCTTCCAGAGCACTAGGAATTTAATATGGCAATGTTCAGAGTCCTGCAGCAACACACAACCTGTTGAAATTAAATGCAGCGGGGGTTACATGGGGCCGTGTAGTGCCCGTTTTTCAGGCCTAAAGCCCCGAAAAGGCAGGAAGCGAGCACACACTTCCAACTGGATGAGCGCCGCCCGCCATATTGGGTAAGTTCAAACAAGAGGCGTCCTTTACCCATGCTAGAAGCAGGGCGTTAGGCACCTTGCATATGCAAATAAGTCATCCAACGCCTGCTTTAGGACCTCGCTGCAACATTGGTTTGCCCTGAAGCAGCAAGTGCTAACTTGAACCACTGACCTCTCCGGCCTCCTCCCACAGCACCGTCTTCACTATAATGAGGTCTGAGGCCCAATTATCATGTGCGGGGCGGGGAGGACGCAAGAATAGGCCTCTCGAATTTCTCCCCCAGCATCTCTATCAAAATACTGAATCGTGAATTTTGCCCAAGTATAAATGTATTAGCAGATCATTCAAACTGACAATTTTGGAGAATGTTTTGCTCATCGGGGTGCAGGATGTCAGTGCTGGGAATGGAACAATCCTCCACGTTGGAACTATAAGCAGAGCTTTCTCTGCGCCAACAAACCACTTTACACACACCTCAAAAAATACTCCCTGCTATATTTTTTTCTATTTCTAGCTATCTTTGCTTTGAGCAAACCCATTCAAATGAACCACATTAAATTTGGATCATTAGCAATTGTCGAAAAAAAGAGTGACTAAAAGACTAATGATATTAATATTTAGTCAAAACATCAGCCACGGAGTACGTGATATTTATTCCTCTAACAGCGCAGCCTTTAGGAAAAGCCATTTTCTTTGTTGGCAAATAAGCAGCAGTGCTCTGGAGAAACCCACTGACAGCCAACAAACCCTGTTGACAAAACAAACACCTCTTCTCATTCACACATTAACTTCTAACAATAAAGGAGTATCAATGAATGTGTTAAGATAGAATTAAAGAAAGATGAAGAACCCAGCATTATTGTTGCTTTGTTTTTCATTATATTTTTTTTCAAAGTGCTCCACCCCCTTCCCTGACCAAGAAGGCTGACAAGCAACAGGGCATTGGCATTCCCTCCCCAAAAGGACAGAGAGGCAGTGCACTCCCAAACAGCAGAGAGGCAACATAAAAATTCGGAACAGGAGCAGGCCATACAGCCCTCGAGCTTGCTCCTCCATTCAATATCATGGCTGATCTTTGACCTCAATTCCACTTTCCCGCCCAATCTCCATGTCCCTTGATTCCCTTAGAGTCCAAAAATGCATCTATCTCAGCCTGAATATACTCAACAATTCAGCATCCCCAGCCCTTTGGAGTAGAGAATTCCAAAGATTCACAACACTCCGAGTGAAGTAATTCCTCCTCATCTCAGACATAAATGGCCGACCCCTTATCCTGAGACTATGCCCCCTAGTTCTAGACTCTCCAGCCATGGGAAACAATCTCTCAGCATCTACCCTGTCGAGCCCCCTCAGAAACTTATATGTTTCAATGAGATCACCTCCCATTCTTCTAAACTTCAGAGTATAGGTTCAATCTACTCAATCATCCCTCGTAGGACAATCCTCTCATCCCAGGAATCAATCTTGTGAACCATCATTGCTCCACCTCTAAGGCAAGTATATCCTTCTTCAGATAAGGAGACCAAAACTGTGCACAGTACTCCAGGTATGGTCTCACCAAAGCCCTGTACAATTGTAGCAAGACTTCCTCACTCTTGTACTCCAACCCCCTTGCAATAAAAGCCAACATGCCATTTGCCTTCCTAAATGCTTGCTGTACCTGCACGATAACTCTGTTTCCTGTACGAGAACACCTAAATCTCTCTGAACATCAACATTTAATAGTTTCTCACCATTTAAAAAATATTCTGTTTTTCTATTCTTCCTACCAATGTGAATAACCTCACATTTCCCCAAATTATACTCCATCTGCCACCTTATTGCCCACTCACTAAACCTGTCTAAATCCCTTTGCAGGCTCTTTGTGGTCTCCTCACAGCTTACTTTCCCACCTAGCTTTGTATCATCGGCAAACTTGGATACATTACGCGTGGTCCCTTCATCTAAGTCATTAATATAAATTGTAAATAACTGAGGCCCAAGCACTGATCCTTGCCCCACCCCACTAGTTACAGCCTGCCAACCGGAAAATGGCAACCTATTCCCACACCATTTTTCAAACAACTTGCCACTCTGAGGCCGGAGCGGTGACTCGCTCTCAAACTATGTGTAATCCTTCAGTTAAGGGGGCAGGCAGACAAGCGCACTCTCAGGCAACATTCCTTTCCTTGATTTACAGAACTGACAGACTAGCTACTCCTAAACTATACATTACCTCCAAGTGAAGGTCACAGGCTGCTGACTGACTCACTCCCCATTTACCAACCAAGAGGGCAGACAGGCAATTCGTGCCCAACCCTGTGGCAGTGCCATTCTTGACCAGATGGAAGGAGATGCGGGAGAGCACCTCAGCGTAACTTGCAGTGTTATTTTCTCTCTATTCTTCTGAAAAATGCTTCATGAACATTCAACCTGTTCAAAGATTTGTTGTGCGGGGAATTGTCATCCCAATGGGTGGCACAGCATGTTGCTGAAAGTCCTGAAGAATGTGTCTTAATTCCTAATGTTTTTGGGAGAATCTTAAAAAGGTAAAATCATTCCATTTTGATTTTTGTACAGAAATGCTTTATCATCCCCATAAAACAGTAAACACAGAGCGCTTTGATAGTCTTGATGCAAATTCGGATAGCAAAAGAAAACTTTTTTTTTTATATTCGTTTATGGGCATCGCTGGCAAGGCCAGCATTTATTGCCCATCCCTAGTTGCCTTCGAGAAGGTGGTGGTGAGCCGCCTTCTTGAACCGCTGCAGTCCGAGTGGTGAAGGTACTCCCACAGTGCTGTTAGGGAGGGAGTTCCAGGATTTTGACTGAGCGATGATGAAAGATCGGCGATATATTTCCAAGTCAAGATGGTGTGTGACTTGGGAGGGGAACTTGGAGGTGGTGGTGTTCCCATGCACCACAGTACGCCGGTGGTGGAGGGAGTGAATGTTTAAGGTAGTAAATGGGGTGCCAATCAAGCTTTGTCCTGGATAGTGTCGAGCTTCTTGAGTGTTGTTGGAGCTGCACTCATCTAGGCAAGTGGAGAGTATTCCATCACACTCCTTACTTGTGCCTTGTAGATGGTGGAAAGGCTTTGGGGAGTCAGGAGGTGAGACACTCGCCGCAGAATACCCAGCCTCTGACCTGCTCTTGTTGCCGCAGTATTTATGTGGCTGGTCCAGTTAAGTTTCTGGTCAATGGTGACCCCCAGGATGTTGATGGTGGGGGATTCGGCGATGGTAATGCCATTGAATGGCAAGGGGCGGTGGTTAGACTCTCGCTAATTGGAGATGGTCATTGCCTGGCACTTCTGTGGCGCGAATGTTACCTACCACTTATCAGCCCAAGTCTGAATGTCGTCCAGGTCTTGTTGCATGCGGGCACAGACTGCTTCATTATCTAAGGAGTTGTGAATGGCGCTGAACACTGTGCAGTCATCAGCGAACATCCCCATTTCTGACCTTATGTCGGAGGGAAGGTCATTGATGAAGCAGCTGAAGGTGGTTGGGCCTCTTCTTTGTCAATCGTGACACGTCAAGAGTAAAGTTTAATGGCATTTAATGATCACAGTAATTAACTTTTAACCAGAAAATAAAAGTCAAGTAAAAAAGGATATTTGATTGAAGTCAAATACAGCAATTTGAATGGCATTTGCTGGAGAATGTAGACAACAAATCGCCATAGAAAGCACCTGGCCTAAAGTGCTTCAACTTAAACAGCACTGTATAGGAGCTTGTGGCACCAAACCAGTCAACCGTTTTGCCTGTATGAACATGCCCCTACAATCTGTCTGGCTGGTTATTTATGCAGAAGAAACACAACTAGCTATATAATTAAATGCTGATCTTAGCTGTTGGGAAAGGGCTCCAACTTTTCTTGCTTTCATACAATGAAGTCCACACAAAAAAAACGAACACTGATAAATCCAGCAATTGCTTTCCAAGCAACCTTACACTTGCATTAGCATTATGCTCGGATCAGGATTTCAGGCGTGACAAGGGGCAGGTGACCCATTCGCTCACGTGAAGCTGCCTGCAGTGATTCTATTTTTAACCACATGCATCCGGGTTTCCCAGGCCTCGGGAAACTCGGCAGCTGAAAGCAGGCGAGAAGGGCTGAATCCATGAGGAAAGTACCTTTCCAGCACTGCTTGTGGGCCAGGAGGAGCAGGAGTGTTTCCTCCTGGCCCAACAAGCTATCCTGTTAACCCCACCGCGCCCCCTGCGATCTGACTGCTCCCCCACCTCACCATCGGATCCCCCTCGACCACCATCTGCCCCACAGACCACCACCGATCCCCCCCGACCCCCCATTCCCACACGATCTCTCTCACTCCCCCAATACACCTACCTGCTCTCGTAGGCTTCCGCCTTGTGCTGCAGGCTTCCCACCCAAAAGGCCTCCAGCCTGTCAATCAGGTTGCCTGTGGGCAGGAACCCCACTTAAAGGGGGCCTGCAGTTAAATTCTGCAGGACATTCGGGAAACCCGTTCTTCTGGGTTTCCTGACCTCATAGCCCCCGCCCCCCCGCACAGAACTCGCCTCCACACTAAAATCAAGGCCTTGAATTCTATTGAGTGGATGCGAATGGAAAAGGGCTTTGGTGCACTGCAGTTCTACATTTGGATCAGGTGTATATTTATCTGGAGTTGACCATTTCTGCAAAAAAAAAAGTGGATATGCCCTGATATTTGCCAAATGTCCTGACTTTTTTGCCTATTTCAGTTACAGTCTAGAACTAGTCTTTGTTATAAAAATGACTAGTTATAGGCAAGTTGTTTCCTATATGTCAGCCTTTTGTACATATGATCATTTCAATTTACAAGAATTCATTTGTTATTGCTTGGTTTGGGTTAGTTTTTGTTTGGTTGCATGTTGGTATTTTACCAATTATAAAGGTCACCCTATTTCTGATGAAGCTCAATGAGAATGCATTGCATTCAAAAGAAACTTTCATCTATGTATGCATTTCCCTATTCCAGATCACTCAGCAGGTAATCACACTGCATGGTGTACTACTGGGTAGACTGACCATAAGGTAGCGGCCTCAATTCCTGGTCTGTGCTGAGTTAGCCAAGCAGTGGTGGAGTACTAGCATGACTCTGGGCTAGGGAGTGGGGGGGGGGGGGGGGGGGGGGAAGTCGACCGGGGTTCTCACTCCAGGCCACTAGCCTTTGACCCCTGCTATGGTAAGTATGTGTATTGACACGGAGTGAGGACAGGATCAGCTATGGTGCCCCAGGCAGGTCAAATAGCCTTTGAATAGAAAGTCTAGACTTGCAAGTGAGCACTGACATGAATTGAGGCAACAACAGAAAACCCATGGAACTGTACTTCAGCTTTCTCCATACTTTTGGGAGTAGATAGCCTGTCGGTTCTCTAAACTCAGGAATTAAATGTTGCCTGAGAATGAGCTGCCTGACTATCACCTTGACCAAAGGATTACACATAGTTTGAGAGCGAGTCACCACTTCGCTGTATGGGAGTGTCTGCCTCTCTCTCCTTTTGGGTAGGGAATGCCCTGTTGCTGGTCAGCTCTTTTGGTCAGGGGAACAGGGTGAACATTTATTTGTAATGTAAAATAGAATGAAATGCAAAGCAACAACAACGTTGGGTTCTTCATAAGGAAGGACGAGGTGGAGAAACTAGAAAAAGTATATATTGTACTGTGCCTGGGCACCAAGTCTTCAATCAATTGACAATAGTACAAAGCTGAAGTCCTGAGCAGAACAGCTGACATGCAGCAAGTGAGCTGCTAGAATATTCTTAAGAAAGACTCCAGTATACTTTCTGTAATAATCTGGCCCAACCCCAAGACCTTACTGTAAACTCCTTTGGGTTATTATGGGGCAGTCCAGTTTTGTCCACTGACATCCTGCATAAATAATATTAAAATAAATAACATGACTAATTCTGAGGCTGAAACACACTGGCTCCTTTATTACACTCGGACGCAGCACAAATCAGTTAGCTTCAAACAAATGGCTTTAGTTTTCCCATTGAGGTTGCAGTCAGACTTTGAATTTACAAAAATATGCTGCACACTTTACCAGTAAATAGATGTGTCATGAAGGTGCAAATTATCCCACAAATGATGGGGATTAAGCAGGATTGTGTCGGTTCCCTCACAGATTGTTGAATGCACTGTCATTCCACAAATGAGGAAACGGGCAGAGCGATGCAGTTGTAAGCTGTAAAGAGCTGCTTCACAAGTGGAGCAGCCCTGTTATCCAACAACTTCCTCTGGAATATTCCATTTAAACATTGACAATGTGGCACTAACACAGCTCCTGAGACACTGGCACTGCCTATGACCATGCCAGCTGACCACAACCCATACGGTCAGATTAGTTCATTTACATAATTTGATGACATCACCAACTCATAGCACACAACGTGTGAGGAAGAGGCCGTGTAGGTCAGGGGGCCGGAATGCCCGGTGGCAGCAGCCAATGCAGGCTGCCAATGAGGTGCTGCACTTTTTTGGCCAACGGAACCAATTCAGGCACAAAGATCCCTTTCTTTGTTTGCTCATTGAAGGCCATACAAGCAACAGGAAGGAAAGAAAAATGGCCTGATTGTAAGCCAAGGACTGCCCTGGAGGCAAACAATTTTATTTTTGCTGGTGGCCTCCATTTCAAGTGGTTGCTGTGCATCACATTATGGAGAGGACCCAAAACTTACATAATTTGGGGGATCTTAATGAGCCTTTTGCATCGTTCATGCCTAGGCTCCCTACATGTCATGTGGGGGCCAACTGCACTGGAGTGGATCAGACACAGAGACTTCCTCAAGCCTCTATGATCAATCATAAGGGGAGTTAGTGCCTGATGCACATTAACACAAATATTGAAGACATTGCATTATTGGGCCTTATATGTGTATATTGTTAATGCGGTATTGTTAAAAATTACAGTAAACTTGAGCTATGACTGGAGTTTTGATCTGGTATGGTGATTTTTGTCACATGCTATAAAGAGTGTATATATAGCACCTTTCCTCAAAAGTGGGACAGCAATGTTAACACAGAACTGCATTGCAAAGCACTTTTCAATCCAACATACTGCTCCTCACAGCCAGCAAGCTCTCACACACCCTGTTTTTGGCGACCATACAAAAAGTGGATTACAACGAAGTTAATGTTAAAGAAATGGAGGTCATTTTAACCTAACTCGACGGTCGGGAAACCCATGGGATCAGGTGGAACACCGGTTTTACACCCCGTCCAATATTACACTGCATTGACTTCAATGGAAAGTAAAATCGGGCAGGGTGCAAAACCAGCATTGCTCCCAATCCCGTCAGTTTCCCGATGGACGGGATAGGTTAAAAGGGTAATTAGGGATGGGCAATAAATGCTGGCCTTGCCAGCGATGCCCACATCCTAGGAACGAATTTAAAAAAAAGACTGGAAATTGTGATGTATAATGCTATAATGTATTCTCACAAAAAAAGACTCGTTGCCTTGGAGGGGGTGCAGTGCAGATTCACCAGAATGATACCGGGCCTAAAAGGGTTAAATTACTAGGCTTGTATTCCCTGGAGTATGGAAGATTAAGGAGTGATATAATTGAGGTGTTTAAAATGATTAATGGATTTGATAGGGTAGACAGAGAAAAACTATTTCCTCTGGTGGGGAGTCCTGAACAAGGGGGCACTACCTTAAAATTAGAGCTAGGCTGTTCAGGGGTGATGTCAGGAAGCACTTCTTTACACAAAGGGTAGTGGAAATCTGGAACTCTCTCCCCCAAAAAGCTGTTGAGACTAGGTCAATTGAAAATTTTAAAACTGAAATTGATAGATTTTTGTTCGGCAAGGGTATTAAGGAACCAAGGCAGGTAGATGGAATTAAGATACAGATCAGCCATGAACAAATTGAATGGCAGAACAGGCTTGAGGGACTGAATGGCCTACTCCTGTTCCTATGATTAGCAAAACTCAAGGAGAACAAAGGAACGAGCACAGGCAGGTACCAATTTTACAAGAGTGCACTCCCAGGTAGGAAACCTGCATTTGAATCCCCAGGATCAATCAATGTGCACATTGCCCGATGTGACTAGTGGTGTCCCGCAGGGATCTGTGTTGGGCCCTCAACTATTCACAATAATTATTAACAACTTAGATGATGGCATAGAAAGTCATATATCCAAATTTGCCGATGACACAAAGATAGGCGGCTCTGTAGGCAGTGTAGATGAAAGCATAAAATTACAAAGGGATATTGATAGGTTAAGTGAATGGGCAAAACTGTGGCAAATGGATTTTAATGTAAGCTAATGTGAGGTCATCCACTTTGGACCTAAAAAGGATAGAACAGGGTACTTTCTAAAATGGTAAAAAGCTAAAAACAGTGGAGGTCCAAAGAGACTTGGGGGTCCAGGTACAGAGATCATTAAAATGTCAAAGTACAGAAAATAAGCAAAAAGGCTCATGGAATGCTGGCCTTTATATCTAAAGGACTAGAGTACAAGGGGGTAGAGGTTATGCTGCAGCTATACAAAACCCTGGTTAGACCACACCTGGAGTACTGTGAGCACTTCTGGGCACCACACCTTAGGAAGGATATATTGCCCTTGGAGGGAGTGCAGCATAAGTTTAGCAGAATGATACCCGGACTTCAAGGGCTAAGTTACGAGGAGAGATTACGCAAATTTGGGTTGTATTCCCTAGAATTTAGACGGTTAAGGGGTAATCTGACCGAAGTTTTCAGGATATTAAGTGGAACAGATAAGGTAGATAGAGAGAAACTATTTCCACTGGTTGGGGATTCTAGGACTAGGGGACATAGTCTAACAATTAGAGCCAGACCTTTCAGAAGCGAAATTAGGAAACACTTCTACACACAAAGGGAGGTAGAAGTTTGGAACTCTCTCCCGCAAACGGCAACTGATGCTAGAGCAATTGTTAATTTTAAATCGGAGATTGATAGCTTTTTGTTAACCAAAGATATTGAGGGATATGGGCCAAAGGGGGGTACATGGAGTTAGATTGCAGATCAGCCATGATCTCATTGAATGGCGGAACAGGCTCGAGAGGCTGAATGGCCTACTCTTGCTCCTATATTCCTTCCTATGCCCCATCTTGTTTGGGTTGCCTTCCAGCATCACTCATGGTAATCAAATGCCAGAAAACAGAGATTGTTCCAAATCCACCTTCCAAAATTGGAGGTATCCAAAGGTGTATTTACACTGCAAATTCAGTCAAAGCAATTTCTACTTCACACCAATACTGGATTTCCAATGGCCAATTTTCCGAGTTAATACTGCTGGCAGAGAGCTAATAACAGAAAATCATGGTTGTGCTGCCCACAACTTTCTGTCCATTATGTTTAATGCACAGAAAATCATGGACAACATGCTCACAGTTTCCCGATATGCACGGCCCACAGGCGAGACTCTCCACCAGCAGCATGAGCTCAGAAAGTTATCCGTGCAGTGTAAATCCAGAATCAGGGCAAAGTGGAGTGAGAGTCACGCCTCTTCGATCTCACGACATACGGAGTGTAAAGCCAGTACATTGTCAAATCTACTGTACAAAGTGCTCCAGGAACTTCTGGGCACTTTTTAAAACTTCCCTTTCCTGAATTTAAATGTTTAGAGAACAGGAATTTTCCTCTTCCCGTTCTCTAATGTTTGTGACTGTTCAGAAAGAGCTCTGGCTTCGCGTGTACCCGAGCATGCACAGCACCCTCTTCCCAAACAGGACAGTTGAAGTTCAAGCAAGGCAGGAGCCAAGCAATACAAATCAGGTTCTGCCTGGCTGGAACCCGAACTGGAGCTACTGGTTTCAGGCAGGTAGCTGCAGTGTAAATGGATCCTCAGACAATATACATGGTCTGATTCTGCGCTGGTGAGTACAAGACCAACAACATGTACAGCTGGCAATAGACCTGTGGTCAAAGCCACCACCATTACAGCTAAGTGCTGAATTGCCCCCTATCTGCTATTTGTATCCCCTTCACATACCGCCCAATTCTGTGGGACTTCCGCTGTTGGCACTCTTTTATCTCGAACAACATAGCTTCAAGTTGTTTCACCATGGAGACTTACACAGCATGCACTAAAAATAAAAGATTCCTGCAGGGGAGCCAGCTGCTGAATGGCAGCACGAATATATCAATTCCAAATCAATTAAATATTCAGCACAGACTGTGCTATTGGGTCTCAGAATGAATTTTGACATTGCAGTCAGATCATCCCATCTCAAATGGATAGTGTGTGAAAAAGCAATGTCTTTGTCCTGCATCAAATAGAGAAAATTTCCCAATAACCTGTAACAGTTTTGAAATAACGCGTTAGGATGTAAGCTGACTTTCCTTGACCAAGTTCAAGACAGAAGTCTGGAGACTAATTGGCTACAGGACCAGGTCAAGGTAGATGCAGAGAGGATGTTTCCCCTCGTGGGGAAATCTAGAACTCGGGGGCATAGTTTCAGAATAAAGGGTCGCCCTTTTAGAACTGAGGTGAGGAGGAATTTCTTCTCTGAGGGTCGTAAATCTGTGGAATTCTCTGCCCAAGAGAGCCGTGGAGGCTGGGTCATTGAATATATTTAAGGTGGAGATAGACAGATTTTTGCAAGATAAGGGAGTGAATGGTTATGGGGAGCGGGCGGGGAAGTGGCTTTGAGCCCAAGATCAGCCATGATCTTATTGAATGATGGAGCAGGCTCGAGGGGCCAAGTGGCCTATTCCTGCTCCTATTTCTTATGTTCTTATGTAGGCCATTTGATCTGTAAATTAGTCACGATAGAGGAGGTAATTTTCAACTTCACCTCTGGGCAGTAAAGTGATGGAGCAGGTCGCCTGCCTGTTGTAGTACCCAGCTGATTTTAATCCCGCCACATTACCGCCCAAGAGATGAAGCTTGAAATTATCCCCAGAGACTTTGGCCGGAATTTTCCCCTAAAAAAGCAGGTGGGTTTGGAGGCAGTTAAATTGTTAAACATTGGATTCCCGAACTGATCCCTCCTCCAACCCACCCACTTCCGGTTTTGACGGCGGCGGGACAGGGTTGGGGGACGGGGTTGGGGGGTGAGTGACAAACCTGCTCCCAGGGGGCGGTTCATATTATGAGGCTGGACGCCTCTTTTTTCACCTCCATTTTGAATTTAACTGCTTGTGGACAATTAGTGAAACCCGCCAGTTAAACCAAGGCGTAGACTGCTGCATCCAGGAGATAAGTGCCTTTGTACCTACCTCCTGGATCCAGGGTCCCAACCTAACCCACCCCCCTGTGATCGGAGACCCCCTCACGAGGCCTCCGATCCCCACCATGAGGCCTCACCCGCTCACCCCCCCAACCGATGATGCGGAGGCCGGCCAGCCCCAATCTCCTCTTTCTCCCACCGATCCCCAGCCACCCCCCCACCCTGTCCCCGACCTCCCCTCCCGATCACTGGCCGACTCCAATCCCTGGCTGACGCCCCCCCACCCCCCGGCACATTCCCCGACCTAGCCCATGGAGAGCCCCCCCCCCCCCCCCAATCCCCTGCCAATCTCCGGTCGACCCCTCCTCCAGATCCCTGATCGATCCTCCAACCCCCTCCCGATCCCTGGCCGACCACCCCTCTCGGCCGATCCCCGCCCGATGCTCCGACCATCCCGATCCCCGCCACCCGCCCCCACCCAATCCCCGCCATCTGCCCCCCCCCAATCCCCGCCACCTGACCCCCCCAACCATCCCGATCCCGCCACCCGCACCACCCCCACCCCGATCCCCGCCAACCGCACCGATTCCTGACCATGCCGACCCCGCAATCCCTCCCCCGGACCGACCCCTCGCATCTGAGGCCTACCCGCCCGCAGCCAGCCCGCCTCTCAATCTGGCTGGCTGTGGGCAGGATTTCAAGGCCTCACATTCAGTCGGCAGGGCCTGCGGGAAACCCACCTCCCTTGAGAAAATTTCGGCCTTTATTCTAGGTACATGACCCACATATAGATGTTCTTGTCTGTGCTTCCATTTTTACTATAAATGTTAGTTAAGTTTTAAGTGTATATTCTTTATTTACTTGAATTCCAATTAAGCTACTCTGCTCCTCCTTCTGCCCTGCTCTAAATTCCTACTCTCGCCCCATTCTTGATTTGGAATTACTATTCTCACACATGTTCCCATCTCACACCGTTAGCAACTCACTCTATAAATGGCACGAAACTTGGGAGTGCAGTAAACAGTGAGGAAGATAGTAATAGACTTGAACAGGACACAGACAGGCTAGTGGAATGGGCGGAAACATGGCAGATAAAATTCAACGCAGAAAAGTGTCAGGTGATACGTTTTGGTAGGAAGAATGAAGAGACACAACATAAGCTAAATGGTACAATTTTAAAGGAGGTGCAAGAAGAGGGAGACCTGGGGGTGTTTGTGCACAAATCTTTGAAGGTGGAAGGACAGGTTAACAAAGCAGTTAATAAATCATACGGGATCCTGGGCTTTATAAATAGAGGCACAGAGTATAAAAGCCAGTAAGTTATTCTTAGCCGATATAAAACACTAGTTCGGCCCCAACTGGAGTACTGTGTCCAATTCTGGGCACCACACTTTAGGAAGGAGGTGAAGACTTTGGAGAGGGTTCAGAAGAGATTTACTAGAATGGTTCCAGGGATGAGGGATTAGAGTTATGTGGATAGACTGGAGAAGCTGGTGTTGTTTGCCTTAGAGCAGAGAAGGCTAAGAAGAAATTCGATAGAACTGTTTAAAATCATGAAGGGTTTAGATAGAGTAAATAGTGAGAAACTGTTTCCAATGGCTGAAGGTTCGATAACCAGGAGGGCAAAGATTTAAGGTGACTTCGAAAGAGCTGGCACAGACACAGTGGGTCGAATGGCCTCCTTCTTTGCTGTACGATTCTACGATAATAGAATTAAACATGGTCAAAGCATTAAAAGATATGCAGCACCTGGATAAGGCAGGAACAAGTGCTTGTCATTACATTCCATGCGCAGTATGCTGCATTCTATCCTCTTATTGGTGGATTGGTCGCCAGTGGCTTTTGGATTGGGATAAATATTGGAGATTTCTCTCACGTCTTGAAATTATTTCACTTATGTAGCTGAACTCCATGAGATTGACACTGGAATAATATTCCTCAAAACTCTTGGATTGAGCAATATTTTCCAAAGAGGATTGAGGACCAATTCTACCTTTATTGTTTTCTGTATTTGTGTATATAGAGGTGTGGCATAAAGTGTGATGCCCTACATGCTGGACAAAACACACAAGGGGGGAAAAATTTGGTTGCTTTGCACCTCCTGTTAGCGCCCCGAGGGGGAACTAACGGGGCGCAAAGCACCTAGCATCCGGGCACGGCACTGCTAACACCTCCTGCGAAATTCAGCGGGAGGTTAGTGGCAGCAGTAGCCGGTAGCGCCCCACGACGCTGCGCCTCCGGTGATGACGTCATCGCCGTGCGCAGCGCCCCGATAATGACCAGATAATCCATTTTTGTGATGTTGATTGATGGATAAATATTGGCTCTGATTCAGACGGTTGTGGGTTCAAGTCCCACTCATGAGACTTGAGCACAAAAATCTCAGCTGACACTCCAGTGCAGTACTGAGGGAGTGCTGCACGGTCAGAGGTGCCGTCTTTCGGATGAGACATTAAAACTGCTCTCTCGGGTGGATGTAAAAGATCCCATGGCACTATTTTGAAGAAGAGCAGAGGAGTTATCCCCGGTGTCCTGGCCAATATTTATCCCTCAATCAAAATCGCTAAAACAGATTATCTGGTCATTATCACATTGCTGTTTGTGGGAGCTTGCTATTTGCAAATTGGTTGCCGCGTTTCCTACATTACAACAGTGACTCCACTTCAAAAAGTACTTCATTGGCTGTAATTGGCTTTGGGATGTCTAGTGGTCATGAAAGGTGCTATATCAAGGCAAGTTTTTATTTCTGGCTGTGGGATTTTTTATGTCCACCTGAAGGGGCAGACAGAGCCTCAGTTTAACTTTTCATCCAAAAAAGGGCACTTCTGACTGTGCAGCACTCGTTCACTAAGATTCAGCCTAGATTATGTGCTCAAGTCTCGAGTGGGGCTTGAACCCACAAACTTCTGACTCAGAGGTGAGCATGCTACCACTGAGCCACAACTGAGACATTTCGGAATGAGCACAAAAATGTAACCACACAGAGAGAAGAAGAAAAAAAACTGTTAATTGTGCTTGAAAGAAAAGAATGTGAATTCTGACATGATCCAGAAGAGGCAATCTCAAGCACAGCATTCCTGAGCATTACATGCTTCTGTCAAGTTATTTAAGTAGGACAGCCACAGGTGGGTTAGGGCAAGAGGAGCTTTTCCAGCAGCTGTTACCTCCTTTATCTGCTGGATAAGGTTACAGTGCAGACCGTAGCTAATGCTAATCCACTCTCTGCAGCAACAAAGGCTCTCATACCATCTACTCCACAGTACATGCCAAAATGCTGCTTGGGCTGGTTTATGTCCTTTTCAGTGAGAAAGCTTACTGCCAATTCCTTTTTCCAGAAGCTCTCAAATTTCTACTGATACAAATGTAGCTATAAAGCAAATGTCTTTTAAGGTGTAGCAAAGTGTTTGACTTAGAGTAATAAATTGGCCAACAACCACACTCAATCTTGCTCCCAAGAGTGCCACATTTATCATTGGATTTAACTGACCAGTTTTTTGAATGGACTCACTGTCCAGAAACTTGACCTCAGTGTCCCTGGGTCAGTGAAGGAAAAATTAACTGAGCTCATACTCCTGATTGCTGTGCAGACATCCCGACTGGAGGTGCGTGTATGTGAAAGTCAGGTGGGGATAGAATAAGGTTGAGAGAGAGAGAGAGAGAGAGAGAGAGAGAGAGAGAGAGAGAGTGTTGGGGAAATGGAGGGAAACAGAAAAAGATCCTGTACCGTCAGTCAAAACTGTTCAAAATTATACTGTGAATGCACCTTTAAGAAAATAAGTAGAACTGCCTTTGACATGTCTGATTTAAGACCTTCAGATCTAATTTAGATTGATCTGTAGTAGGTCTTTCAAGATACTAACCTCGTTCAACCTGTAAGACTTAGATCAGATAGCCTGCGGATTTCTTCTCAAAGCTATTTAAACCCAAGTTTGCTCAGTCATCCACCTGTTTTAAAAATCGCTGTCCATAAATAAAGAATTCAGGCAAATTATGTATCTGCACAAGTTACACAGACTTTGTGATAAATTTTGTTAACAAAACATGTACAACCCCTCCCCATGATTTACATAAAACATATGTAATTAAAGCAAGAATGTTCGATTCTGTGGCTCAAGACTGAAGATTTCCCTCATTTCATTAACAAGCTCTTTATTCCCCCATTGCCCTAAAGAATGTGACCAGCATCCACCCTCAAAATCTAACTAATTAAAATAGGCAGATCTTAGTTACCAAGTTGACATTAAATCTTAAACTACAACAACCACGTATTAGGGTTAAAAAGGATTCAAATAGCACCATGGCCAGAGGCAATCCTCAGGTGTAACCTGCTCGAAATAAATTCATTCTCTTGTGAAAACAGCCTGTGAATTACTAAAATGATCATTTTTGGCTGAGTTTTAGTGGAAAATATCATTTCTCCACAAGGGTGAAGTCGGTGCGACTGCACCCCCTTTGTGACTGCCTCTCCCAAGGAAGGGAAAGTCAAGTCTGGAATGTTTAACCACACATGACTGCAGCTTTAATGGTCACATGGCTGTGTTCATGAATTACTAATAATACTCTCCTCCAAACTGAGTGCTATAAGCAGCTTAAAGCAGAAACCATTCAGTACAACTGTCGGTGTATAGCATATTAACATGTTCAATGAAATGCATGCAAAACATACTGAATGAAGGGAAATACCACACTTCTACTCCGGGAGGTGCTTCAAATATTTGACAAAACTATCATGCTGTTGCTTTCAACCACTATTGGAAGTTTTTTTTAAATACTATTTTATTTTCTGCTATTGCCAAACTTCCAGGCCCTCCATGATCAAGCTTCAGTTAAGTCTGGCTTTCCGACTTTGGAGAATCTGAAAAAGTTTTAAGCAACTGTGCTGACCAATGGCAACAATTGTGAAAGGGGTCATTTTTCATCTTTAGCACCCCGGCACAGAATGTCGTCCGCCGGAAGCACATATTGGGAATTTTGGGCATGTGTCATCTCCAACCCACAGCATTTTCCGTTCAGAATGGACCAAAAATTGTGGGAGCAACATGCCCAACTTTCCAACACACAAAACTCTGTGCCAGAAGTGTTAAAAACAAAACTTACTTCAAAGATCTTACTGCCCATATGAAATTGTGAAATAAAACTATTAATTTGATAAATATGTACAACAACAACAACAACAACTTGTATTTATATAGCGCCTTTAACGCAGTAAAACATCCCAAGGTGCTTCACAGGTGCTTTATCAAACAAAATTGGACAACTAGCCACAAGGGCGATATTAGGACAGATGACCAAAAGCTTGGTCAAAGAGGTAGGTTTTAAGGAGCATCTTAAAGGAGGAGAGAGAGATAGAGATGCAGAGGGGTTTAGGGAGGGAATTCCAGAGCTTTGGGCCTAGGCAGCTGAAGGCACGGCCGCCAATAGTGGAGGGATTAAAATCGGAGATGCGAAAAAGGCCAGAATTGGAGGAGCGCAGAAATCTCGAAGGGTTGTAGGCTGGAGGATGTTAGAGATAGGGAGGGGTGGGTGAGGCCGTGGAGGGATTTGAAGACAAGGATGAGAATTTTTTTTAATTGAGGCATTGCTAGACCTGGAGCCTACGTAGGTCAGCGAGCAAGGGGTGATGGGTGAACGGGACTTCGTGCACAGGCAGCAGAGTTTTGAATGACCTCAAGTTTATGTCGGGTGAAAGGTGGGAGGCCGGCCAGGAGAGCATTGGAATAGACAAGTATAGAGGTAACAAAGGCATGGCTGATGGTTTTAGCAGCAGATAAGCTGAGGGAGGGGTGGGGTTGGGTGAGGTTACGGAGGTGGAAGTAGACGGTCTTGGTGATGGAGCTGATATGTGGTCGGAAGCTTATCTCGGAGTCAAGTACAACACCAAGGTTGCGAATGGTCTGGTTCAGCCTCAGACAGTTGCCAGGGAGATGGATGAGTCAGTGGCACGGGAACAGAGTTTGTGGTAGGGACCGAAGACAATAGCTTAGGTCTTCCCAATATTTAGTTGGAGGATATTTCTGCTCATCCAGTACTGGATGTCAGACAAGCAATGTGACAAATCAGAGACTGGAAGGGGTCGAGAGGGGTGGTGGTGAGGTAGAGCTGGGTTTGTACAACTTCTGTTGTATCCCCTATGGCTCAGTGGCTAAATGCACCACGCTGTGCAGTGCGGAGCAATGCAGGGAGAGAAGGTCCCAGGTTTGATTCTTGCTCTGTGCGGATTTAGCCGAGCTCAGCTGAGTTGGCAGTGCAGTGCTACAATTGGTCTTGATGTCCACGCGGTAGAAAGGGGAAAATTGACCGAGGACCCTAGTCACTGATTGCTAGCCAGGAAGTCAACATGTGTGGATGCTTCATGAAGACATAAACATGCCATTCTGGCACCAGGTGAATGATGCACTGACACGCATTATAACAGTGACTGCACTTCAAAAAGTACTTCATTGGCTGTAAAGCACTTTGGGACGTTCAGTGGTCATGAAAGGCGCTATATAAATGCAAGTCTTTCTTTTTTCACTCGCTGTCCAAGTTGAATCGTGAAAAACAGAGCTGTACTCCCACCTGAAAAGAGAGAAGGCAAGGAAGGAGAATTGGAGGGATAAAAACAAAATCAGCACCTTCTCCTACAAAAGCACTTAATTCCATCAAACCAAGAATATCCTGATCTTTTACCTACTAAAAAGATTTTCACTTATGATTAATTGATGCAATGAAATCAACCCACTGTTCCACATCATAATCCACTTTTTACCATAGAATTCTGGCAATCAAAAACCTCAGACTTTAGTTTCTTTTTACCATATCTAACCCAACCAACCCCATTCCAACACACAAACCCACACACACAATTTTATAATCGACCTTCATGCTCCATCACTTCATGAGAAAGATGGGACCAGAAGTGCAGACCTTTCCATAGGCCCCATTAGCTTTGCTCTGTACTGGTCAGTGGGAGTTGTGCTTTTAGGTGCAAGGCATACAACCCCTTCCCTCTAACGCTCCAACTTCTGTTGTAGTCCAGCTTACCCACTAACAGTAAGATTAAGGGATCTCCTATTGTTAACTTGAAACAAAAAAGAGCACGGACAGAACGTCAGAATGGGATATCCAACCAGGAAGCCATAATTTCCATCTTAGACTCAGCAGATGACAGGAATCATGGTGCTCCTTACAAATTCACTAGACACAGCCTCAAAATCTAAAGTTGAAGGAAAAAAAGGTTATGAAAATGTTTCTATTGCAATGCCATTTATAAACGCTGAAGGTCAATTTTAAGCATTAAATAATAGTCACATATTTGTTGCAATGCAAATTATACTGAATAAAGGGTTGGTAACTCCACGATAAGATAGATATATACCAAAGCTTTCTTCGCTGAGCTCTGAGTTTTCCTTCAAGCTTTACTTTTTGGATGTACTTCATTGTACTGGGGTTGTTCTCCTTAGAGCAGAGAAGGTTGAGAGGAGATTTGAGCGAGGTGTTCAAAATCATGAGGGGTCTGGACAGAGTAGATAGAGAGAAACTGTTCCCATTGGCAGAAGGGTCGGAGAACCAGAGGACACAGATTTAAGGAGATTGGCAAAAGAACCAAAGGCGATGTAAGAAAAAGCTTTTTTATGCAGCGAGTGGTTAAAATCTGGAATGCACTGCCTGAAAGAGTGGTGGAGGCAGACTTAATCTTATCTTTCAAAAGAGAGTTGGATAAGTATCTGAAGGGAAAAAATTTGCAGGGCTACGGGGAAAGGGCAGGGGAGTGGGATTAGCTGTGAGTCGGCACAGGCTCAACGAGCCGAATGGCCTTCTTCCATGCTGTAACCATTCTATGATATGATTTACAGAGCTCCTCCACAGAACAACATAAAGATACCTATCCTTCAGGAGTTTGTGGAGCCAAGATTCTGGATTGATAATTGGCAGAGAAAGCTCCTTCAGCGTTTCTGATCGCAGAACCAGTTTCATAATGTTAATTGATGCCAAAGCTTTACGGGTTTTGGCTCAAGTCTGTGCTGAGTGTCAGCTAAAACATTTTGTGCAGCAGACAGTGAAACGGAATTTCTCTGCATGAGAAACAAAAAAAAAATTAGATGAAAAAGAAACTTTTTGGGAAAGTATCTTTCAGGGGTCGACAGTAGCATTAGCTTCCCTTTGTTAGCACCGGTTTTACATAGCTGGTACAACAAAAAATGCCTTCTTCCATGCATTTAAGAATTTCCATTATAAAGTGCTATGTTATGAGCCCTAAACTTAAAAATGAGTCACTACTCAGTGCCATGCTAAGCCTGCGTTGCTAAATGTTAAATATTCTTCAAAAGTGCTATTATATGAACAGCCAACACCTTGTCAGCACAACTAATGAGAGAACTGTATTAATAGGTTTAATTGAAATATTTGGTTTAATAATAAAAGATCCAATGTACTGGGTCATGCCTACTATCTGAATATGTGATCTGACAGTTCAGAGGGCTACAGTTAAGTGATATGTCCCAACTGGAGTAGATCCAGACATTTTGTCCATCTTATCCTGGGAAAACACAGCTAAAATAACACTTTACTTGGAAATTAGGCAAGAAAGACAGGGATAGAAAATTTCAAAAATTTGCACCAGAGAGTTTTAAGAGTACTCCTGCCACCCAGAAAGGATATTAGTCCATTTTGAGCATCAAAATAATCTGTACTCCATTGGCCATGTTATTTGGCACACTGATAGTATTGATATGATAGAAGAAACAGTCTAAAAAAGACAAGCAGGAAGCATTACTCCATTTAATGGATAAGAAATCAACATGTTCAGATTTAGTGATTTCTTATCAGAAAAACAAAACTAAAGAGGATACTCTTTGACAATGTACAACGTTAGTGCAACGTTATTGCACTATGTATATAGAGTGCAGACCTGCAATTGATCCGTCACAATTTGGTTCTCCCAACGACACTCCAGGGTGTACACTTAAACAGAGTACATGTAACATGCAGTACAATTATTTACAATAATAGGGAAACTTCACAACCTTTACACTTGCTAGGCTCTAGTGGTTGGTGAATAATGAGAACTGACCCGTTTTGATGAACAATTACCATTTACAGAGTTGAGAATGGGACCCATTAATCTACTGCCTAAAGCTGCAATACCATACAAAGACATTTGGCAGTTTAATGCTTATAATGAAAGTTAAGTTACTTACTGAAACCTGAGACAATTCTGAAAGGGTTTTATTTTTCAAGGAGAAACCAAGATTCGCAAAATGTCCTGATATCCATTCCGCAGCATAAATCCCTGCTTGGTTACTTGCTGGCACTGACGGTGCACAACAGAAGTCAATGCTATTTGTAAACACTGTGTATTTGAGAATACGGATTGCACCTCAAAAAAAAATCCCAAATAAATCAGGTTTGAAATGTAATTTTTGCTAAGTAACGAAGTTCAATAAAAAAGAATCTGTCCTGCTGACCCAATGGGTAGAGGTCTGGTGTAATATTAAGCTATATAGACCAGGATGCGGAGATGCCTGGTGTTGGACTGGGATGGACAAAAGTGAGAAGTTGCACAACACCAGGTTATAGTCCAACAGTTTTATTTGAAATCACAAGCTTTCGGAGCTGCTGCCCCTTCGTCAGGTGAAGTAAAGGAATACGAATCGACAAAGCATATATAGACAGAGAACAATGCATGTGTAGCGTACAATGTCAGACGACTACATTTAATCCTCCTGACTGTTTCTCTGCTGAGGTGTGACGAAAGGCAGTCAGGAGGATTAAATGTAGTCGTCTGACATTGTACGCTACACATGCATTGTTCTCTGTCTATATATGCTTTGTCGATTCGTATTCCTTTACTTCACCTGACGAAGGGGCAGCAGCTCCGAAAGCTTGTGATTTCAAATAAAACTGTTGGACTATAACCTGGTGTTGTGCGACTTCTCACTTTTATATAGACCAGAACGTTGCAGGTTCAATTCCCAGACGGTGCTGAGTTAGCCGATGTCAGATAGCGCAGGAGTTAAGAAGCTATAATTGGCCTCTTGCACGAAGAGGAGAAACAATGCCAGGGTTCCTGCTCCTATATCACTATCCAGTGACCCCTGTATGTTTGTTGGGTGAGGACAAAAGCGTGCTGAGCTATGATTGCCCTTCCATGGTCAAATAGCCTGCAAGCATATACTATCTAGGCTCACATTGGCATGGGAGTTGGCAAATCTCATGTACTTCTCATCAGCCAGTTATGGAGCAGAATGGACACAACCTGGGAATGGAGCAGCTGGGAAATGGTGGTATGAAGGGCTTGAGAAAATGGGAGAAAATCATTTCCAAAAAGCAACGGGAAAAAAAACTATTAAAACTATACAATCGCATCTGGAATTCCCAATCTCCCACCTTAACTTCGGCAGAAGACCGGCAGAAACCCCAAAGAAACAGCAATTTCTCCGGGGGGTTCCTGTTGATCTTCCACCGAAGATCGGAAAAACCACGACAGAAATTCTACCCTTCTATTTGTAAGACGTTAGAGCTTAACGAGCTACATTTTGTTCCAAAATTATACAATACATTCTAGCTCAAAAGAAAATAGACTTTTGATGAAAGGCCAGCGACCTGAAACGTTAACTCTGTTTTACTCTCTCCACAGATGCTGCCTGGCCTACTGAGTGTTTCCAGTGTTTTCTGTCTTTATTTCAGATCGCATTCTAGAGTCAGCAAAACTGTGGGGTAGAATTTTTACGGGGATTCCCGGATCTTCCGCCGTAACTTTGACAGAGTTGGCGCAAACCTCGGAGAAACGGCATAAAGATCCGCTTACACCGTTTCTCTGGGGTTTCCGCCAATCTTCCACCGAAGCTACAGCAGGAGATCGGAAGTTCCAAGCGTGTATGTTTAAATGGATCAATAAACTCACTGTGCCATCAAAAACTGTAGATTGTATTAAGGCAGTGTAAATGTACAGCCACCACACATTACACACAGTATCCAGTTACTTGGGTTCGTTCAGAAGCTTTCTTGTTAAAGAAAAGAGGACAATGCTATAAAAAGTGATGCTATAGGATATGTTACTTTTATTTTTTCCTGCTTCCCCTATTTGTGTCTGTTTCCTCCTTCTTTTGGATGACTCCTCAGCATGCACTGTTCCTCAGGCAATGGTTACTGTCACACTTTTGTTGGCCCTTTTTTTCCCCCTCAGAAAGGGTTTGGAAAAAGTTACTTTTAAAGGCTGGGTTTTTAAGAGCAAAGTATATTCACACAGGTTTTTACAAAAGACACTAAAATGGAAGATGGTTAAAATGCTAATGGATTATGCTTTTATGTTGATTCCCCATAGACTGTAAATAATGAGCAAATTGTTAGCCTAGTCAATCGATAAACACCTGTGTTGGGAAGTCTCTGGACCTGGGTACTTGGAAGGGATGTTGTGGCAGGTCTTCCCTTTCTGGCTGTGAATACAGAGTGATGGAAACAGAGACCCGGGCAGTCAGTTAGATCTTCTAACAGAAAGCTGTACAGGCAAGCTTTGACCAGGCTCAGAATCTTAGCATGTAGGTTAAAAGTTATTAAAGGTCATTTTCAATTTCATTGCCTGGGCGGAAATCAATTACATTAAAATTGGGCAGGTTCTATAAAGGGCGAACAATCCACTCCACCAAGTTACTGCCCAAGCAGCAAAGTTGAAAATTACCCCCATTTTGTTTAAGTCAAGCAAAATGATCCACTGATATGAGGAAGCGTAGCGTGTTCATTATTTTGGTACTGAGTTACAAGAAAACACGTGATTTATTATGGTATTATTATGGAAAGACAAATTTTACTGATCGAACTAAATGAATCCGATCATAACTGTTGCTCTGTACGTTCACTTGCTGCGAAATAAAGCAGCTTGACAATTCATATCTGACCTCGTCTTACTAGGTGTTTTCCCAGCTTGCTTTCAAGATGTTTGGAAAGGCACGTGGAGACACATGCAAAAGAAGGGAGTATGATTGTTACACCACTGAGTTCTGCTATCATATAGTTAGATATTGGGTAGTACATAACCCTAAACAGAAGACACTCAGACTGCTTATGGGAGTGAGTAACACCGCTGTACCCAAGGGAGTATCTAAGACAAGTGCCTAAATTAGTAACAGTTCTGTAGGCAAATTCCTTCCAAGCCCCGCTCTAACAGGACACGACATGGTACATGGGGTGCCTCATCCAACGATTTTCCCTCCCTCACCATAGGAAAGTATTTGCCCTCCCTCAACATCAGCTCTGAGCAGTCCAGCTGAGATTGGGACCAGCTGTTTAAGCAACAGTAGGAACATTAGCATTCCTCCACTGCACAGCACACACAAACTCCATCCTGCAGTACTATTTTTTATAATGACGGTATTTTGTTTTCTAATGAAGGGACATCATATTTTTTAAAAAGCAAGCATACCAAGGTTTGAGAAGCTACTAACACTACCACCGAATTCCCAGACTGGAAGTTGAATCATGCGTTTGCTTGTAACTCAATACCGCCTACTAAAATTTGGATATATTTTGTCTGTCCTTGGTCAGATCACTATCTAGGTTGCCTCACAATAATGAATTTGTGTGTTCATAGTGTGGGATGTCAGTCGTATTTCAGGCTCTGTCTGCTGCTAGATGTGGAATAAATCTCCCTCTATTCTACCACAATAATGTGACTCGGCACAAACTTTTGCAAAGCACACCTAATGTGCCAGTGTGAATCTTCCATTTCCCACACCGGCTAATCCGAATTGAGATTGCTAATTTTATGAAAACTTGGACCAAATTGTTGCTGTAAGCCTGATCCCACTAGGACCTCTGCTGAGATCATCAAACTCATTTCATTTAGGATCCTTACACCCAGCAGAAAGATGAAACTTTGGTCAGTCTGGGTACAGTAGTTAATGGTTATGTTACTGGAGTAGTAATCCAGAGGATTGGATTAATAATCCAGAGAACGCAAGTCCAAATCTCATCATGGCAGTTTCAGAATAAAATAAAATAAAAAGCTGAGAACAGCTGGTAACCATGAAGCTGTTGGATTGTCATAAAAACCTAATTGGTTCACAAATGTCCATTAGGGAAGGCAACCTGTCACCCATACCCATTCTGTGACTCCAGATCCACATCAAAGTAGTTGACACTCAACTCTGAAGTGTCTCAGCAAGCCACACAGTTACACCACCTTCTCAAGGTAACTAGGGATGGGCAATAAAGGCCGGCCTTGCCAGAAACACCCACATCCTGATAATGATTTTTTTTTTTTTCATTTTTTTTATAAACGCAAAACTACTGCAGCATCAGACCAATGACAGATTATGCCACCATGGAGAGTAAGATAAAATGATTTGTGTTGCCAGCCTTTTTTAAGAATTGTTCTTCTTTCCCACACAAACTATAAAGGGGAAATTGGCAGCTGAAGATCTTCTGGCATGCCAACACATAGGCCCTCTTCAGGTACAATTACACCTCACCATGAGAACTCAGGAAGATTACAAAGAAGGGTTGCTCTTATTTGTCTTCTGCTGATTAGAATTTATCTTTGAGCGGGACTAGTTTGAAATGTAAATAGTTTCTTTAACTAGATTCAAATTCAACTAAAAATATCTGGCAACAAGGGTCTTTGCACAAGAAATCCCAAATAGGAGCTCTGCTAACCAAAGAAAATTACAGGAGTACATTGGCCCAAATTTCCTTGGGGCTGTTCCCGTTCTGCCACCATACCTTCACCTCTTTATACACTGAAAAGAGGTTTCCATCACGCTTCTGGCAAAGTTGCAAGACCGGCTCCAAGGGAATAATATACCTGCACCGAAAAACTATTGCGTGACTGAATAAACCTGTTATGTGTTTCCAAACACTTTTGTTAAAGAGTCACCTGGTTTAAAAGTTTCTTTTATAATCCATTAACAATAGAATGGGTTTTCTAGCATGGTTTTCAATACAGTGTTACAATGGTGCTCCACATAGTATCCCCATGGATACCCTATCATTATACATAAAGCTAGAGCTTGCTTTTCCTTTATTAAAAAATTGGTGATTTTGAAAGCTATAGAATTTTTGTGTTATCAAAGAGCTTCGTATCAGCACGGCTAATACTGTGGGTTAAATATGATAAATAGAAAATAAAAGGATCAATTGTATAATTATTGCTGCAGATGCCTTATTATCAAAATCAGTCATTCAATTAGGCACCACACCGACCAATTTCAAACCAGTATTAATGTGTCCTGGAAGCAGATAACTGCACATTTTCACATTTGAATGTTGGTGTGTGATGCTAGGGGCTAGGACCTCACGTAGAGGTGAAAATAAATGAAAAATGAAGAAACAAAGACTGAATTCTTCTGCATTGCAAACCGATGGTGCAATCTGTACAGTGCAGATACCTCAACACCAGTGATAGCTAAGGAGATACATTGCACGACATGCCCCCGAGGTTGTGTAAACCAGGAGGTCCTGTAAGGCTTGTCTAGCAACTCGTAGCTCATTTATCATCTGAAGTAAATAGCATTGTGGTTCAAGAACTCATGTTTTCTATGAAACTTTGCTTAATAAAAGGAAGAGATCAAATCTACTCTCACACACCAAATCCCACTCACCCATCACCCCTGTGCTTGCTCCCAATTCCGCAATGCCTGAAATTTAAAATTCTCACCCTCGTATTTAAATCTCTTCATGGCCTTTACCCTCCCTGTCTCTGTAACCTTCCACGGCCGTACAACCTCCTGAGAACTCTGCATTCCTCCGACTCTGGCCTCTTGTGCATTCTCCCCTGCCGCTCCCTACCCCCGCCACCTTTGCCCCACTGTTGGTATCTGTCTCTTCAGCCATATAGGCCCCATGCTCTGGAATTACCTGCTTAAAACTCTCTCACCTCTTTTTTCTCCTTTAAGACCCTTTTTAAAACCCACCACTTTGACGGAGCTTTTAGTGACCCCTCCCAATATTTCTTTCTTTAGGTCTCGCCCATTTGTGTCTGATAATATTTTTGTGAAGCTCCTTGGAACATTTTTCTATGTTAAAGGCGCTACATAAATGCAGACATTGTTGTTTTTATTTATGTCTATATCGGAGTTTACAACTATCCACATGCACTGGGCCATCTCTGAAATATTAGCCATGAAGTGCTGTATCTTCATCCAAAACACCACATCTAACTGCAAACCATACTGTTTCCTCTAAAACACTGGTACTCAAAACATAGCTCTGGGGCCATTTGTGACCCATCTTCTGCCTCATTTATGGTCCTTAGGAGACCTGCTGGTCGATTTGACTCATTCACCTCATTTAACAGCCCTCCAGCTCTCAGATGTTGCAGGAGCTGGGATTCAGGAGAAAGAGAAAACAATTTTTTTTTAAATTTAAATGTAGATGTTTTCAAAAGAAAGTACATGGAGCATGTTTATGGTGGTTCTTTGAGAGTGGCCTTCAGTAAGAATCTGCTCAGACTGTAGCTCTCAACACTAGGTTAATGAGTACTCTGCTTTTAACATTTCAGCTTCACAGTTTTGCACATGTCAAAAAGGGAACGATAGGATGTGCAGTACATTAAGAATTTTACACCAGCAAGGAGAATTAACCACAGGGAGGGGAAAAGAGGCAAAATGAAAATCCAATCACTATGGACAACTGGTTGAGGAAGGTACAAGGTACCTATCAGTTGGTAGCACACTCGCCTCTGAGTCAGAAGGTTGTGGGTTCAAGTCTCACTCCAGGGACTTGAGCACAAAAAGCTAGGCTGACACTCCAGTGCAGTGCTGAGGAAGCTGCACTGTCGGAGGTGCCGTCTCTCAGATGAGATGTTAAACCGAGGCCCTGTCTGCTCTCAGGTGGACGTAAAAGATCCCATGGCACTATTTCGGAGAAGAGTAGGGGAGTTATCCCCGGTGTCCTGGCCAATATTTATCCCTCAACCAACATAACAAAAAACAGATTATCTGGTCATTTTCACATTGCTGTTTGTGGGAGCTTGCTGTGCGCAATTTGGCTGCCGCGTTTCCCACATTATAACAGTGACTCCACTTCAAAAGTACGTTGTTGGCTGTAAAGCGTTTTGAGACATCCGGTGCTGGGGAAAGGCGTTATATAAATGCAAGTCTTTCTTTCTTTTCTATCCTATCTATGAAGAATAATCACTACTTCACCTGGCGTATTTACATTAGTGTCTGTACTAAGCAGCTTTTAAAATTTTGCATCCCCAAAGTCAAAAGAGAGTACATGAAACTGTACAGCTAGAAAGAATTCTAGCAAAAAAATTATAATGTGTTATGATAGTTTAATAATTTTCATGAATAAATTTACACGTTATGCCTTAACTTATTAAATCCATGGTCAAATAATTGCACACAGTATGACTGTCTGAAGAGCAGCCACTTTTCACAAAATAATGCTCGCTGATGTTACTCTACTGTAAAGAATATCAGCCGCATTAGCACAATGATTATTCCCCACTGGGGCCACAGGTTATACAGAGTTCATCTACCTGCCTGAACACTCATCAAAAATATACATAACATTTCACATTTTTAGTGAAGTTTGAAAGGATTCACTACTAATCAGTCTCTAACTGTTCTGAATCATCCTATGTCTTTAATAACATTGAATAATTTCCATATTGAATAATTTCCATATTGAATAATTTCCATATTGAAAACTAATGAAAAACTTAGGTGAGGCAAAGGAATGGTATTTATTTTGTTGCTTTCAGTTACTTCTAAAATAAAGGGCTACATTAAACCAGTGCTATAATAGAAGTGGAACAACAGTTAGAGATGCCAAAATAGCAACAGCAATCAAGTTTATGGCCCGGAATTTGCGGTTGTAATGACAACGGTCTGGATTTTACAGTGCTTCTGACAGGGAAGCCTTCCAAATGGCCCTGCGAGTTCCAGGTTTCCGCATGCACAGCGCACGCGTGAAAACCTGGAACTTGCGATCTGTCAAGTTTCGCTTGGACAAATCCACCGCATCCGCTACAAAATCACTTTCGCTGGCGCAGAGTTGGGCTATTTGCCCAACTACTACCCAGCGAATGCCCACGAAACCCTTACACCTGGTAAAAGCAGGCATAAGGCCTTCTTTTACCAGCATAAGGGTTAAGGTAAATGTTAAAATAAAATTTTAAAAATGATTTAAACATCCACATTTAAAATTAGTTTAGGTAAATTTTGGCAAGTGTTAAAATGCTTACATTTATCTTTCAAAAAATTAAATTTTTATTTTACATGCTTAATTAAAGGGTCTTTTAGTTAATTTTGAACACGTGATCATTTATTTTTATTTAAGTGGTGTGAAATTTTATTTATTTGGGGATTTCTATTATGCTTATGGGGATTCCGGAAGAGTCCGAAGCTCTGGAGACACCAGGTAAGTTCGTATTGTTTTTTGGTTCGGAGGCAAGCCTCCGATCATAATTTCCAGGCCAACGAAACTGTCAGCGTTCGCCATCATTACTCTGTAAAACTGACAGCAACTTCTGGAGTCTGCACATGCGCAGTTAAACGCGGAAATCCAGAAGTTGCTGTCAGTGATTCCCCGCTCCTCCACAGGGTGCACTGTTGAAGTCCTCGCAGATGGAAATCTTACAAATCTCTTGAATTGACATAAACTTCCACTTTTTACGCTATAATCTCGCTGTAAAAGCCCCCCAAAAAGTTAAGCCTTGTTGAATAAGGGGCTTTTAACTGCGTACAACCTCTCTGGCCCTGAAAAACTAATTTTTTATTTGTGGAATGTCAAATTTCTCCATTATGATACAAATTCTCAGATTTTTAAAATAAAATAAAAAGTATTTCATTTAAAATTTGTTTATCATATTTCAGCTTTTACCTTAAACCCATGTGTATGTCCCAATCTTTATTTCACTTTTTGTAAAATGATTAAAAAGTGAAGGCTAATCAGTGCTTTTTACTTCCTGGTTTGCTGTCTGAGAATTCTTCAATGTGATTGGCTGCTTGAAGACATCACTGTTGCTGGACACCAAAGATCCTGTATACATGGCGACAGAATGAAATTAACGTTGGGAAAGATGAAATCTATGCCACAGAGATAGCTAGATCTTCGTGGGCAGCTTTCTTCTAGGTCAGCGGCGCCGTGACTTTGCCGCTGACTGCAAAATCCGGGCCAATGTTTATGTCTGCACTAGTGCTCATTCTGTGTAAGGAAGGTGGTTTACATTTGACATGTAGCAGGAGAATGCTGTTGTGGTATCTGTAGGAACTGCAGCCATATATAATTATTATAGTTAAAAATAGGAGTAGAAGGTGGGGAGAGAGAGGAGGAGGGACTATGGAGGTGAGAGAAAGGTACACACATGCTCACATGATATAAATGGGACCTACAGCAAGACCTGAAGAGACAGGACTTCTTATGGAGTAGCATGTGTTCAACTTTTTTTTTTAATTAGAAGCGCATTAATAATTAAAATTATAGACAGCAGCAGAGACAAAGAGACAGGCATAAGTCATTGTGGACTGGCATAAGTCCAGCTACTTTTTAAAATGTAATGTACATTAAATAGCTGGAAAACCATGTACATTACACCCCCAAATTTCCAGGCAAGGCTCCCTGCCAAAAGCAGGATGTCAGAAGATTACACTTTAGCTGTTTTCTTGCTGGCAAGGGAGAGAAAACAGGATCCTGATAAAAGTTTAAAACATCTTGAGCCTGAAATTCCATGGGGGTTCTACAGGTATCCTGCCGGAGTTACTGTGAGAGACCAGCAGAATCCTCACAGAATTGTGTTTTTTTTTTAGGTACCAACACCAACGACTTAGTGTCTAAGATCACGTTCATCCAATGGTTCAGTTGGTAGCTTCACAGCTCAGTGTGAAACGGAGCCATAAAGACCAGGAAAGCCTCAGGTTTGATCCCCAGTTTGCATTGAGTTAGCTGATGTTAGCCAGGATGGCAGTAAAGGTTGTACAATTGCTTAAGCACCCCAGGCTAGAAAGAGGCAAAAATTAACACGTGGATGCTGGATAAGGAGAGAATTGAACTCAGCTGTGATGCCCCCTTCCCTACAATGGAATAGCCTGTCATATTCATGTCTAGGCTCATAAATGAAGAATAGCCAATTAGAATGAGGTACCAGAGAAACACAGTTTGGGGGCGGGGGGGGTGAGCAACAAATGGATGGAGCAATTAAGAGCAACACACTCTTCACACAGGAAATTATGATAGACTTGCAGTCCATCATTATACTGATTCTGGCATACTGAAGGCATTCGATAAGGTACCACATAAAAGTTTGTTACGCAAGGTAAGGGCTCTTGGGGTTGGGGGTAATATATTAGCATGGATAGAGGATTGGTTAATGGACAGAAAACAGAGAGTAGGGATAAACGGGTCATTTTCAGGTTGGCAGGCTGTAACTAGTGGGGTGCTGCAAGAGTCAGTGCTTGGGCCTCAGCTATTTACAATCTATATTGATGACTTGGATGAAGGGACCAAGTGTAATGTATCCAAGTTTGCTGACGATAGAAAGCTCAGTGGGAAAGTAAGCTGTGAGGAGGACACAAAGAGCCTGAAAAGGGATATAGACAGGTTAAGTGAGTGGACAATAAGGTGGCAGATAGAGTATAATATGGGGAAATATGAGGTTAATCACTTTGGTAGGAATAGAAAAACAGAATATTTTTTAAATGGTGAGAAATATTAAATGTTGGTATTCAGAGAGCTTTAGGTGTCCTTGTACAGAAAACACAGATAATTAGCATGCAGGTACAGCAAGCAATTAGGAAGGTAAATGGCATGTTGGCCTTTATTGCAAGGGTGTTGGAGTACAAGAGTAAGGAAGTCTTGCTACAATTGTACAGGGCTTTGGCGAGAACACACCTGGAGTACTGTGCACAGTTTTCGTCACCTTATCCGAGGAAGGATATACTTGCCTTAGAGGTGATGCAACAAAGGTTCACTAGATTGATTCCTGGGAGGAGAGGGTTGTCCTATGAGGAAAGATTGAGCCTATATTCTCTGGAGTTTAGAAGAATGAGAGGTGATCTCATTGAAACATAAAAGATTCTGAGGGGGATTGACAGGATAGATGCTGAGAGGTTGTTCCCCCTGGCTGGACAGTCTAGAACTAGGGGGTATAGTCTCAGGATAAGGGGTCAGCCATGTAAGACTGAGATGAGGAGGAATTTCTTCAGTCAGAGGGTTGTGAATCTTTGGAATTCTCTACTCCAAAGGGTTGTGGATGCTGAATTGTTGAGTATATTCAAGGCTGAGATAGATAGATTTTTGAATTCTTGGGGAATCAAGGAATATGGAGATTGGGTGGGAAAGTGGAGTTGAGGTTGAAGATCAGCCATGAACTTCTTGAATGGCGGAGCAGGCTTGAGGGGCCATATGGCCTACCCCTGCTCCTAATTCTTATGTTCTTATATGGATATTGGCTCATTTAGTTCGCAATCAGGAATTTCTCTCTTCCAACAAAACACTTTAAAAATGGCCAAAAGGATAATAGTTACAAGTTTGGGTCTGCCGTAAATAATTTCTTATGTCTGCTTGTACCCTTGTGACCTAAACCAGATAGTCACATCTTTTGCATGTGTGCTTTTTCAATCTCTCCGAGAGCAGATCAAGCAAACATTTGGTGAGATGAGGCCAGAAACAAAATCATTAAGCTGGTTTATTAATAGTACGATAAACACACAGAACAGGCACTATAACCAGACTCACTTAATTAAATCCATACAACTTATCTTCACAATAATACAAAATAAAGTACACGCCACACTAGTCCTCATCTCTGGATCATTTTGACTTAAACAATACAACTTCTATTGACCAGCATTTCTAAACTCTTTGCCTCAGCAAAAGCCCTCACAGCTTTCTCTTTAACAAACCTGACAAGTGCTGATCAGTTAAGTAATCTGGCCACTTCCAGAAAGTGCCAACAACTTCGGGCAGATGAGTGTAGTGAGGCCCTTGGTGGAGGAAATGTCATCAAAAAGCAGTTGAGCGAATCCCTGAATTAGCCAATGGCATCTACAACCTGCAAACCATGATGCAGCCGCTGTACACAACAAGTCAATGAAAGATCAGCCATAGTCTGGAACACAATATCTGGGTTCAAGTCCCTGCCTTAGTTGTGGAGGACAGTCACAGCTTTGACAATAGTTGATGGCATTCTATCCCCCAATTGCCTACTGGCTAAAGGCACCAGCCCACATAGTACTAAGCCATACAGGTCCCTGGTTTGAACTCAGCCAGGGTAGAAGTGGGGGCTGCGAATAATTGGCTGTTGGGTTAAGTAAGAGAAAATTCAGCCAGTATTCCCACTCTTGATCATTATTCAGTGGCGCCTGTTGGAAAGTGTAGGTGTGTGGATGTAGGGCGAGAGCAGGACCAGACCCAGCTGTGTAGGAACTCGCCCACCCGCCCAAAGCCTACAATCTCGCATATGGGGAAACTGAGAGATGCCAGTGCGGTACTGCCCTCGGAACTCGTAAGAGTCACTACCTTCTGGGCAGGAGGGAAAAAATTGGGAGGAAAGAATTCTGCAGGAGACAGCCGCCCTGGACTGCATTCAGTGTTTCCAATTATTTTGCTTCAGTGTTATTGGAAAGTATTTCCAACCTGTAGCAATCTCAGCAGACCAAGCAGTATCCAAACAGTAAACTGTGTGGGCATGTGCCACAAGAGAACTCTGCGTTAGTGAACATCTCTTAACAAGCGTTGCTCATACTGTCACCCCTGTTCAGGTGAGTAACAAGGAGGGTGCTGCTTGGCCGCTTGTAAGTATGTCAGCAAGCTGTGCACACGTGCACTGGCCCCGGCCCCGAGCCCGGCCCGCCGGAGCACAGCCTGGGTGGGCAGAGCTCCACTCAGGAGTGAACGATCGACCTTCAGAGTTGGCGATTTAAGGTCCAGCCGCTAACATCAGAGCAAATGCATCCCGCCCGTGGCGCGGATGGAGCAGCAGGCGTGCAGTGCGTGGCCGAAAGGGTTAAGGCTACAAACTTGAGCCGTGGCGCGCGCTCACATTTCCGCATCGAGCTCAGCGTGGTGCGGCCGGACTCCACCTTCATCATATTTTATTTTTAAAAAGCTATTCTTCCAAACATTTCTCCTCCTTCCCCCGGGCCGCCAGAGCAGCCGCTCTCGCCGGCTTGGCGATATATTAGACAGAATGTGAAGTGAAGTTTGTGGCGCTGCCGGTTCGCGCGGCTGTGGCAGTGCCCGGGCAGCGCCGGCACATTCCCCGCCGGCCAAGTCTCACTGTTGCTCCAATCTCCCCAAGAGTTACAATGTGTCCCCAAGAGTTACAATGTGTCCCACTAAAGCCGAGCCCCGGCCTGGCGATGTCAAATGGTAGCGAACCGTCAGTGACGGGAGCATGTGTCCAACAATACATTTTTACAATTCACAGCAATCGCAGTGAGAGTGGCTGAGACTATTTTTTATACATAGGTATATTTGTGTTGTTGTTGCTGGTGACTTACGCTGCTGTTCTCGCCCGTCCAGTGCACCATCGCCTGGTTGTGGGAAGAGTCTCCTCGGAGGATGAAGGAGGTGCTGAGCAGAGCCGGCTCCTGCGGGTTCGGGGACCTCTTCGCCCGAGCGCCTTCGTCCAGCCCGCCACGCTCCGGCGGAGCTCGGCCGAGCCCCAGCGGTTGTCTCCCAAGCCCAGCGCCCGCCGTCCGCTCAAAGCGCAGCGAGATCCCGGCCAGAGCCGAAGGGAGAAGGACCAGCCCGAAGGAAATGCAAAGCCACAGGTATCTGGAAAGCGAGCTCGGTGTCCAGGGAGCCGGGGAAAGAGCACTGCCCCCGTGCACCGCGGCTGCCATGATCATGTGGCTGTGGTAATTGCAAGCCGGCTGGTGACCAGGGTTGATTTAAATGTGTGTGGATGATCCAAACCCGGAGACAGATCCACAGTCTCACGCACAGAGAAAGAGGGTGGAACAGCAGCTCACTTAATGCTCACTGAGCTTTTTCCTCTTTCCTCATTCAATCACTCACACTCAGGCAGGCAGCCAAAGAGCACCATCTACTGGAGGTAAGGACTTGGTCCAGCTTACAATCGCTCTCTGAGGGACCGCACATCCCACCTGTGCAGACAGCATGGCGACTTGCTGCTGCCCTCTGTGGCAGCGTGGGCTGTTATAGGGTTTGCCAACCCTCCAAGATTGTCCTGGATTCTTCAGGAATTAAAGATGAATCTCTTGGGCATTGCTGTGAGCAATCTGGCGGAAAATCGTGGAAAAAAGTGTTTTTTTTCAATTTCTTTCAACACTTTTGTTTATTAGTTTAAAAATATTGGAGATGGGAAAAAGACTGTTTGACTGGGCGGGCCATTGGAGGCAGGAGGTCATGTGATGAAACTTCCAACAATAAGTCCAGCCAGAGTTGGTAACTGTTGAGAGAGTTCAAAGTACCTCTTTTGCTGCCACCCTGTGACATTAAATAGTTTAAAGTAAGTAATAAGGACAGGTCACAAAGCACATTTGTGCTCCAACGCACTGTTAGAGATAGAAACATGCAGATTTCTGACGTTCTCCAGTGTGTACTCCTGATCTTGGTCATTTGCTCTTGTCTCCTGTCACTGCCAGGCAGTAATTCCCCACAGTAAGGAACAATTTTCGGCCTAGTCACTCTAGGCTTCTCTTGTGCATCCTCTAGTGGTATTGGCAGGTGCCAGGAGCAAATGTGCTACCTGGTAGTCCTCTTCAGGGATGAATGTTGGGATTTATTCCTCACTAATGTTTTCCCCTTCTCATATCCTGAAGGTGTTGACTCCTTGCTGGGGTACAGTTCCACAAGTGTCACTCACTGTCCGGTACCTCAGGCAAGCGGTCATTCTTTACATGTCACATTTGACAGTATTAGCAGGCCATTTGATTGAAGAGGACATTACAGCTGAGCCCAATTCTGTGCTTTTCTGGTTCCTACATACCTCAACTTACAGCAGTGGTCACTGAGTAGTGTTTCGGAGTGAGAACCATCGCTGACTTCCCCCTCCTTAACCCTGAGGTCAATTCTAACGCACTACTGCTGCATTGACCAAGATCAGTTCATTCGGCACACAAACTGGAGATCAAACCTGGGACCTTTCTCAGGACGTCCCAAAGTGTTTTACAGCCAATTAAGTACTTTTGAAGTGTAGTCTCTGTTGTAATGTAGGAAACACAGCAGCCAATTTGCGCACAGAAAGGTCCCACAAACAGCAATGAGATAATGAACAAATAATCTGTTTATTAGTGATATTGGTTGAGGGTTAAATATTGGCCAGGACACTGGGGAGAACTCCCTATTCTTCTTTGAATAGTGTTATGGGTTCTTTTATGAAATGTGGAAATAGTAAGTTATATTGGAATAAGTTGACAGGAGATGTGCACTGATGTAAGATTTTTAACATATTACGAGTCAATCTCCTGTGACATTGCACATAATAAATTGGAAATTATGGTCTCTCTCTTGCCTGTCTGCTATCTTCATGATGTTATTTCTCTCTCACTCTCATTCTCTGATTCTGTCTCTCTTTTTGTCAGTTCTGCTTCTCTTCCCTCAATTCTTTTTGCTTCTCTCTCTGTCTTTTTCTTTTTTTCTACCCTGGTGCGAAGTAGTGAGTTTTATGCTATGGTATGGTGGGGAAAGGAGCCACCAGCACCAGGCTGCATTTGGGGTAATAGTTGTGGGGAAAATGCAGCCCTCAGCTCGCTTCCCATCCCCTCCCCCAATCATTCATACTTCCCACCACCACCTTCCTAGCACCTTCTCACTCCCATCACTGCTCATACCTCTTCCCCTTTGACCTACTCATTCAATCCCTTTATCCTTCTTCCCTTGCTCTGCTGTCACTCACCTCATTGTTAATCCGCCATCGACTCTCCCCACCCCAACTCACTTGCCCCAAGGACAGGTGGCAGAGACTAAAAGCCCCTTGCCCTCAACCAGTTTCCCTCCCACTCCAATCCTACCTTCCTATCTGTTGCCCTCAGAGGCTTTGTTGGCTTCCAAAATTCAACTTATTTTGCTTTTAAAAAGAAATAAAATCTAAGTGAGGAAAGAATCTGCCTTTCTCTCTATTTGTGTCTTTCTGTCAGCCATGGTCTCCCTCTGTTTAATAGGTGTTAGAAATTAGAATCTCTGGGATTGAATTTCCATGGGGAATATTGCAATTGTCCACCATAACTTTGTGGAAGATCTGCAGAAACCCTGGAGAAACAGCCTAAAACCTGTTTATGCCGTTTCTCCGGGGTTTACATGGATCTTCCACTGAAGTTAGGGCAGATGATTAGGAGAAACGCTGTGGAAATGAATGCCATTTGTCTCCCACGTGTAAGCCATTTGCATTGACCTTTACTAACTGTCAAGAAAACACAGGTGAGCTAATTAGCTGGCTTCAAAATTCAACTGATTTTTTTTGGAAAATTGAAGTATCATTAAAAGATGAAAGACACACCCTTTCTCCGCCCTCTTTTTTTCTCTCTTCACCCAGCCCAAACCCCTGACTCTCTTTCTCTCTGACCGCGCTCTCTTTCCCTGATCACAGTCTGTTTCTCTCTCTGACACCGATCCCAGTGTCTTTCTCCCCCCCCCCACTCTCTCTTTGACTTAAGTTTGTACAACACACAACAAAGGCTACAACTAGGGTTGCCAACTGTGGTTGGACATATTGCTGGAGGTTTCACATTAACTCCCACCTCCAACCATCCTGACCAGTCAAACAGCCTTCCCCCCCCCCCCCCCCCCCACCCATCTCCAATATTTTTAGAACTAAATAAATGTAAGTGTTCAAAGAAAATGAAAAAAATAACACAATTGTTTTTAATGCCCTTATGAGTTTTCACCCAGATTGCTTGCAGCAGTGTTCAGGAGATTAATCTTTAATTTCTGGAGTCTCCAGGGCAATCATGGAGGGTTAGCACCCTCACTACAACTGGTGTCTAATCCAAACAGTGTCATTTTTTCTCACTCACTTAAGAGAGAGACGCACACACACAGCGTTTTGTTTTACACTCGGTATGAATTTTACCTCAATAAAGCTCTAGAAATGTGTTCTCCAGCTTTTCTTTAAATAATTTTGAAGCACTTTAGAGCAGAAACTGCTTGGAGCTGAAGAAAAATATTCCTCAGCATTGCTAACTGAATGGAACAAATGCATCCTGGGAAATTAGGAACAGTACACATACTCAGGCGGCACAATCCAAATTCAGCTCCGAATTACAGCTCTGAGCAAAAGTACCAGCTCCAAGCCCAGGTTTTTGGCAAAAGTTGAGGCCTTCAAGGAAAAACTTCAATGAAGGTATTAAAAGACAAGTCATTTAATAAATGTAATCATGTTAGTGTGAAATATGTATTTTTTAAATTTTGGGCATTGAAAAATTTTCAGAAAATGTTTTGAGTGATTTGTAGGGAAAAGATAATACAGTGCCACCTGCTGACCAAAGCCTGCAACTCAACACAGATTTAAAGCAGTTTTTCAATATTTTTCCATAATAGATCAGCGTTACATTTCAGTGCTCAGATTAACATTGGAAATCCTCATAAAGAGCCATCACAGGCAAGAGTTACGGATATGTGTCACATGCAGGTGTGTACAAAGTTACCGTGGTAAAGTCCATAGGAAGATTTTTTACCTGGGGCTTTTCACTGGAACAATTTAGATTATTCAAAACTTAGCTTTAATTTTAATTTTAAAGAGATTATACCTTTATGTTTCCATTAACAGAAGTTCTATCTAGTTTCTACTTTATATTAATTTAGACCTATTGATTGCTGGTAAAGCGGACAACTCAAACAGTTGGAACAAAGACTGTCATATTGAGAGGCTGTTATGTGCTAGTTGACCAAAGTGGTTTTAGTTTCACTTTTTACATGTAACTTTTATGACTGTCAAATTTTATTTTTTTGTTAATAAAACCACTCTGAATAAATTAGAGATTACAAGCACATGCAGTCGACTCACCAAAAACGGAGTTTTTCTCAGTTGTCATTAATCATTGCCACAAATATTGTGCCTTTCACAGCTTCATTAACAAACTTCGGACATTTATCCCAGTTAAGTGGCTTGTTCCCTGCTTTAGAAATGTTTTAAGAATCATTATTACAGGTATGTCGTAATTGGTTGCTAGCTTTTCATTACCTCTAACTAAATCACATTCTCTGAAATCACAAATTTAAAAAAATGTGTGATTCTGTAATTTTGTTAATGGACCGTTTATTACAGTGAAAATGAGAGAATTTATCCTGTTTTTGAAAAAAGAGAAAAATCTCGCTCTCCATTATATCATAATTCAGGACAAACAAAAATGTCGCACATAGCCTGATTTGCATATCACAGAATAGTTTTACCATTAATTGAACTTGAGCAAATGTCAGGATATTATTGTGAATTTGTTTGCTTTATGATTGCATGTATATCTATTCAACTTTGGCATTTTCATATAAAAGTAATAATGCTGCTGCATATCCTTGTGGATAATGTTAAATAGCATGGTGAAAATCATAACACTGTCACTCCTCTACATGTCTAAAAAGTGAAATTTTTCACACTTGACTGCTAGGCTGGTGCCCTAAAGCACATTAATATCCATAAAGAATTTATAATAATGTAGCTTTATTTCATTGTGACCCAGAAAACAGCAGAGGAAAATAGTCCAGTCCTTAAACATTGAACACAGATGGCAAAAACCTGACGTGGGTAAGACTAATCCCTATTGGAAGCCACTGCATAGTCTGAGTGTTAGCTTCTTTTTTGCTGCACTCTGCCTGACAGATGGAGACGGACTACCCATATCAGTAAAGTATTGTGGTCTTTTTTCCCTGCAGTACATTAATCACCCCTTTCTGCCCAGAAAAATCATAGTGGTTAATTTAGCCCGTCTGCTCTTTAACCAGTGAATCACAGGTGGTGGTGGTGGTACAAGCTGGGCAAAGTTTTCTAATTGATCCCAAGGAGAAATTACTGCCGCCATAGCGATTACTTAATTAAAACAGTAAAATCATAGAAATTCTGATTAATGGACCCGTGCTAGAATCCAACTTGGCTGGCAATTGAGAGCAGGAGTCCCCGACACTGTGTGGCTTCTAGTCACTTGACCGTAGAGTGCTCTGGAAATGTCAGCAGGCTAGAGATGATGACCCATGTAGGGATACTGTTCCAAATATTCCAGTGGCCCTCCAGTACCTATGCCCAAGTTGTCATTCCTCATGTACGAGCCTAGACAGTGAGTGGGCTATTCAACCAAAGGAACATCAGAGTTGAGCCCAGTCTTGGGCTCGCTGGATGGTAATCAGCAGCAGCAAGAACTATGGAAGACTTCCCCTCCCAAGTCCAGGAATACTGAGGCCAATTGTAATTTCACACCAGTAGATCTGCTGAAATTAACTAACTCAACACAAACCAGTGATCAGACCTGGGATCTTTCTGGTGTGTATGTCTCAGCCACACACCAGGCAGTGATTTATACACTAAACCATCAAAGGAGCCCACACCATGTTCTATTTATTTGATCTGCATCGTATTGTACACTTGAGCCATATGTTGGCACATTGGGATAAATTTTCATCTTCAGCCAAATTGCCAAATTCCTGATATGCATCTCCAATGTGTGATTCTCTGATTTGGGAGTAGTGAGAGCAAAGATTTACCCGATTGTGTGTGTATGTATGTAAATGAACCACTTTGAAATGTTAGAAACCAAGGGGGAAAAATTGGGTTGCTTTGCGTGGGCGTGGTGCCACGAAATTCAGCGGGAGGTTAGCGGCCGCGGAGAAGCTTTAATCAGGGGAGGGAGGTCTGCAATTCCACGGCGCTACGTGCTGACGCCCATGGCGCTGTTGCACGTAGCACCGCGATATTGAATGGTACCGCCCCAGGAAGGAGGGGGAGCACTTCCAGTAGCGCCCCGCCTCCTGCTTGGGGCACTACCACTCAATTTACGGCGCAGGGACGCTAACTTTTACAGGGCGCTAAAAGTAGTGCCCCGGCGAAGTTAACGAATTTTTCCCCCCAAAGCTATAATTCTATTAATTGTGAAGCAATTGGTGGCACTGTTGATGGCCATGTTATGGAAAGAGTTGAACCCCCTCAAGATTTATACAGGAAACTTTTGTTTATCCGGCATCGACGGGACCGGCCTGGTGCCGGTTTATCGAAAGTACCGGATAACAGAGAGTTATATCTACCGAGGCTATTTTTAACAAAGAGACTCCAAGCAGCACGGGAGAATCTACTCATGCGACTGCAATGTTTCGGACTTGCGACAGCGCCAGGAGGCCGAGTAGTGGCAATTTTGAAAAGTACCCCTACTGACTAAATCGGCGTTCTCGGACTCGGACTCGGGATCGGCAACATTGCCGGTTATTTGAGAGGATTTTTCGGAGCACTCAGCGTTCGCGGAGACTCGACTGCGACTCGGCAACATTGCCGGTTATTTGAGAGGAGTTTTCGGAGGATGATTTTTGCCGGTTAAGCGAGAATTCCGGATATTTGGGTGCCGGATAAACGAAAGTTTCCTGTAGTTTTATAAATTAAAATAGCTCATTATTTTATGAGGTTTAGATTCAGTAGGCAAATGCTTTACCACCTGTGTGAGAAATTAAAAGAAGATGTGAAAAAGTGCCAAGCTGACATGCATGATCTCAGCAATGATTACTGCTGCTCTGACCTTCTTTGCCATCTGTACCTTTTTAGACCTTGGCTAGAGAAGCTACAAGCATCAATCAGTTAGCAACATCCAAAGTAAATTCTCACATCGCTTGCGCGGACACAAAGCTATCCCAGCTTTCTAATATCTCTGCAACAGTAACAGAAAATCAAACAAGCCTTTTCTGCATTCCTAAATATCTTGCTTTCTATCACTCATATCTCTGAATCTGGTGATTACAGACACCTACAGGCTTCCTCTCCATTAATGTACAAGAGATACATGATTCCAGGAATGTCACCACAGTTGTGTGTGGAGATTATAATATGATTATTAGTAATAATGGAAGAAACATAGGTTGGGCCTTTACTGGCCAAATTAAAGATACATTAACAAAGTCAAAACCCTAACTTACAAACAACAGATAACTAGCCTGGCAGGACCATCCTATGGGCCCCCGTGTGGAATGTTTATGTTTCACCTAATCTAACTGATTAAAAAGACTGTCTCAAATTCTAATGCAAGTTTTCCAGGAAAATGAAACTTATCATTTAAACACAGTATTTTTAAGCACCCCTAGTTTCTAACAGTCCCCACCTTGAGAGGGAGAAAAACTCTATTTCGACCTCTCATTTACGAACCTCTACCAACCATGCCAACTCTAAATGATTGGTTCGACGGTTCAATTCACTATTCCGGTGTTCCAATTATGCCCCGCCTGGGGTATCCTGTTTCTTCTATCTTTCCTGATCTTACCCCGCCTGGGGGGGTCTCTACGTTGCCTCTGATTTTCATCCGTCATTAATTCATTAGTACAGTTAGCCATGATTATAGATACACATTTGGCTTATGCATCAAAGTCTTATTACACGGGTTACATATATCAAATATACGGTCATTACAAGTTGGAAAACTACCAGAGCGTGTGAAATGATACGAACCTAAGGGTGTGCTGATATATAAACCCCAATATCCCACCAGTGTGAATCGTCCCTTATGTTGTCAATTTCAATATCTATTCTCGAGTTGTCTTGCTCCAAAACATAAAAATGCTTTAGGGAGGAGTTCAGTCGCATCACGAGCTCACTGAATTCCTCAGACAACAGGAGAATGTCGTACCTGAATTGTACCACATAACTGTGCAGCTCATACTGGATCGTATTGGCTTTTCCCACGCTCTGTTACCTACAAAGCACAATTATTACAGTCACAGTTATAATTCAGTCTTACAATCATTAGCACGTCGACTAAGTACATACATTTCAAGTGACAATGATACAAAACAAAGAATACAAAAATTGTAAAGAAAGCTACAGTTTATCATTTAACCAGGAATATTTATTCTTTCACAGTTTTCAACTGATTGATATGGTACCATTTAGCCACCTTGGCCCTCCCCTTTTTCCCAGGGAATTGGACCAGATAAACCGAAGGAGTGGCCCTGTCAATAATCGGGAAGGGGCCATTCCACTTGGTTCGAAGCAATGTTGCTTCTTCCCATAGTTTAGTACCATTACAACATCTCCCACTTGATACTCAAATGGTCGGACCTTCTTGTCGAAGTATTTCTTTGCCTGGTTTTTTGATTTGCCTGTTTGTGTAGCTACAAACATGTTAGTTTGTTCTATGTTCTATGTTCTCTACCACCATTTCAAGCCATTTTTGGTTGGTAATTCCCTGTACTAAGGGTGTGGCTGAAGGGGTTAACAGATGGGCTGGCATTCGCATTAGTCGCCCGGTCATAGCCTGGTAGGGTGAGATACCCGTTGTGCTATGCGGGGTGGATCTAATCACCATTAGACACATTGGCAACATACTGGACCATTTGGTGGGGTGATCTGCACAAAATTTGTGTAACATCGTTTTCAGAGTTCGGTTTCCTCTTTCCACCAGTCCAGATGATTGTGGGTGATGGGAGATGTGAAGTTTATGCGAGATACCCATTATCCGTTGCAATTCAGTAAAAATTTGGGCGGTAAAGTGTGATCCCTGATCACTATCAACTTGAATTGGTACTCCCCACCTGCAGATCACCTCACTCAATAAAAGGCGAGCTGTTGTCAATGCGGTGTTTGTTTTACATGGAAAAGCCTTCATCCATTTAGTAAATTTATCAACTATAACCAGACAATACCGCAAGCCAGAAGGTCCTGTAGGTAAGGGCCCTATAAAATCAATTTGAAGGTGGGTCCACAGTGCCCGATTAGTGTGGGCACTTGGATTGTGCTGTAAACAGGGCAGACAACGATTCACCCAATGAGTGACATCTGTGATGCAATCGGGATACCACGCAAATTTGCGTCGTTTCTGAACAGTTGCGTCAGCTGAATAGTGCCCTCCTACCGGGTGTGAGTGGAGGAGATCAAAAATTTCGGGTGCCATGGATGGGGGAACACAGACAACCGGGAGATCAGATGATAGCCACCGCATACAGGGGTTGAACATTAACAGGGGAGCAGCTTCCCCAGACTGATCCGGAGCCAATTGTGTGTCCGCAGCCCATGGAGTGGGCTGAGGTAACGGACATCCATTCTGATGCCATGCAATAGCAACTGCATAGGGGGAATAACTGGCCTGGAGGGAAGGGAGGTCGATGTCCCCACCTTGGATACTCGAGACTGATCTTAAGGGAGGGGTAGGGGCTTGCCAGAGGTCACCGTTAACAGCGGTGTCCTTGGCAGCACGATCTGCCTGTGAGTTACCCTGGGTATGTACATCTGAAGAACGTGAATGGGACTTTACCTTACCAACATAGACAGGGGCTGATCGTGAATTTAAAGAGTCCCAAAGGGAAGCAAAGAGGTCTACATGGAGCAGGGTCTTGCCATCAACAGTACAAAAATTATTCCTAGCATACAGCGGTAAAGATAACAAAGTGTTAATCGCATAGGCACTATCTGACCAGACATTAACAGGTATGTCATGAGTAATTTGGATTGCTGTCACCAGGGCTGCAACTTCAGCATATTGGGCAGAGTGGGGAATGCATTTATACTTAAGTTCTCGGTCAGGCATGACTACTGCAAATCCAGTAAGGTGCTTTCCGTCCCTGTGATAGGATGACCTATCAATATAGACGTTCTGGGCGTCACTTAGCGGAGTAGGAGAGACGGGGTGACGGTCGAACTCCAGTGGTGGAAGGGGGCACTCATGGCTTCTCCCCTCATACAGTAGGAGCTGAGGTAGTAGAGTTGTCTGCCTTGGTGTTATTTCCAAATCTCTCTGAGTTAACAGAAGTGTCCAATGACTGAGTCGGGCAGAGGAGACCAAAGTGTCCCCTGGTTTAAGTAAAAGATTCAAAGGGGTGTGGGGGCTATGTATGATCATTTTGTTCAGCCCAGTAATAAACGTGAAGTGTTTGACTGCCCAAAAACAGATGTCGCTCACACACAGTGAAATTCTTTTCCACGCCATTCAAAATACGGGAGGCGAATGCAATTGGCATAAGTTTACCCAGTACCTCTTGGCACAGAACAGCAGCAAGGCTCTGATCGGTGGATCCCACCTCCAGGTGGAAAGGCTTCTCTCAGTCAGGGCTTGTCAGGCATGTGGCTTGCATAACAGCAGTTTTAAGGAGGGACACAGCCGTTGTATGTTTGGTGGTCCAGTCACGGGCCACAGTGTCCTCTTCACCCTTTAACAGTTCATATAATGGTTTGGCTAGCTCCGCAAATCTGGGAATAAATGAGCGCTGGTATCCCACTAGGCCCAGGAAGGAACGAAGTGCGGTTTTTGGATGCAGGCAATGGTAAACGCTGAATCACCTCAATCTTATGCTGGTCAGGGCTGAGTCCCTTTTGTCCCACAGAAACCCCTAAAAATGTCACTTCTGGCTGTAACAGTCGTACCTTTTTGGGGTTAATTTTCAGCCCAGCTTTTAGAAGAAGGCCTAATAGCTCTTCCATTAATTTAATATGAGTCTTTTTGTCAGGCGTTGCAAGCAAAAGGTCATCAACATACTGCAGCAGGCAGTCGGGTCTCGAAAAAGGTTTCAGTGCCTGAGCCATCCATTTGTGGAATATAGTTGGGGCGTTGTGAAAGCCTTGAGGTAAACATGTCCAAGTATAACTTTAACTTGTACTGATCCTCTGACTTAACAGGAATACTCCAGAAGCCGTTTGAAATGTCAAAGGTGGAGAAGTAGCAGCTACCTGGTGGAATCTGGGACAGGAGAGTGGAGGTCTCCCGAACAACAGGGGCGCAAGCTGGGGTTACCG